>JALMQS010000099.1:62699660-62954622 GCA_024734495.1 Forficula auricularia | reverse complement strand
ATACAATTAGTAAAATAAAAAAAGTAATTTAAAAATAAAGTATTTCTTAATTATTTAATTTTAATAATAGAAAATATTGAAGATATATTACCTTAACAGCCATCGTCTCGTGCCTGGACCTGGCATGCTCTGACCCAAAAGGAACACACTATTACACTCGCGCACAAGTAAAATATATATTCGCGAAACACTTCGATTTTGAATGAATAAGGAATTATGAAAACAGGGATTAGGGTAGGCTAGGATTAGGGATAGGACATGATTCTCTTGATAAAAGAATCATGAGCTCACGTGGGCAGGGTTGCCAAGCCCTGAAGTAGATCTGTACTTTTTTATCTAAAAGAACAAAGAAGTTCAGACCTACCCGTTACCCAAGGATTAAAAATTTCATTTTCCATGAAATACTTGATCCAAATGTTAGTAGTAGTAGAGTGAGCACCTACCTGAAAAAAGAAAAAAATACTATTAATAAAATAATATATTGATATAAAAGTATTATTTATTGTAATAATTTGAAAGTTTATATTGGGAAAATAAGGACAAGTTTTTTATGTGTGACTTTTTTATTTATCCACCAACGTTTCGTCGACTTTGCTGACTTCTTCAGGGCTTCAAATAGTTATGTCACACATTCGTTTAAATTTTCTTTTTACCTTCGTTACCATTGAAGGCCATCAGAATACAATTTTCAAAAGATATTTGGCACATTAACAAAAAACACAATTTTTTTCTCTTTTAATAACAACCTTATCAATACAGAAGAGTAATCACTTCTTAGAAAAAAATAGAATAGAATATTTTTACTTTTTATCCCTATATACAAATCCCTATATTCGAGGTTGAGATTTTTGTATATAGGGATAAAAAGTAAAAATATTCTATTCTATTTTTTTGTAAGAAGTGATTACTCTTCTGTATTGATAAGGTTGTTATTAAAAAGAGAAAAAAATTGTGTTTTTTGTTAATGTGCCAAATATCTTTTGAAAATTGTATTCTGATGGCCTTCAATGGTAACGAAGGTAAAAAGAAAATTTAAACGAATGTGTGACATGACTATTTGAAGCCCTGAAGAAGTCGGCAAAGTCGACGAAACGTTGGTGGATAAATAAAAAAGTCACACATAAAAAACTTGTCCTTATTTTCCCAATATAAACTTTCAAATTATAAATTAAATTATGGACGGAAATGATAATAATTTATTGTAATATTTGAAAAAAATTCAAATTTAATATATTATTTATTTATTTTAATTTATTATTTTTTTTTTTTTTTTGAAAAAATCGAAAACAATACTTGAAAAATAAAGTATTTTTTAATTATTTAATTTTAATAATAGAAAATAATAAAGATAAATTTACCTTAAAAGCCATCGTCTCGTGCCTGGACCTGACATACTCTGACCCCAACGGAACACACTATTACACTCGCGCACAAGTAAAATATATACACACTTCAATTTCGAAGGAATAAGGAATTGTGAAAACAGGGATTAAAGTAGGTTAGGATTAGGGATAGGACATGATTCTCTTGATAAAAGCCAAACCCTGAAGTAGATCTGTACTTTTTTATCTAAAAGAACAAAGAAGTACAGACCTACCAGTTACCCAACAATAAATAATTTGATTTTCCACAGTTATTTAGTTTACTTTTCTTTTTCTGAAACGTACAATTTTGTACTTACTAGTGCGTTAATCTCATTTCTATTTTCCAAATTTTAAAATATATTCATTCTATTGATGATTCATTGGGTGGAAATAATTAAATATTTGTTTCAAGTTTGAATCTTAATTTAGTTTACGAGCTTGAAGGCTCTGACAAACGGTGGCGCCTGCGTTTTATAGGATATGCATTCGTTAACAACGTTCTGTATTGCGGATTGCCTCTACAGGCGTATGAATAACCTTTAGGGAAAACGGTGTTGGTTTATGGAGAAACATATTAAACACAGGACTTTTTTAACGGGTTATAGTGGTGTTTCACAATTAAAAAAAATTAAATTTTTTTTTAAATTATATTAAGAACAGTATTTTGAAGGAGACAATAAAAGAGTGTGTCTTCTGCTGGAATTATAAATTTAATTGATTTATAACGAGACTATAGTTTCGAGGGCTTTAACCTCTTCATCGGTGTATTACAATTGATTCACAGGAATTAATTTATAAATGAAAGGTTAAAATTTTTCATGTGGTTAGGTTAAGAATTGTTCAGAGTGGCCAAGTTAAGAATTGAAATTTATACTTGTTTTATTTTGGCTGTAGGCGCGTCATGAAATTCTTATTTAATAGGCTATTTTTAAAATAAACTTTTGGGGGAATTTCTATTTTTCGATTTAAGAATTCTTTTGGTGAATTATTGTATGATTTTAAAATTTCTATCGATTCTGCTGGAATTATAAATTTTATTTATTTATAACGAGACTATAGTTTCGAAGGCTTTGCCCTCTTCAACAGTCTATTACAATGGAAAAAAAATTAGTATTTTCGAATCGTTAGAAATTTTAAAATCATACAATAATTCAGCAAAAGAATTCTTAAATCGAAAAATAGAAATTCCCCCAATGGTTTATTTTAAAAATAGCCTATTAAATAAGAATTTCATGAAGACCTACAGCCAAAATAAAACAAGTATAAATTTAAATTCTTAACTTGGCCACTCTGAACAATTCTTAACCTAACCACATGAAAAATTTTAACCTTTCATTCATAAATTAATTCCATTAAGTCCAACTAATTTTTTTTCCATTGTAATAGACTGTTGAAGAGGGCAAAGCCTTCGAAACTATAGTCTCGTTATAAATAAATAAAATTTATAATTCCAGCAGAAGACTCACTCTTTTATTGTCTCCTTCAATATAGAAAAATTCTGCTACTCTCGACACAAAAACTTTAAATTTAATTTGTTAAGCTCCTGATGATGGGCTCATAACCCGAAATATGTAAAGAAAAAAAGAAAAAATCACCAAAAATATCATTAAAGAACGAACTTGAATTTAGGTCTGATCTAGAATCTTCATTTTTTTTACATTCCGGCTCATTTCGTGTATTTATTTCCAAAAATGTTTAAACGAAAATGTCAAAAATTTGAAGAAAAGTTGTAGAGGATTTAATTTTTGACATTTTCGTTTAAAAATTTTTGAAAATAAACATTCGAAATAAGGCGGAAGGTCAAAAATGAAGATTCTAGAACTTTGAACCAAACCACAACATCAGTAAACTCCAGTTGCCATAAAGGTATTCAAACGGGTTTTTACTGCAGCATATATACTAGCGGAACTGATAGTGAGCCATTAAAATCATCCACCCACACACATTCCACATTCAATTGTTGATTCACTTGACTCTAGTTAAGGTTGATATACATATAATAAATAAATTAAAAAAAAAAATTAAATTATTGCTAAATCACAAATTAGAATATATAGATATAGCTACGAAAATAAATTAGCTACCTGCAAGTAGGTATATTGATTGGTAGAACACATACATATTATGTCGTAAAAATAATTGAGTTATCAGAACTACAAAATATATTCACTTTCACAACAAACAAACACACATGATTAACTTGTCTAGTTTTGGAAGATGAATAATAAATAAATATTTAAAAAATTAATTCTAAATCAAAAATTAAATTATTATATAGATGTGGGTAGAAAAGAATTAAGGTTCTTGAAATATATTTGATTTTTACATTAAACAAATGTCAGGAATTAATTGAGTTATTGAAACCTCAAAATATATTCACTTTCACTACAAACACACATTCACATACAGCCACGAATTCTACTTACGTAAAAGTATAATAAGTAAAAAGAAATAGAATTATATTTAATGGTATATAATTAATATAAGGGATGAATGTTTGTTTATTAGTGAAGGGTGGAGTGAGCTGAGAAGGTGGATGAAGGTGGAGAGGGCATATTGTAATACTCACAGTTGATGTTTCATCCGCCACTGTCAGATGCACACTGATCATCTCCCTGTCACTCTCTCCCTTATATACCCTTCTTGACTTCCCCTATCACCCCTCCTCTCATCCCGCTCTCCCTATCTCCTCCCTCCCCGCTACCTTTGTCCCTATCTCCTCCCTCTGCTGTCCCATCTAATCCCCTCTTCGCCTTGTCGCTATCTCTCCCCTTATATACCCATCGAGACCAATTAGTACAAGCTATTATTAGCTTATCTACATAGATAATCTTAATCGGCTTAGAATAGTACATCATACTATTTTCAATGATCACTTTTAATTATTTACCGTGTATAAAGCACACCATTCGACTTTCACTTATCACAATTAATTACTTAACCGTATTTAAATCATACAACACAACTTCAAATATCACTATAAGTTTTAATAACAAAATGATAAACATTTTTATTCAAGCCAATTGATAATTTTAATAAAACCAAAATGTTTTGTATATCAATTATTGATTTAAAAAATAAACATTAAAAAAAATAATAATAATAATACTTGAGTGAAATTGATTTGGTACAAATGGCACTTAAATGTGGGCTCTTTTTGGTTTGGGTTTCGCTCGCTCCGGCATTTGATTAAATCGAAATAAACCAAAATAGAAAATCAAAGACAATTCTATATTTAAAGAGATTTAAATATATACAGGGATGTATCTTAGTCTATAAAACAGAGGTTCCCAAAGTGAGCGCCGCGGGCTCTTCACAGGTGCGCCGCGAAGCTTAATAATTAATTGAAGCAAGACATTTGGCCTAACTAGACAAATAATTAAATGAGAAGTTTAAAAATTTATTTATTATTCATTTTTATTTCTTACTTAAGATTAGACAAAGATAAACTAAAAAAATTTACATTTGGCATCCTTAAAAAATCTGAAATATACAGGGTGTCCCGTACCACAACAAAACAGGGAATAGGACAATTTACGACGGTCCTGAACATAATTTTTTTTTTAATAAAATCGTTTTCGAATTATGGGGATTTTTTTGAAAATAGGGAAAATCGCTCCCCCGTCCTAAATAATGAGATATTGTGGCTACAAATTTACATATTTTATTATTATAATTTTTGTTACGCAATCCTGAATAATTCTGTTATTGAGCAGAATTCAAAATAAAAGCATAAGTATTATACTTTTGGAGAAAAAAAATATTTTTGCCTGACTTATGTTTTAAAAAAAATTTTATAAGCTAACTTTGAATCAGCTTTAATGTAAATAAGCTGACGTGTTCTGATGTGGCCATCCACTTGACTTTACCATACAACCTTGCCCTTCACTTATATTTAATGTTTAATAAAATTATTTATAATCATGTAGGTTAGATTTTGCATTTTTAGACTCCTGCGGGCCCAGTGATTATGTATACAAAATTTGATTGAGTTTGGTACAAGGCCCTATATTTTCTCATTTTTTGACCCCCCACCCCCGCATTTTTGGCGGTTAGTTTTTGCATTTTTATAATACTGGGGGTCCACTGATTATGCATACAAAATTTGGTTGAGTTTGCTCAAATGGCCTGGATTTTTAATTTTTAACCCCCCCCCCCTTCCCCTTCAATTTTTGGTCGATATGCACCAAAATCTAATCAGCTCTTAATCTCAATGGACCAAAACTACGTGTGAAATTTGGTTTCGATATTCAAACTAGTTTTTGAGCTAGCTCGGAACACAAAAATTTGGTAACGCACAGACTACTAACAGATATTTTGACATAACAATTATTATCTCGAAAAATTTAATTTTTTCGATGTTCACTTATCAAAATCAAGAGACAATAAAAGAGTTCATAAATTAATTCCTGTGAATCCATTGTAATAGACTGATGAAGAGGGCTTTGCCCTCGAAACTATAGTCTCGTTATAAATAAATAAAATTTATAATTCCAGCAGAACACACTCTTTTATTGTCTCCTTCAATATATAAAAATTCTGCTACTCTCGGCAAAAACTTTCATTTTAACTAAAAGAATGATTGTCAGTGTATGAATGTATACCTATTTTTGAATACAAATGAAAAATGATGTAGTGTTTATATTGACACTATCCTGAAACTAATACATTTACTACTGAGGATGGTCTACCAGTGGTGAGCGAAACTGTATGATGAATTAAAAATAATAAATAATAGTAATTTACAAAAATAGCAACCCTCGAAATTTCAAGAATTAAATCTAGAGTGATCTAGATCAGGGCTGTCCAACCCGCGGCCCAGCAGTGCAATGAATGCGGCCTGACATAAAATTATAAACTTTCTTGAAACATTAAGATTTTTATGTACTTACTGAAAAACATATTTGATACAATTTGATATATATTTTTTTTCTCTAAATTAAGAAGAAATTGGAAAATCATTCCAAAAGTTTTCGAAGAATAAAAGGGCAGATTTTCAAATTTTGAATGTGAAAAAATATATCAAGATTTTCGAAAAAAATAATAATAATTTTCGCATCTTTTGACTCCATTTTTATTATATATACCTACATATTCTACCTGAAAACTTTCTGATTGTATGGAGCTATAAGGTTGGAAACTAAGTAATTGCGGATTTCACTCATAGATGGCTTCAATTGAATTTTTAGGTTTGCTGGCGTAGTCCAAATGTAAAACACATTTTGTTATTTGATAGTTGGCAATTCAGCTGTCAATCAGTAAAAAAAGTTTTTTGATCGGTTGCGTAGTTTTCGTTTGGCGTTCGTTGAAAAATGGAAAATCAAAAGGAACATTTTCGTCATATTTTGCTTTTTTATTTCCGCAAAGGGAAAAACGCATCGCAAGCTCACAAAAAGTTATGTGCTGTTTATGGCGACGAAGCCTTAAAAGAACGGCAGTGTCAAAATTGGTTTGCCAAATTTCGTTCTGGTGATTTTTCACTCAAAGATGAAAAACGCTCTGGTCGTCCAGTTGAAGTTGATGACGACCTAATCAAAGCAATAATCGATTCGGATCGTCACAGTACAACACGTGAGATTGCAGAGAAGCTTCATGTATCACATACATGCATTGAAAATCACTTAAAACAACTTGGCTATGTTCAAAAACTCGATACATGGGTTCCTCACGAACTGAAAGAAACGCATTTAACGCAACGCATTAACATCTGCGATTTGCTAAAGAAACGTAATGAAAATGATCCATTTTTAAAACGACTGATAACTGGCGATGAAAAATGGGTTGTTTACAACAATATCAAGCGGAAAAGATCGTGGAGCAGGCCAGGTGAACCAGCTCAAACAACATCAAAAGCTGGTATTCATCAAAAGAAGGTTTTGTTATCAGTTTGGTGGGATTACAAAGGAATTGTCTACTTTGAACTCTTACCACCCAACCGAACGATCAATTCTGTTGTCTACATTGAACAACTAACGAAATTAAACAATGCAGTTGAAGAAAAGCGGGCCGAATTGACAAATCGAAAAGGTGTTGTATTCCATCATGACAATGCAAGGCCACACACATCTTTGGTCACTCGGCAAAAATTATTAGAGCTTGGTTGGGATGTTTTGCCACATCCACCATATAGTCCTGACCTTGCACCATCTGATTACTTTTTATTTCGATCTTTACAAAACTCCTTGAATGGTAAAAATTTCAATAATGATGATGATGTCAAATCGTACCTGATTCAGTTTTTTGCTAATAAAAACCAGAAGTTTTATGAACGTGGGATTATGATGCTGCCTGAAAGATGGCAAAAGGTCATTGATCTAAATGGGCAATACATTACAGAATAAAGTTATTTAGTTCCATGAAAAAATTGTCTTTGGTTTTCTAATTAAAATTTTATGAAAAAATTATCTTACCAAAACAAATACTCCTGGCTTCTGACAATATTTATTCACTTTTTTGGAAATATGAGTTATACTATATAAGTAAAGGTATTTTCAAGAATAAAATTCACTAAAAGCAAGATTTATAGGTTCAGCTTTCAGGTAAAAAAATAATAAAGTTTTGAATATTTAAAAACAATTCTTCATCAGATATTTACATTTTCTAAAATATTTATTATTTCAGTAATTAGAATTTTTGAAGTGCTAAATGATTTAAAAACAATATTCTAATGAAAAAGAGCTCAAAAGATTATTATGCTATGATATTTTTGCTTCTTTGTCATGGTGGATTACATTATTCTACATTATTAACTAACTTTTTTTTTTCTTGAAAAATATCAATAGAATTAGTATGTTTTATATGCGGCCCGAGGCATTTGTTTTTTCTTCAAATGAGGCCCGTTTAAGCCAAAAAGGTTGGACACCCCTGATCTAGATCATAGCTCCCGCAAGGGGAGGGGGGTCTAGGTGCATCCGTGGGGCCCGGACCCGGCCCTGACATTTTTTTTTTATTATTCCACACTAAAACACACACTTATTCAATAATAATGAGCCCACTTCAGATCTTGGGCCCCGGGCCCGAAATTTCATGCGAGTGCCTATGATCTAGATAAAATTTATTTTTTAAAAAATTTTAAAATTGAAAATAAAGTTCTATATATGTGTGTGTGCGAGGGGGGGGGGCGTCTCTGACCCCCCCCCCCCCCGCTTGGACAATTCGATCGCGACACACTTCCGAGATAAAAAGTAGATCTAATATAAATCGGGCCACCTTATATACATTCACCCCCCCCCCCCATAAAAAATTCCTGGATCCGCCCTTCCGCCCTTGAGTGTGCGCTAGAATTGAAATTTTTTGTTCAGGTGAGTGGCGGCCCAGTACCTTGTATATTCCTAAATTTTGGCCTGAATAGTAATTTGGGTTGGACATCGCTGATCTAGATATTCTAGATCAGTGATTCTCAACCTTTTTTTCTTGCGGCACACTTTTAACGATTTCAAAATTTGGCGGCACACAAAGAAAAAGATAAGTTTAAAAATTATTTACTTACCTATAATACACTGCGTAAAATAGTTTATGATAATAATTTTAAATGTGCGAAATAAAATAATATGTACTACAAAAATAACAGTACGTTTATTAAGGGATTAATTACAAGTTAATAATAAGAATACTTTTAATGCGAAATCTGAGCTTGATGTTTTTTGATAATTTCATTTATATTTGGTCGTAAAAATGACAATGCTACTCTCATATCGTCTTGTTTTAATGTTGGTTAATGCTGAAAATCCGAATTCACACAAATAAAATGTGGAAAATTGTAATAATATGTTTAAAGCTATTTTGGCTATCATTGGATAATCCCATCTAATGCTTTTTTTTTTTATAGTAGGTGAAATGCCTTTACGCACAAAGTGTCGGGCTCCGTGCTAGACGTCTACCGACTAAAACACCTACTCCTTCTTGGTTTTCAATCCAGTTTTCCGCGATAGGAATCGCCTCCCGGCATAACATCTATCGCGGATTTGGGGATTATCTATCGATCTTCAACTGACCTTCCTTCACTTTCATTACCTCTTGTATATATTGGTTAATTAGTCGCCATCTCTCCTCATTTGTTAACATTTGTGCGATCATGTTATCTGAGGAAATCTGCATACCTAGGTGATTTCCTAGATCCTCTCTTTTGGGCTTCCATCTTTCGCAGATGAACACGGTGTGTTCTGCGTCGTCCTCTTCAGATTTACAGCTCGGACAAGTTGCCGTTGTTGCCCTTCCGACTCTATGAAGGTAGCTTTTGAAGCAACCGTGAGCCGACAGTACTTGTGTGAGATAATAATTTATCTCACCGTGATTTCTTTGCAGCCAATTTCTTATGTTGGGGATTAATTTGTAAGTCCATCGTCCGGTCACATCTTCATCCCACCTCTCTTGCCATCTGTCTAGGAGTCTTTCTCTAGCTTCTTGCTTGATTTGAAGTTTTATTACTTCATTATTGGTCCTTAATTCTCTAAAGATTTTATCTCTCTCTCTGGCTATAAGGTCTATGGGAGGTATACCAGCCATAACCATTGCTGCACTTCCTGAAACAGTGCGGTATGCAGAAGTGACCTTTACTGCAGCCAACCGCTGCACAGACCACAACTTTTGCCTATATGTTTTTTTGTTCATGGCCTCAACCCAAATTGGGCATGCATACAGTATCTTCGATTGGATAACGTTTGCGTAAAGTTTCCTTTTCTTCTCTTTAGGTCCGCCAATATTAGGCATCAGCCGTGAGAGTGATCCTGCTGTTTTTTGCGGCCTTCTCTGCTATCTTCTTTATATGTGGTCCAAAGGAAAGGCCTCTGTCCAGTTCCTAATGTCCAGCATCCAATGTTAATCCAAAATGAATTAATTGATTCTTCCGAATGTTTTAAAAATAAATCTCGATTCAAAGAAAGAACGCGTTGCAAAACAAATAATGAAAATATTTTAAAAAATGTTTATGGATTTAAATATCTATTCCTGTTAAAAGGATTTTTCTTTTTAAATCATATTATTTAATAATATTAACATAATTATATATCTAAAATTTGGCGGCACACTTTTAGAATTTCGCGGCACACAAAAGTGCCGCGGCACAGTGGTTGAGAATCACTGATCTAGATACAAATACCGATAATTATAATAAGGCGACCAAGTGCGAGTCAGACTCGCACACCGAGGGTTCCGTACATTATATATTCTTGAAATATCGAATTCGTATAAGGAAAGAATGAGTGAATTTGAGAAATTTTTTCATCATTTTAAGTCAAGCCATTTCTAAACGGCTAGAGCTACAAAAATCGCCATTTTTAAGAGTCTCTCATACGTAAATTAGTTTATTGAATTTAAAAAAAAATTGAGCCTATTCCTACTTAAGTAGAAGATCCTTACAGGAATACCCCCCATGATAATTTTTATCTTTGAACCCGTAAAAAATTCGATCCCTTTTCAAAATTATCATTATATTAAAATTTTAATATAATTTTGATTTCGGAAAAAAATGAATAGGTACATATTTATAAATTTCAAATTTGTATCTTAATTAGTTCACGAGGGGTGGGGGGTTTACAAGGGGCTGGGGGGGGGGGGGGAGCAATGTAACTCAAGGGAAATTGGGCTTTAATTTTCTTACTTTACTATTAAATTAATTATTATTGATTATTGTAAAATATTGATCTGCTTCGCAATTTTTTTTGTTGATGGGGTGGGTGTATCCCTCAGTGTCCGATCCAAGTGGCGCGTCCCTAAAATGGAGAATGAAATGTTATGTGGTGAGTGAAGGATGTAGGGATGGAAATGGATTTCCTGGTACTAATTCTATAAATAATTATAATACAGACCAGCGGTTAACGAGAGACAATGAGATGTGTTTATTCAGGGACTGTTACAATGAGCTCGACTAGATGTATAGATGTCTTCTTCGGTGTCCAGCTCCGGTGGCGTGATTGTGTGGGTTTGTGTGTGCTCTCTCTTGTGATATGCTTAGCAATAAATGGTATGTCTATATGCAAGCGAAGACCTGGAGAGGAGCCGTGGATGTGTGTACTCGCTGTGCGTTCCCTCTGTGGAGACTGAATTGCAGAAATACACTGTACTCTCTGTACGCCACCTTATGTATATAGGTGTACTTGAATGGATGAATAAATGTTTAGGTGTCTTCAACTCCGCCGTATGTATATATGTATATGTGTGTTTGCATATAAGAAGCAGTCTGTACTGTGTGCTCTCTCTGCAGTGTGTATATATGTGTATGTATATGAGAAGAAGTCTGTGCTCTGTGTGTATTCAACTCTCTCTTAGCTCTTTCTTAGTTCTATCCCGGTCAATGCTCTCTCATAATTCGTAATTGCTGGTCAATTGTCTAGCTTTCCCGGAACTCATCTGTTTTCCCTTGCTCTATTAGCTAATACTTGTATTAATGTATATTCGCTTCTGAATAAAAATAAGATGTTTAATTGTTTATTTAAATAAATGCTTGCTTAACCCGCAAGACCATTGCAAGTTTAAGAGAACTACTATGTTCTGGTAGAGAAACAGACAATAATCGAGTCCCTTTATACTTTTGAATGAAACCTAAAAAATTAGTATCTAGATCTACTTATAACAAAATATATTTATCTATATTTAAATACAAATACTTTAGAGAAAGTATCTAGATATTGATAGAGATTTTCTTTAGGAGACGGACTGGTATAAATATGCAATTGGATGTTGATGAAAGCAGTCCACGGTGGTTGTAAAAATAAGACTATAGAGGTTTTATTATTTTACATTTATTATTAAACCGACGTTTCGGAGATTTATTCTCTCCTTCAGGGCATTGACTTTGTTGTTACCCTGAAGAAGGAGAGAATAAATCTCCGAAACGTCGGTTTAACAAATAAATGTAAAATAATAAAACCTCTATAGTCTTATTTTTTTACAACCACCGTGGACTGCTTTCATCAACATCCAATTGCGTATCTAGATATATTTAAGATTTAATATATTATTAAAAAAAATATATTAAAGCTAAATTCGTTATAAAAGAATAATAGGATATAATTATTAGGTTGATGCGTAATTATGGAACGTTTGTATTGGCGCGTTTTTCTTTAGCCAAAAATGGCGTTTTGTTTATTTTTTTATAAAAACAATCTTCTCTATTTATAGTTAATAAAAATGCGTGTCGAAAACCATATTCATATTCGTCATATTATGCTCTACCACTACGAGAAAGGATGGAAGGCAGCACAGTCATTTCGCGATCTCAACGAACTTTTTGGCGAAGGAACAATTTTACTGATAGTCAAACCTCATCAAAATCCGATGGCCGACCTCTTCCTTCTTTATCCTCCAAACTAGTGTCACCTGATTTGAAACGGGCAAACCACTTCCGTACTGCACTATCAGTAATTGTTCCTTCGCCAAAAAGTTCGTTGAGATCGCGAAATGACTGTGCTGCCTTCCATCCTTTCTCGTAGTGGTAGAGCATAATATGACGAATATGAATATGGTTTTCGACACGCATTTTTATTAACTATAAATAGAGAAGATTGTTTTTATAAAAAAATAAACAAAACGCCATTTTTGGCTAAAGAAAAACGAGCCAATACAAACGTTCCATAATTATGCATCAACCTAATTAGTTTTAACTTTCAAGAATAATGATTTTTTTTTCATAAAATATTATTTTTATTTTGAAAAATCAATACAAAAATATCGGCTAAAATATTGGCATTCGAAAGAGAAGGAAACATTTTATGGATTTCATATACAGTGTATCAAAAAAAATATATATACCAGGTAAGTATATGGTTAAATTAATTTTAGAAAAAATTTAATATTAAAACTCGTGCTTTTTAATATATTAATAAAAATGTATATACATATTTTTATTTCTTAATCTTATCATTCATTTCGGGGATGACTTTGAAGAGATCGGCAACCAGGCCATAATCGGCTACTTGAAAAATCGGCGCTTCCGGATCTTTATTAATCGCTACGATTGTTTTCGAATCTTTCATTCCAGCAAGATGTTGAATTGCTCCTGAGATACCAACAGCAACGTACAACTCCTATAAAAAAAAAGGAAAATTGAAAAAAAATAATAAAATGAGAGTTTAATAATAGAAATTAAGGACAAGTTTTTTTGTGTGGTTTTTTTTATTTTTCCACAAACGTTTCGTCGACTTTGCCGACTTCTTCAGTATTTCAAATAGTTACATGACACATTCGTCTAAAATACATTATTTTTTTTATCTCTGTTACCAATGACCATCAGAAATTTAAAAAATTCTGCACATTCACATAAATAATAATTATACAATTTTGAGGGCTGTATATGTATATAATTAAGTAATGTGGAGAGGGATTCAGCCAATGGGTAGCCTCTGCTGAATAAAAGCTCCCAATTATGGAAAACGTTTCGGCTTTAATTAAATAATGCCATCATCAGTTCCTAAGAGAGTATTAGCGACTCAATTAATTTTGCGTACAATTTATTTATAAAATTAATTGTGTCGCTAATACTCTCTTAGGAACTGATGATGGCATTATTTAATTAAAGCCGAAACGTTTTCCATAATTGGGATCTTGATCCATTCTCCCATCTTTAGTATTCCCAATTTTTCTCTAATATCTTCACTCTTCATTCTATCTAGTCTGGTCACGTTCATTATCCTTCGCAATGACTTCATTTCAGTTGTTTCCAATAATTGATAGGTTTTTGCAGTGTCGGGTCTTGTCTCAACTGCGTATGTTAATATTGGATGTACCCCGGTTTTATATTCATTGGCAACAGAGATAAAGAAAAATAATGTATTTTAGACGAATGTCTGATGTAACTATTTGAAACCTTGAAGAAGTCGGCAAAGTCGACGAAACGTTTATGGAAAAATAAAAAAAATCACACAAAAAACTTGTACTTAATTCCCATTATAAACTTTCTCATTAATACACATTATGGACGAAAATGATTATAATAAAAATTATAATTCATTTAACAAAGAAATAAAAATGGATTTGATTTAATATACGTACAGGTGCAACAATTTTGCCTGTTTGTCCAATTTGTAAATCGTTAGGGACGAAACCGGCATCGACGGCAGCTCGAGAAGCGCCAACAGCGGCACCAAATTTATCAGCCAAATCGTAGAGCATTTTAAAATTATCTCCAGATTTCATACCACGACCTGTAAATTGCATTTCTATATTAGTAAATTATCATTTCAATCGCTATTTTATTTTATTGGTGAATTAGAAATAGAATTTAAATCACTGCATATTTTCTTATAAATCGGTACAGCAGTTGTTCTTGGAGATATTTATATAAACTTGAATAAAATGATTTTTCTTTAAAAATTTCTGATAAATATATATTAGAAAAACAGTCCTTGTCTAACCTTTTATTAATTTAGTTATTATTGCTTAAAATTTCGATGATTTCTAAAATTATTTTTTATCATTTCTAAATTTCGTTCTTTATCTAAAATTTTGGGATTGGAAAAGTCAAAATTGTGTCCCTGGTTAGTTGAATCACTAGGTAGCATGGTATATTCAGAATTTTCTGTACTGATCGAATACTTATGTTCGTAAATTCTAGATTTTTAAATACTGTTTTGTCTGTCCTATATATGTTCCGGTTAGAGCAGGGTTTTCCAACCTTTTTTGTGCCATGTCCCACTTAAGTATTTCTGAAATTCTCATGCTCCCTATGTAACATATACATAATATTTATATTCTAAAAATGAATTATTATTTATTAAAGGAAACAATAAAAGAGTGTGTCTTCTGCTGGAAAAATAATTTTTTAATTTATTTATAACGAGACTATGTGTGATTCACACATCAATTCCTGTGAATCAATTGTAATAGACTGATGAAGGGGGCAAATCCCTCGAAACTATAGAATCGTTATAAATAAATTAAAAAAATTATTTTTTTAGCAGAAGACACACTCTTTTATTGTCTCCTTTAATAAATAATAATTGTGATAGTCTCGGCAAAAAGAAACTTTCAATTTAATTATTATTTATATAAATATAATTACAGAAACAAAATCTTGTTGAATAGTATTTTGTATGGTTCTTAGATACATTTAAATGTATTTTATGTATTGCTGAAGCTATACTTACTATCAAATTTTGTTAACATTTATTTTTTTAAATATGGGTAATAAGTGGATTTTGATGAGGCCGTCCAAATTCAAAAAAAAGAGATCATTATAATTATCTTTTTTATTCAAAAACCGAAGTTTCGATAGTCCCGTTTTAACCCTCGTGGCGCTATGGGCAAATTAAACAGGTGCGCCCCCCCCACACCCATTAATCTTTGGCAGTTTTGGTTCGGGAGGGATTTCTCCCTTAACTCCACCTTAGTTTGGTGAGTCTTTCCATTATCCACCACCTATATCGACCCGCCGTGTCCCGGACTGGCAACCGGCATCCGTAAAAACTGTAGCACTTGCAGTTATAATCTACTGCAGTTACAGACGTTAAGGTTTGCTATGTGTTAACTTCTTATGCGCCCCTGGGCAGATGCCCATTTTGCCCGGGCCTGCGTTTCGGAGGTTTATTCCCTCCTTCTTACTACTCTAAATTCTGCTGAGAATGAAATATGTACTATATCAGTGTTCCGCAAACTTTTTGTGTTCAAGCCACACCTACCAAATCAAGAAATTTTAGAGGTACACTAAAGAAATAAAACCAATGTTTATTTAATAAAGGGTGTTTTTTTTAGAGGTTCACAACAGTAAATTAAAATAAAACAAAGAAAAATATTTTTAATATCAATGAAACTGGCTTTATTGGAAAGATAATTTTATCCCATTAAGGTTTGAATATGATTTCGGCCGCGGCGTAGATGACTCAATCTGGATTTCCAACTGTCACACACTTATCGCAACAATTGCGGCCGTATTTCGCCAAAAATTCGCCGAATGTTGTGTTCCAAGTGTTCAATCGTCTCTGGTTAATCGGCGTAGACGAGTGACTCGACATATCCCAAAAGACGATTGAACACTTGGAACATAACATTCGGAGAATTATTGGCGAAATACGGCCGCAGTGTGTGAAAATTGAAATCCAGATTGCGCCATCTACGCCGCCGGGGCCACATGGCCGAAATCATATTCAAACATTAATGACATAAAATTCTTATTCTTCTTCGACTGCTTATCCATTAATGGATGTTCGCGACCACATTCCGCATTCCTTCTCTGTTCCTAGCGGTGTGTAGAAGCTCTTGAACGCTTCTGAGACCCGTCCAGTGTCTGATATTCATCAACCAAGACATCTTCCTCCTTCCCCTTCCTCGCCTGCCCTCTATCTTTCCTTCTATAATCAGCTGTAATAGTTGGTATTTTGCACTTCTCATTATATGTCCCAGATAGGCCACCTTCCTCTTCTTCACGGTGTTGTATAGTCCACGGCCTTTGTTGATCCTTCTTAGTACTTCCTCATTACTTATTTTTGCCGTCCATGGTATCTTGAGGATCCTACGGTAGACCCACATCTCGAAGGCTTCTAATTTATTAATGGTGTTTACTTTTAGGGTCCAGCCTTCCGCCCCGTAGAGAAGTACTGACCAGACATAGCACCTTGCGAACCTTAGTCTGAGGTTCAGGTCGAAATCGGTGCAAGTGAGCACTTTCCTGCAATTAAAAAAGGCGTTGCGAGCTTGTTCAATACGGCTTTTGATTTCAGTGTCCGATGTCCATTCTTCGCAGAGCCATGTTCCTAGATATTTGAATTTGTTGACTCGTTCTATAGGTCTTCCATTGTGCATTATTTCAGTATTTGTGAACATTTGGGGCTCTGGTGATGATCATCACCTTCGTCTTGGTTACGTTAATGTTTAGGCCCATTTTTCTACTGTGTTCCCCTACCCTGTTGACCAGTTCTTGTAGATCACTAACGTTGTCAGAAATTAGGACTGTATCATCTGCGTATCTTATGTTGCTGACCCAAACTCCATTTACCTTTATCCCTTTTTCTACGTCTTCCAGAGCTTCTTTGCATTCTGACATAAAATTATCTTTCCAATAAAGTCAGTTTCATTGATATTAAAAATATTTTTCTTTGTTTTATTTTAATATAAAGTTGTGAACCTCTAAAAAAAACACTCTTTATTTATTTATTATTAAAATCAATATAATATGAAAAGATGTTTAATGAGAAATGTGAGCCTGGTTAATTGAGCACAGGCAAGCAGACAAAATTTAAAGCAATCGTTGATAAGGCTGCTCTCATCTCTTGCTACTCGCATAACTCTCAGCTATGCCTAGGTGCATTATCTTCACAATAATTAGTAGAGATTGTGGTGTTGGTGCAAGGTGAAACATCTTTATTATCTTCACAAAACTTGATATTTTTCCGCGGCACTCCAACTAATGACCACGGTACACCAGTGTGCCGCGGCACACACTTTGCGGAACACTGTACTATATAATATTGTTACTGCCACTGAGAAGACAGAAGGGAATGTCATTGGATTTCCTTCAGTGACCTTTCAAACCCCCTGAAGAAGGAGGGAATAAACCTCCGAAACGTCGGTTTTTGAATAAAAAGATAGTTATAATTATCTCTCTTTTTTTGAATTTTGGACTGCCTCATCAAAATCCACTTCAATCTTATGGATAACTAATTTTGTAGATTTTTATATTCATCTGGTCGAGCCCAGTTTTGAATTGCCCCCCTGTGGGGCTTGGGACCCACGTTGGGAAACACTGGGTAGACCCTGAAGAAGGATGGAAGATTCTCAGAAATGTCAATTTTTTTAAGAGGATGAAAATGGCGTTATAATAAATTATTTTATTCGAAATTTGTGATTTCCATTATCTTTGGGCTGCTTTTACATCAATTCACCATTGAATTCTATCAGTCCCTCGCCACTAGAGCAGGTGTATGGTAAAGTCATGAGATGGTCACATAACATATTTTATAGGATGCTCTTATTTATAAACACAAGTCGTAAAAATTGTGAAGTCATATTTTAAAGCAATGTAGTAATTTTATGGATAATGAACTCTGACTGTTTACGCCCATTATGCAATCCTAGCTTTGAAATATGACTTCACAATCACTTATCAGTTGATAACGACTTCTAGAAAAAGGTGGAGGGCATATTGCTATATTAAAAAGGTGGGAAAGAAATTAGTTTGTTGTAAGTTATATAATACATTTATCATTTTATGTAAATAAAAACGTCTCTTCTTTGAATTAAACACGTTTCTTTAAAAATTCTTTTTGTTTTATTCGTTTTTGTTTGAGGGCAGAATTAAAAATAACATACTGTGAAATGTCTCTTTGGTCCTGTGTTAGAATTTTGAAGACTGAGTAAATGCAGTGATTTTTGGGTGAGGTAATATATATATAAAAAAAAAACATCATAACATATAATATAGGTATATTATAAAAAAATACTTTAACTTAGTTTTTTAAATAATGAATGCAAAGATTTAAGCATCTTTTTGAGTGTCTTTTTTTGAAAAAAAGATGAAAATTATTTCAAAAATCAACCCAGACTTATAATATTAATACATGAATTTACTTTAAGGACCAATCATAGATTTTAGAGAATATATTTTCCCTAAAATATATGATTGGTCCTTAAAGTAAATTCATTTATTAGTTTTTTAATTTAATATCTAACTTTAACTAACATTCTATTTATTGTATTTTGCTCAAAAAGGTCCACTGAAGAAGGAATATTGTGAAAATTTCCGAAATATTTGGATTAATTAAAAACCACCATTTAGATTAATTTAAAAAAATTGCTTACTTTATTTAACACCTATAAGAATAATCAGCACCACCGTGAATTTGTTCCATTTCTATCTAATTTGATATTAAGAATATCCTTACCTCCGCTGATAATAACTTTGGCTCCTGTCAATTCAGGTCGATCACTCTTACTCAATTCTTGGCCGACAAATTCGGTATTTTTTGATTTATAATCCCCGGCCGGTGCTTTCTCTTGAGGTGTGCTTCCACCTTCTAAAGCATCCGGTTCAAAACTCGTTCCACGAACCGTTAAGACTTTTACAGAATCTTTGGATTTTAATGTTTGTACAGCATTTCCTAAAAATAAAAACAATAGAAAATAATAATTATTGTATTTTGATTAGAAAAATAATTAAAAAGATAAAAATAAATCAATAAAAGTGACCTGCATAAATGGTTCGGATAAAAGTATCTGGCGATTTGATACCAATAATATCGGAAACTGGCGAGACATCAAGTTTAGAAGCGACGCGTGGCAAGAGAGATTTGCCAAGGGCTGTGGCGCCGGCGAGAATATGGGTGAAATTGAATTGTTTCTGAGTGTCGAGCACTAATGGGGTGAGACTCTCGGGGAGGAATCCTTTGAAAGCTTCATTTTCGGCAACTAAGATCCGTTTTAAACCTGATGTTTTCGCCACTTGTTCTGCAACCTTTTAAAACAATATTACAATTAAACACTGGACATTTATGGTGGGCATATTAAATAAACAAGCAGGCATGATATTATGTAGGGTGGGGCACTTTGCTTATTTAGAAATTCAATTAAGAAAAAAGTAACAGAGATTTATATTGAATTCTTTGAAAAGCATCAAGTACAACGTTTAAATTTTATGTTTACACAGTTTTAAAAATGATAATTTTATCAGGCAGATGGCGTCCATTATTCTCAATACAGTGCGTAAATCGGGGTGGGGTGTGAGGGTGTGGTTGGTGGGCTGGGGGTCCGAGGTGGATGGGGTGCGGGATGGAGTCTTGGGGCGGGGGTGTGGGGGCGGGAGTTGGGCATGGCTGCATGGTGCGGGGTGCTGGATGGGTTTCGGGGGTGGGAGTGGGGTGTGAGGGAGGGGTTCGTTTGTTGGGGGTCCAGGGGGCGTGCCTTGCAGCTAGTCGTTTATAAAAAACAATGGACTTTCCTAATAATAAAACTCTAACAGAAAAACCGTTGAAAAATACAGATTTTGCTGCTTTTACAAGTGAATTGAATAGGTCAAATAAAATATTAATTAATAGCTAAGGTATTTGCAGGTGTTGGCGCAGGTCGTGTGGCTGGATCCCACAATATACATAGTATTTCTCTTTAATAATAATGATCAAGTTAGAATTATTTTAGCCCCTAACAGTAACATCATATCTTTCTGGCCACGTGCTCTGGCCTGTATCAAACACAACACAAACACTAGCGTAAAAATAAAATATATTTTGAGTATTTTAAAAATACAAAATACATGAAAATATGTATTTTCGTTACAAAATACATTGAAAATGAGTATTTTTCTATACAAAATAGAAATGTATCGAAAATACGTATTTTAAATAATTGTATTTTCAAAATTAAAATGAAAGTTTTTGCCGAGAGTAGCAGAATTTTATATAATAAAAGAGTGTGTCTTCTACTGGAATTATAAATTCATAAATTAATTCCTGTGAATCCATTGTAATAGAGTGATGAAGAGGGCAAAGCCCTCGAAACTATAGTCTCTTTATAAATAAATAAAATTTATAATTCCAGCAGAAGACACACTCTTTTATTGTCTCCTTCAATTGTATTTTCGTAACTGCCCATCTCTGAGTAAAGGGGGTTGTAGAGAAAAGTGGAACTTTAAGCACATCATGTATGTACGAGTATTATGGTCAGTCAGAAATCGTTGCGGTTTATCCCTGTAAGAATAAAGAACGAGAAAACCCTTTTATTAAGGTTCTATTTAACAGAAAACGCCTAATACAGAATGAATAAATATAAACATAATCGTAAAAAAACAAACAATACAAACGGCCTTCTAGATTTTATCACAATCACTCCCCCCCCCCCCTTCCCTTTTTATTTAGAGATATAGTCCTTTAAATATGCTGGTGGTCTTCGGGATCTTTCACTTCTTCTTGGAGTGGCCTCCTGGAGCCGAGTATCTTCATCTTCTTGAAAAGAAACCTCCTCGTTGATGTTTTCAGTATCTCCATCCTCTCGGATTATCTCTTCAGTTTTCTTTTCTTTTCCACCTTCATTTTCTTCCAAAAATTCGGCAGACGGGGCAAGATACCTCGAAGAAACAGTGGTTTCTCGGCCACAGGCGCGGATCCAGACCTCTGTTTTTTTTTTTTTTTGGGGGGGGGGGGGGGCGGTCGCCGGTATATAAGATCTACTTTTGATCTCGGAAGTGTGTCACGATCGAATTGTCCAAGCGGGGGGGGGGGCGACCCCACCCCCACCCCCACCTAGTACTTTATTTTCTTCAATTTTAAAATTTAATGTTATTAAAAAAAAAAAAAAATTAAATAAACATAAAAAATGTTGATCTCTCCAATGCTCTTATGCTTGTTGGGGGGGGTGCCGCCCCCCCCCTCCCCTGGGTCCGCGCATGTTCGGCCATCTGGTAGCCGCACATTGGCATAATCACCATTCCATTCTAAAAGGGTTGCTTCTTCTACTAATGGGTCATATTTGGAGCGGCTAAATTTTCGTATATATATTGGTCCCGGAGTGAGTAACCATGAGGGCGTAGAAAGACCATTATGAGAGCGTCTATTGTGACGAAACATTATTTCATGTGGAGTTTCGTTTGTTGATGTGCAAAGAAGTGAGCGTATTGAATGTAGAGCTCCTCTCCTGTAGTACCAATTCCCAATGCGAAATGTGTAATTTTTTTGATCGCAATGATAACTCGATCGCCTTCCAAATTATTCCGTTATATCTCTCAATTTGTCCATTTCCCATAGGATTATAAGCTGTTGTACGGCTAGTTGCTATATTCAAAGAGGATAAAAATTGTTTTAAATTGATGATGAACCTCTGTCCGAATGGATGTAAGCAGGTGTACCGAAAATTGAAAATAGTTGTTTAAAGCATGCAATAACTGTATCAGAAGTGATATTAGCAAAAGAGAAGGCAAATGGAAATCGGAAATATTCATCAACAACTGTTAGGAGATATTGATTGTGTGATTTTGATGGCAATGGTCCTTTGAAATCGATGCTTAGCCTCTCAAATGGCGCGGTTGCTTTGATTAGGGTTCCTGTACGTTTATGAAATTTAGGCTTGATTTCAGCACAAATCTTGCAGGATGATACAATTCTCCTATCTTCAATAGAAAAGGGTAGATTTTTGCTCCTCATCCAGTGATTCATTCTTCTAATTCCTGGATGACTTGACGACCTGAATGTGTTTAAGTTTGTTTTCGTCCACTTGTATAGATGAAGAAAACCCTTTTATTAAAGTTTTATTTAACAGAAAACGCCTAATACAGAGTGCCATGGGATGGACTTTCTCATTCGGGTCTATGGTTTCAACGTAGAGGACGAAAGGTCCATTATCAGAACAAACGTAAATATTTTCCTTACATTGAAGTTGATATGGCGAAGGTACAAGTTTATTCGAAATAGAGGTTGAGCACTCACCAGATTGAACACTATCTTGAGAGAGAGAAGGATCAATTACTAAGGGTTGATTGTTTACTTGGAGACAAAAAGTTTTTTGTTTACTAACAAAATCTTCATCTTCATCATCTTCCTTTTTTCTTTTTAGATTAAAATTTTCCACATCCATCTTCTCTTCGTTGAGGATAACCAAGGCAGAAACAATTGCATTTGATAAGTCCATGTTTTCTGCCTGGTTGCCCGGAGGGGACTGGTCCCCTTGAAAGTTCATAAATAACCCCGGAAGGCGATTTCTTGAATTGAAAACACTTATAGCTGAATTTGTTAACTTAACAAACAAAAAAATATAATAAAAAACTTAAAAAAAAAACACCAAAATAGTAAAAAAAAAAGTGTAACTATTCACGAGCCATTTTTTTTATGTTGTTTACTTTTCGTTGCTAACAACAATTTTTTTTTTTTTTTTTTCAATGCAATCGAATGCAAGAAGGGGTGTACCAGTAAAGATGCAGCCCCTATGGGTCTCGAAAGACCCTTGCATTACCGAAGAGAAGGGAAAGTTGATTAAGTGAGAGGGTGTAGACGTAGGTGTCTATGCACTCCGGTTTTGAAGGTTTGAAGATTATAAGTGCTGGGAAAGATGGAGGCTGGGAGAGAGTTCCAGTTCCTTGAAGTCATGGGGATATATGAATTGGCGAATGAAGTGGTCCGGCACTTTTCTAATTTGACCGCGAAAGAGTGTTGGGAGTCGGCAAAACGCGTGCTACGTGCAAAGCATGCTTTGGGGGGAATTATTGATTTTATCTCATCAGAGCACCTGCCGTGATAGTATCTATAGAAAAGGGAAAGGGCAGAGACGTTTCTTCGATGAGCCAGCGAGTCGAGGGAGTCGGTGAGGGTAGAATCGTCAATTAGCCTGACGGCTCGTTTCTGAATTGCATCAAGGGTAGCAAGAGAATATTTTGAGGCTCCTCTCCATAGATGAGAGCCGTATTCGAGACAGGGGCGGATTTGGGCCTTGTAGATGGTGAGAAGTTGTGGGGGTTTGTAAAATCGCTTGGACCTGAATAAGAAGCCAATCTTCCTTGCTGCAGATTTCGCTACAGAGGAGATGTGTTCATTCCAAGACAGGTCAGATGCGACAGAGACGCCCAACATGGATAGGCTGTCACACATTTTCAGGGTATTCGAATCGAAGTGAATATCAGGGAAATCTTTATTTTCGCGCCTAGAAATTAGACAACATTGAGTCTTGTTTGAATTAAAGTTAACTAAATTTTGAGAGCCCCATTTATTCAGTTTGTCTAGGTCGAGAGTAATTGAGGAGGCAACATTGATTCGATTATTCCGGAGTGAGGGTTTGCCGTGTAGAGTGCTATCGTCGGCGTAACAATGTGTGGGGTTTGCCGTTTGATCAATAAGGTCGTTTATATAAATCAGGAAGAGTGTGGAGGAGATTACGGAGCCTTGGGGAACACCAGAGTTTGTGGAGAACGATTCAGATGATGTTCCATCCACCACAACTTTTATACTTCGGTTTGTCAGAAAGCTTTCTATCCATTTGCGAAGTGTTGGTGTGAATCCAAAGGCTGGCAGTTTGGCAAGAAGATTTTTGTGCCAAACCTGGTCAAAGGCTTTGGAGATATCAAGGGCTACAGCGAGGGTTTCTTTTCCGGCCTCTAGAGTATTGTTCCAGGTGTGGGTGACATAGGTTAGGACAATCGAATGAATAAATATAAACATAATCGTATACAAACGGCCTTTTAGATTTTATCACAATCCCCACCTTTCGTGACTGATATTATAAAAATGATATTTTACTATGATCTATGATGATCCATCTAGTGGAAAGCACAGTCTCTTCAGATCTTGCTTATGTGGCATCCCCTAATCTTATAGGGTGGTCCTCCCCCTTTTTTATGGGATTAACTTCTATGGCCCTTTGGAATAACTGCCCCAGGTTGAACTCTTGATTTATACTATCATTGATCTTAGATATAATTATAGTTTTAGAGAATTAATTTAAAGGGGACTATCTGAAAGATAATAGACCTACTTGTTCATATTAGTGAAAGCAGATAGTATGGGCTTTATTACAAGAAGATGTATTGAATATATAAAATGATTAAAGTTTTAGAATGTTTATATAAGCATAGAATTTGGATTTTTTGAGAAACTACTTACGGGTCCGCATTTTGTTCCAACTACAAGTACAGAGATTTCGCCCCCTAACTGTTTGGCTGCCTTTAAAGTATTCTGTGTGATTGGAGACAATTTTTCGTTATTATGCTCGGCAATCACCAATGTACTTTGGAACCTTTTAAGGTTATTCGATATCTAGATTAAAAACAACGAAAATTAATTAAAAATAAAATGGTGCGAGAATTTAGCCATGTATGTGTATACTAATATCTGTGATTTAGAAAAACTCCTAGAGCAAGAGGCCAACATGGTGATCAATTAGAAATGATAAATGTTATAAGGGTAAAGTCAAAAAAGAAAAAAGTTATATAATATTTAATTAAAAATTGCCAAGAGAAATAGAAAGAAAAAAAAACCGAGTTGATTAAATGAGATGAAAGGTCATGTTCATAGATAGTTCTGGACGGGGGCCAGAGAGGGCGCGCGCTTCGCATGGAATGTCAGATCGGTCACGTGACCTGTCGAAAACAAAATGTCCACGCACCGATAAATTCCTCTTAATCGCGATTAAGTTTTATTAATTATTTATTTAACTATTTTGAAAAACAATATTTCGTCAAATTGAATGTTTTATATATATAAAAGTTTTCATTTTAATAAAATAATGATTTTATATTAGAGAGAAAAACAAGAACCAACAATATTTCAAAAAGTAAGTAGAACGTTTTTAATTATTTTTTTCCCTCTTTTTTTAATACTTTTACAGTTTTTTTTAAATATTATTATAATATAATTTTAATATATGAACATTAAATTAATAGCTATAAGTTTTTGAATTTATATATTATACTTTTTTTTATTATTTTCATATAGGTATTGATTTTTATTTTTTTATTTCAATGTCAATAAAATGACATATTCAAATTACCATCTGATTTTAATTTATAAATTTTTGTTGTTGAGACACATTATTTATTCGTGAAGGTCAAAATCAATTTCAATTTTACATTAACTTCCTGTATTATAAATTGTTTTTTTGCTATCTTTTTTTCACTTATATTCTTTTTTTGGGGGGCGGAGGGGGGTGGGGGGAGGGGGAGAAATGATCAATAGTGAGAGAGAGTGATTCATTCATTCGACTATCAAATGATTTTTTTTCCTCGAATTCCCCACTTGATGACATTTCCTTTGCTCTGATTACTACTACTACATACATAGATAGATAGGTCTATACTTGATATAAAAAGAAATAATGATTTATATTTCTTGAAGAGGAATTTATACATACATATAACTACTTGAAAAATGTTTTTTATTCAGAATTTATTTAATTAAAAAGAATTTTTTTTGTCGAGAGTAGCAGAGTTGTTGATACTTAAAGAGAAATCAATGAGGTCGTCCTTTGCTTGATGCAAATACATATATCTTATCTTATTATATTAAACGAGCAAAAATTGTATATATATATATATATCCGGTCGGGTTCTCGAAAACGGTTCTAACGATTTGGATGAAATTCACGGGTTAGGAGGGTTTTGTGTTGGACATTCGATCTGTCACGGTCTCATCTTCGGCTAAGTTGTTTTTGATGGGTTTTTTGTTAATTGAAATAATTATTGACAGGTGGTTGTCTCGATAAAAATGTTTATTTACATTGCTTATTCAACATACATACATTCTTATTCAATTTCCTTTTAATAAATAATTGGTTTTTTAATTTTATATCCCACAATAAGATCATTATAATTATTATTATATATTAAAAGTTGGGCAATTCAATAGATTAAAAATCGTGTTTTAAATTCTACAAATATTAATTTGACAATTTAATTGATGAACTCAAAAATTGTTATTTAATTAATAACAAATATTAACAAATAATTATACCGTATTTATTTATATACCTATATACACATAATCTGTGGGCCACTGAAGGCTAGAAATGGAAAAACTGGGTGCGTCGGCGGGGGTGGGGGTAGATGTGGGTGTTCAGGAGGTGGGTTGCAGTGGTGGTGGGCCCGGAGTTTCGGGGATTAATATTTAGCTACTAACTGAAGCAAAAATTTACCGAGCATCGCTCGGTGGCCAGGTACTAGCTATTACTGAAGCAAAAAGGTACTTAGCATCGCTATATATACTAGATGCAAGGCCTGCCTTCGGCGGACCTCTTTCGCCACCCCCGCCCCCCCCTAGCACCATGCACCCGTGCCCAACCCCCGCGCCCACACCACCACCACAATGTACAGACAAAAGCTTAATTTTATATATATAGATAATTACATTTAAATTGGTAACCATAACGACTGTTTTTGTTGGGGGACGGACATAGGTAGTTACAGAGACAGGCACAAATGCCCTTTAGTAGTATAGAATTAGCTCCGACGCCCGCCTTCTGCGGGCTTCTTGCTGCTCAACTTCACCCCCGGACTTCCCCCCCCGGTCCCTGAACCCTCCTCCACCCCCAACAACTCTTCACTCCCCCCGACCATGTACCCCCCCATCTGATGACACATGATCACTCTCCACCGCAACAACCCTCTCCGGACCTTCTCCACCACACCAACCCTTTCCAGACCTTCACCGGCGCCTCCGGTCGCTCTCCATCCCATTCTAGCTCTCTAGAGGCTCGGAGATTATGTATACAAAATTTGGTTGAATTTGTCCAGGAAAGAGTTAGAATTTTTATTTTTTAACCCCATTCCATGTCTTCAGCAATATTTTACCAATAACAAAGGAAAAAATCCAATGTAGTATGGTTATTCCTCATAAATGTTTCTAATTTTAGGACTTGTGCCTCTAAGCAAGTCGAGGAATAAAGATTTATTTATTTATATTTATTTATAATTTCATCATTTGAGTAAACAAAACACTCGTCTTGGTTGCCACAGAAGGAGATTTGAAGGGACCGAAAAGGAGTACCTCAGGGTCGTAGCATGAAGGGCATCCTGCTCTCCTGATTCATAGGATCAGTTTAATGGAGGTTTCATCAAAATCAGCCCAGACACTGGCACAAATGCCCTTTAGTAGTATGTGATATATTTATAATAGCTGCCACGCCCGCCTTTGGAGGGCCTCTTGCTAGCCAAGGGCTTTGCCCCCTGGACTCCAATCCCTGCCCCATGAGCCCATTAATTCTTGCTTTGTGAAAAAATATGAAACGCATAAAATAAATTTATTTTCATATTCAGCAGCTGAATATTTACACATACAATTATTCAAACTTTTCATCGCAGACCTGTGTAATCAATAAATAATATTCTTCGCATTCTAGCCCCCATTTCTCTAGTTGCTTCTCTTATTCAATTCGATTGATAATATCTAATTTGATTTTTAAGTACACTCTCCTGTGCGATTCTGGTCTCCGGATACAAATTTTAAAATTTTTAAGATAATAATATTACTAACCTGATTTCGAGGCTTCAACAACTCCTGCGTAATAAGGGCTTCATTGCCAGGCGCCCTTCACTCTCCACCACACTAACCATCTTCGGACCTTCTCCCTCCTCCGGTCACTCTCCACCCCATTTCTAGCCTTCTGTGGGCCCACAGAATATATATAAAAAATTTGGTTGAGTTTGGTCCAAAGGGCTAGAATTTTCATTTTTTTTTGCCATCCCCCATTTTGAATTTCTAGCCTTTTGGGGGCCCACAGATATCTATACAATTTTTTTGAATTTGGTCCAAAGGGCTAGAATTTTCATTTTTTACCCTCCTCATTTTAGTTTTTGCATTTCTAGCCTTCTAGGGCTCCGCAGATTATGTATACATACGTATAAAATTTGTTTGAGTTGCTCCAAAGACCTAGAATTTTCATTTTTTGACCCTCCCCGTCATTTCGAGTGTGTATGTATGTATGGACTATGGACATATCCCCCTCTATCCTCATATCTACCCTCTTAATATCTCGAAAAGTAAAAATGGTAGAAAGTTGGAAAGAGTCTTAAAATCAGTGGCGTGCAGTCCATGGTTGCAGTGGATGCGGCGCATCCCTAAAATTTCATAACATTTACAGTATTTATACAGTGTCATCAGGGACGGCGGAACCGTGGGGTCAGCTGACCTCCCTGGGAATTTGTCTATGTATTCCAGACCCCCCGATAGGCCTATATCACTTTCCAAGTTTTGACCCTCCTGTCCTAAAATTGTTCCTCCGTGTCATAAAAAAAAACTAATGTTAAATTTGAAAAATAACTATAAATTATATGATGCCATATTCGATGAAATTTGCAAAAAAAGCGGAGAATTAAATAAAATTTATAAAAATGAAGGGTACTTTTTAAGACAGCATTTACTGGTTGAAAAGTCACCCCCCACGACTGCTTAAAATAATTTTATGGGGCGGGCATTAAAAAGGATCCAATTTTTTGCCAAGTGGTGAAGAGATAGCGACATTTTTCTGTTTTGCTAAAAATTGAAAACTTTTGATTTTTTGCAATTTTCTCGAGACCTCTTAAATGAAAATGGCTGAAATTTTAGACTTGGGTAGTTCTATATATTTTAGGTTCTTTGCATCTAAAATTATTTCCTTATGGCAAGGAGGTTAATTGCAATCAGCGTTTTTTGAAAAATTTGTATTTTGGACATTGCTCTGTTACATTTTAACTGACTTTATGGAAATTGTCTCTTACAAAAGCGTGGTTTTAGTTTATTAAAATTATAATTTATTTTTTTACTTTTTAGTCTTAATTATTTTTATATTGAAAAGTTTGCGGAATTTAACAGAATGAAATGTTATTATTTTTATATAATTTCATTTAAATTGAGTAGAGTAATCAAATATTTTTATAGAAAAATGCTTGTGGAATTTAACAGAAAAAATCGAGCCCAAACGACTCAGTTACATACATACAAACAAACATACAGGTGAAACTAATAAAAGCGTGTTAAAAATATACTGTCGAAGAATTTTTCACTACAATGGATAAGGATTTTCTTTCAAAACACACTAAGGGCCGGTTGTATGTCGCAAAGTAGATGCTTTTTACCACTAACCAAGGGTAGATGGTAAATGGAGCCACTGGGATGGCCAATCAGATGACAGGCACTGAAAGTTCCTGTCATCTAATTGGCCATCCCAGCAGTTTTTTTTTTTTTTTAAGTTTTATAATTTTAATTTTTTAAGAACCCTCCCTCCCTTAATTTGCGTTCGATCTCAACTAAAATCTAATCACCTCTCTTAATCTTGATATAAAGAATCTACATGTGAAATTTCGTTTTGATATTCACACTAATTTTTGAACTAGAGCATAAATACATTTGGTAACGTACATACTAACGTGCTAACAGACATTTTGACAAAATAATTAATATATCGTAAAATATAATTTTATTCTATGTTCACTTATTAGGGCTATTTTGTAGAACAAAAGGCCATAGTTTCGCTCAATTTTTTTAATTAAAATAGTTTTAATCGTTTTTGAGATATTTCAAAAAAACGAAGCAAAAAATTTTTAAGAAAAAAAATAAAAACCGACTTCAAAAAATTAAATGCAACAAATAAAATACACTAAAAGGTATAAAATAATTATTATCTTATTTAGTTACAACTAAACGACGAAATATTAACACGAAATTACTTTTTTGAAGTCGGTGCCAAACATATACCTTTTATGAATCGCACTCGACGGATCTTACTTAGTACGTTTGGTGGTTACGCTCGCTTATAGGTATAGTTTGTTTGGTACCGAATTCAAAAAGTAATTTCATGTTAATATTTCGTCGTTTAGTTGTAACTAAATAAGATAATAATTATTTTATACCTTTTAGGTATTTTATTTGTTGCATTTAATTTTTGAAGTCGGTTTTTATTTTTTTCTTAAAAATTTTTATTTTTCTCTTTTTAGTGATGTTATTAATAGTGATCATATCATCAGAACTTGACCAAATTAATATGACACCATCCCTAAGACACCCCCTTTCGGATAAAAAAAGAACCATCGAAATCGGTTCATAAACAAAGAGGTTAGGTCTAAACAAACCTAATAAAAAAGGTCTAATACCTATGAAAAAAAATCGAAAAAATGGGACCAATCGGAAGCTAGACTGGACCCAATGCAAAAAAAAATTTCAAAATCGGTTGACAATTGACGGAGATATGAGGTAACATAGGCACAAAAAAAAAAAAAAAAAAATTCAGTCGAATAGAGAACCTCCTCCTTTTTTGAAGTCGGTTAAAAAAAAACTTTTTTCATGCACGATTATAATATTTGACCATACCTTGTGTATGGTCAAGTATAAATGGCTTCATATGTTCAATAATAAGCCGGCCAAATATGAGTCAGTCCACTTACCTTATAATTCTCAAAATGTTTAAGGTATCAAATTCGTTGTTATTATTTTTTCATTGATAAGGAGGGAATTTGTGGAATTTTTTTAAAACGCCGGCTCCGACAGGTACAATATTACCTAAAAACGGCTATTTTAAAGCTCTCTCTCACATGATCATTTTAAGTATTTAAATTGAAATAAATTAAAAAAAAAGTAAAAAATTAAACCCGAGGGGTGAACCGCGGCCTAATATGCTGTACACCTACTTCCACTTGTACTTCCAAATATTTACAAGGTACTTCCAAATATTCCCAAGTACTTCCAAATATTTCCAAGTACTTCCAAAGAAGTGTACACCTACTTCCAATCGCGGATCACCCCTCGATTAAACCTAATTCTACTTTAAAAAAATCTTTACGGGGATTACTTATGATCTAAAAAATATTTTTACTTTATCCAATGCGAAGCATGGGGAAAGTACTGTAAATCGGTCGCTCGGCAAGCGCGACTTCAAAGGGTCCTCAGGTAAAGACTACGGAACCCATGGACTCAATTAAGGTCACAAATTGAAGTATTCAATTAGATTGAATTTTAGCACGTGACGGTTTTGCCAAAAATTACCTGGAATCTCGTCGAGAGGCCAAAAAGTGCCATTTTTTTGGAAGTGCGTGCGGATGGATGGATGGATGGATGTGTGTTATCGTTTTTTTCGTCCACGAATTTTTCCACACCGTTGCACCGATTGAATTGAAATTGAAAACCTACCAGTATTTTAACAAAATGAAGCGCTGATTAGTTTTTGGTACATATCGGTCCACAAACATTAGTACTTTATTTCAGTACTTTTTTAGTTTTTTCTAAATATCTTGAAAATAACTTAACCAATTTTGATGAAATTTAGTATCCTAATTAATTACCTTGGGGACCACAAAAAAGGTTAAATAAAGTTTTTAGTAAAATTATATTTTAAAGTACTTTACTCTAGAACATATTAATATTTCAAATGAATTTGGATAAAGTTTAGCAACGATCCGTTGCAGTTTATTTTTATTTTTATCCCTACATAAAATCTGACCCTGCCTAATATAATCATTCGTTTCATATTTAATTACGATCTTTGATTTGGGGGGAAAATAATACTACATATAACTAATTTTTAGAGTCTGGTGTTCGTGCGAGGTGAAACATATTTTAATAAAAGAAAAGTAAAAATATTTTTACTTTTCTTTAATTATACATAAATAACTTGTTAAATTTCTAATTTTTTATCCTATGTAATTTACATGCCACAGTGCTCTAATAAGCAGATGAACAGATAGTCATAGCGACAGCATTCCTAAAAACGACCCCCCACCCCACTCCCCGAGAACCTTTATAGACTTTGATGACTTGTGTTCACTAGTATTGAATTTTACTCAAATAATTTTTTGGTCTCTTAGTTCCTAGAAAGCTCGTTCTGGTGCCAAAATGTTTGTATTTCCAATGTGGGGTAGCTTCTTATATTTTATATTCTAGCTTCACAAATTCCTGTTCAAAAATGCATAAAATATCTCACCCCCCCCCCCCCCCTCCGGCTATATTAGAAAGCTTATTTTTATATTGATAATTTCCAAATTCGAAATTTGACCCAAAACAGACAACATCAAATTATTACTCCCGCACCTATTTATCGTCCAATTTCAACCAAAATCTATAAAATATCTAAATATAAAATTTCGTTTTGATACCTTGATTGGTTTATGAGCTAGGCCGTAGGTATACAAAATTTGGGAACACATTCACTCACTCACTCACTGACAGACATTTTAACAAAATAATTAATATCTCTTTTTTTTGGCTTTTCGGCCTTTCTAGCTATAAGCCTAATTACGATACTAGTTATATTTTTTTTAAATTTGTCTCTACCCCCGGGGGTCAGATTTTAGCTGGATGCCTCGAGTCGGATTCGAGCCCGGGTCCCCTGGTTGGCTCGCTGTCACGCTACCGCCTAGCCTATCTGACCCCCCTCCCATTAATATCTCTTAAAATATAAAATGTTTCCATGTTCATTATTGTATAAAGTTTTATTGTAGACTAAAATGCCGTGAATTCACCCAATTTTTTTTATCAAAATATGTATTTAGAGGCGTTTTTGAGATATTTCGAAAATTCGAAGAAAAAATATACTTAGACATTTTTCACAATACTTCACCATTCCCTGTATCTTAAAGTAAAAATTGCGAATATTTTTTTATGTTTAAATTTTATACGACCCAAACTTTTTCCCCCAATTTCTTATCAAAATCTTTAGAGCTGTTTTTAAGAACTTAAAAAAAAACAAAAAAAAAAACAATATGTTCTCTATAATGTACTTAAAAAAAAAGTAACTTCTAAAATTTAAAAACATTTTCATTACACAGTGTGGCCACTCACCGGGAAAATCTGAAAATCGGGAATAATCCGGGAAATCCATCAACCGGGAAAAAGCTGCGAATTTCGATATAAAACCGGGAAAAGGTAAAAAAAATGTTGTTTTTTTTTGGGGGGGGGGGGGCTTTGTATTCGTTTCAGATTTTTTCGAGTGAGCCAAAGTTAAATTTTTTTCGCTTTTTATCAAAACAAATACCATATTTCGCCTCTCTAAATTCTCTTATATTAGAATCGATAAAAATATCTTGCGAATTAATATTTTATTTTTCTATGAAAATTAACAATTCAGACCACTGGGGGATCCTTTGTATACGATTCCGATTTTTTTGAAGGTGTCAAATTTAAATTTTTTCGCTTTATTTCAAAACAAATAGCGTATTTCGTCTCTCTAAATACTCTTGTAATAGAATCGATAAAAATATCTTGAAAATTAAAAATTCAGACCACAGGGAGGGCCTTTTTTATACATTTCAGTTTTTTTTGAATTTTTTCCCTTCATTTCAAAACAAATACCGTATTTGTTCTCTCTAAATACTCTTGTATTAGAATCGATAAAAATATCTTGGGAATTAATAGTTAATAGAGGGAGAGAAGGCGCTGTTGGAAAGGGCGAAATTTTTAATCACAATAACACCTTTTTCATAAAGATCTCGTAAGAAAGATATCTTTACAGTTGGCTTGCAAGTGTAAATAATAAAAGGTAAGACCTTTTTGGAATTAAATTAGGTTGGAGTTGGTGGTGTTTCACAAGAGGACCTTTTTGGGTCAAATTTGGCCTGTGTGCGGAACTTGAAAATCGTGTTTGAGTAGCCACCTTGTTACAGATGCTTTAAATTATAATAAATTCAATTTAAAAAATAAGTTTATAAATAGATCGTTCAAGTATTCGTCCTTTGTTTTAAAGTTATGAATATTTCTATCAAAATATGAATTATAATTTTTTTTTAAGATCACTATATAATACTAATTCCTTTGTTTGTTTTTTCCTTAGCCATGTTCCCTTGCTGCATTTAATTGCAAGCCGTTGAGATGCCTCGACCTCTTGCTGATTGTGGAAAGCCGAGTGGGGGCAGCTTTGTGAGCAAGCCCCAGGGGCTGGCTCCATCCTGATCAGCTTTTAAGCAAAGAGGGAGTCAATTATGCAGTGCGGGTTAGTTGGACAAATAGATATTCTATCATTCACATAATACAGTAGAGTCCCGAAAACTCGGGAGTCCGGATAATCCATTTTCATGTAGTATTAAGTGGGAGATAAATTTAAACCTAATTTATCGAACGGAGAATTTACCACCGCTCGAAGCCCCTAAAAACTTAGTAAATTGGATATTGGATTGTATCTAACTCTGAGATTTGGCTCGTGATCCCGGCTTCTTTCCTTCTACTCTGTTCTTTTCACGATGCAGGGGCTCCCATACAGGCCTTTAGGGGATGCACTTTCTGGTGTATCTGCTTCTCACATTAATATCATTAAAAAAAAAAAAAAAAAGTAAAGACTATGCCTTAATAAAGTACGTACTTTTCCATTGTATTTGGGCAATTTATTCTCTGTTGTATTCTCAAGCATACAATACATACAATAAGTACAGTACTGTATTTTCTGAGAAAATTATTCTTTTTTAACCCCATTTCCGATAACCCGGCATTTTCATAAACTCTGCCACCCTTCGATCCACATTAGGCCGAGTTTTCGGGACTCTACTGTATTAAAATGTTTTGTTGTTGTTGTTGTTGTTTTTTTATTTACCTAATAATTTTTACTTTTGTTTTTTCTAGTATATTGGCTGTTTGGATGTTAATTCATCGATGAAAAGTTTAGTTTTCGACACAAGATCCCTAGTGGCCAAGTAATTATTTTTTTAATATTATAGTAACAAAATATAAGTATAAAACATTTTTCAATAGTTTGATTTTAGTTGAGTTATATCTATCATCTTGAAAATTAAAAAATAATTAATATTTTATCATATGATGATTCGTGTCCATTTTTTTTTTTTAAATTTTAAATATGTGTTCTTAGAAATTTTTTTCAACCCTCTCTTCATTTCCGTTTTTATGATCTCCCCCGAATAGCTTCCACTTGGAGATATCAACAGAAGCAGTGGCGTAACAATAGGGTGGCAATAAAATGCCACGGGCCCCCGGCCCGAGAAAGTGATCCTAACATTTATTATTACTAAATTTAGTAAATTTTATTAATTTTGTTTTCAATTAATTTAAATTACCTACTAAAGTCTTCTTCTTTTTCAACAAAGTACAGACACAAATTAAAAGTTACTAGAAAATCAACGAAAAATGCACACAATAATTATAATAGCGTTTGTATGTACTTTAGATAGTGATTTGTTAAAAAGAAACTACAACGTTGTTGTTTTTTTTAACCCAAAAAGATCACAAAGAATCTACAACATTATATAGGGTCCGCCAAATAACTTTTTTTTTTTTTAAATGCTATAAAAAAAACTACTGAATATTTTCTCAAATTTCTTTTTTTATTTGAAAGTACAATCCTTCCGGTTAATAATGGAAAATAATTTCATTCAAATGGCTGCCTCGGCTGGCCATGCAGTAGCCTACACGATCGGTCCAATTTTTAAGCACATTATCGATTGTGTGCAGCTGTATTTCACCAATGGCTTCACGAATATTGTCCTTTAAAGCGTCAATTGTCTCTGGCTTGTCGGCGTAACACTTATCTTTGACGGCACCCCACAAATAATAGTCCAACGGTGTCAAATCGCAGCTCCGAGGTGGCCAAACGACATCAGCTCTGCGGCTGATAATGCGATCTTCAAAAACAGGGCGCAAAACATCGAGTGTAGCTTCGGCTGTGTGGCACGTAGCGCCGTCCTGTTGAAACCAAATGTTGCCAATATCCTCCTCTTCAATTTTTGTGAACAAAAATTCGTTCAACATGGCCCGATAACGATCGCCATTGACTGTAACGGCCACTCCTTGCTCATTTTCGAAGAAAAATTGCCCAATTATGCCTTTGGACCAAAATCCGCACCAAACAGTGACTCGTTTTGGGTGCGTCGGCTTTTCAATGTATGCGTGCGGGTTTTCTGTGCCCCAAATGCGACAATTTTGCTTGTTTACATACCCGCCAAGATCAAAATGAGCTTCATCTGAAAAGATGATTTTTTTGGCAAAATCGGCATCTTCTGTAAGTCGATCGCAGGCCCAATTAGCGAAGCGAAAACGAGCGTATACACAACCATATTCGTTCAGCGGAAGGATAAAACTAATTATCTGTCAAATCAAACATGAGCTAAGTGTTACCATTCACGAAATAAGCACTAGTTGAAAAAAACGTTAGATGGCGGACCCTATATAATGCTAGGGTGTTTGTTCTATGGTCTCTGCAGAATATAAGCTTGATAGTACGATTCTGAGAGACCTGAAGTCAATCTAAGTCCTGACCCTTAGCATGACCCCAAATATATGGTAGATACATTAAGTGGGTGTTAATATAAGCATGATATATTTGAAATTTAGTCCTTACATTTAACAGATAAATATTCCTTCTAATGAAATAACAGATGTAGTTAATTTTGATTCTTATTTTTTCAGTATGATTACTAAAAGCTAATTTATGGTCTACAGTTAGTCCTAAATATACAGCACTAGTTACTTTGCTATTTTTTGATTGTAGACTTCAAGTTCCAATTCAACATCAGTGAAACTATCGTTGAAGATAATATAGTTACATTTACTTTTGTTTTGATATACATAGTTTTGTCTGGTCCAGTTATACACCTTTATAAGATCACTTTGAGCATCATTAAGAATTTTATCTTACGAACCTCTATAGAGTAAGGCAGTGTCATCCTCAAATAGTGATAATGATCCAATAGTATCTGTTGAGCTTCTTTACTCTGAGGGTGGGCACCATCCGATGAATTTGCCGTGGGCCTCAACGGTATAGTTATGTTAAAACATAAATATTTACGAAAAATAATTTTCTCTAATAATTCTTGATAAATATTCGAAAGACAGTCCATATCTGACCTTTTGATAGTTGAATTTTTGTTGCTTAAAATTTCCATCATTTCTAAAATTAATCTTTATTTTAAATTCTGTTTTTTATCTAAAATTTTCACAATCTAAGCAATTTCATTTGTAAACTAAATTATTTTGTGTTAAAAGAGGATCTTTATCTTTTAATTTTGAAAAAATAGGGAGAATTTCTCCCTAAACGTTTGCTATTCTCTTAAAAGTTTTGAGATTGTTTTATAAAAGAACTTTATTTATTCCAAAAAACAATCAATAAATTATTTCTAAAATATGTATTTATATATAGATATACAAATCACGTGGTATTTCCATCACCCTAATTCCAAAACCATAATATATAGTACTTGTAAATTTTCTGATTTTTCACTAGTGTAATTTTTCATTCTTATTTTTGAACAGATTTATTTGCCAGAGACACGAATGTGATAGAATGATTAAATGGCCTCAAAATTGTTTACACAAGAGTGTAAATAAATTATGTTATATACAAAATTTTAAATAGCAATTACTCAAAACAAATTTTTTGCTCATTCGTCGTTTGGGCTTACGTATATGTGCCGGTTTTTCTGGCTAATCTTTGTATAAACATTTTCACAGTTAAAAATCCAATAACTAATTTTTTCTTTTTTAATTTGTTTATAGAGAATGCATAAATAGGGTTTGCGAAGCAGCTGGGCTTAAAACGGCTGATAAAAAGAGAAAAGTGGATAAACGGGTACAACGAGCAATCGGTGAAGTTCCGCGAATGGATCATGCAGGATCTAATGTCAAATTAACAATTTCAAGTGTCGGTCTAGTTTTAACGAGCCTAGATACAGGCCGCGCAATTGCAAAGCATGAAATGCCTCGGATCTCCTTCGCTTCCGGAGGCGATACTGTAAGTATTTATTTTCTATCAGACTTGAGTATTTTTCATTAGAGTTTATTTTTATTAAAAATGCTTAGATTATATAAAACTACTTAAGAAATAAAAACTAGAATTAGAATATACAGGATGGTTAACGAATAATATAGCATAATAAAAGGTTTTGTGATTAGAGACTTTTTTTGGTAAATTTTTTCTTGACTTTGCTCTTTATGATCATTTTAAATAAAATATTCTAATATCAAGTTCGCACCGTAGTTTATCCTGGAACATGACACATCACACGTCATCTGGCCAACAAATGGATTCAAATTGAAATTTTAAAAATTTGAATCCTAAGATTTTCTTGTATCTTTTTTAGGGTCCCGTTTAACAAGTAAAATGGACCGTATTAGTGTCAATACAATGTTTGTCTCTCTGTTCGAATGTTCGAGGATTGTAGCTTCTAAAACAAATATTGCAAAAATTGAAATTTATAAGTCATAAAGAAATTTAAAAGGCTTAGTGGGTACTGGATATGTTAATTTTTTAAAGGAGAACCACTTGTAAAAATAAAAATTACTGGAAAGAATCAATTGAATTTCATTCATCCTCCTTTAAAAAATATTTTTTATATCAGAGAGTGAAATATAATATACCTGTGTAAAAAGCTCTTTAAACAGAATTGGATTTCATTTTTTTTTTAAATGACAGCTTTGGTATGACCTCGAAGTCAAACCTAAATAAAAAAATGACACTGATCTTCAAAGGGGCTTTTTTCAGGTAATTTTTTGTATATATTAGATTTTTTTTAATGCCCTTCGGAAACTATAGTCCATTATGGCCATTGAGTGTTCGTGTGTGTGTAATTTAGTGTAGGGATCAGATTAAAGTCCGATTGCAGCGACTCGGGCTTCATTAGAAAGCATTTACGTTATCCACTTTAGATTTTTAATAAGGATCATAGGGATTTGGTCAAGAATTTAAATCAAACACAAAGTTTTTAATTAGATGATCCAAACGTTTCGTCACTGATTTTTGACTTCTTCAGTGGCTCATCTGATAAACTTATTTGTCAGGTATTTTAACTATAAGAAAAAACATTTTTAAAGGCCATGTCTTTTCCGAAACATTAATAATTTGTCATTAAAACAAAGATTTTTTTTTTTCTACCCCTTGGCCTCGGGAACTTGATGCCCATTTAGCCAGTCGTCACAGATTCACGTCGAATAGGTGTATAAACAAATAAAATAAAACTAAATAAAACAAAACTAATTAAAACAAAATAAACTAACAAAACAAATAACTAAAGTAAAACAAAGATAAAACATAAAAAATAATTAAGTTTTTCTTTTGTTACAATAATTATAAAATTAATAATTAAATTTTTCTTTCTTTGGATATCGATGAGGCAGTCCAAAAAAAGAAGATAATTTACACTATCTTTTTATTCATAAAACCGACGTTTCGGAGGCTATTCGCTTCTTCTTCAGGGTATTTCATTGTATTTCATTCTCAGCAGAATTATAATGTGAGAATGAAATACAATATATATTATTGTTACTGCCACTGAAAGAGGAGACGGAGGGGAATGCCGCATTGGATTTCCTTTACTGACTTTTCAAAACCCTGAAGAAATAGGGAATAGCCTCCGAAACGTCGGTTTTATGAATGGAAAGATAGTATAAATTATTTTTCTTTCTTTTTTATACACATTATTTGATCTATTTTTTTAAATTCTTGTCCAAATTCCTACGATCCTCATTAAAAAGATTTGACTATGGATACAAACAATGAAATATGGTATTCAGATTCTTGTATTTAGTAGTTACTTAACAACACTAAAATTAGTTTTAACAGTACTTCGAATGGTAAAGTAATAACCTCCTCCTTTTTTTGAAGTCGGTTAAAAATTAATTTTAATGAATCGATTTTTTTTTTAGGATACTTTAGATTTTGTAGCATATGTAGCAAAGGATTTAAAGGATTGGCGAGCCTGTTATGTTTTGGAATGTGGGGGCGGTTTAGCCCAAGATGTTATCTCTACTATTGGACAAGCGTTTGAACTTCGATTTCGGGAATTCCTTCATATCCCACCTACAAATAACCCACCTTCAAATAATACTGTGTATGAATACTTATTTATTTTATAATATTATTTCAACTAATAAAATACATAATGGTATAATGTGTTTTAATGTGATTAAAGGAGCGAACCGGATCGTGATTATTACAACGACATGCCCGGGAAAATCCCGCCGGAAGTGGGGCCTCCGCCTGTGCCGCCTCTTCCCCAAAATCACCAGCAATCGAGCGGCGCCGCCAAAAACATCACAACCTCTTCCAATGATTCGAAAACTGTCACGCAGAGAGAACCTTCCACTTGCCGAGGTGATTATATACTTTTTATTTTTTTATCTAAGATGGGATTAAAATTTAAGCTCAGATTTTATTTTAATTTAATTTTATATTATACATTTTTTTTAATGTCTAGAGGCGTTTGAGGTCTTTTAGGGTTCCGTTTAAAAAGTAAAACACGTCGCTACAATTTCTATCTGTTTGTCCGTCTCTCAGAGCATTTCTAGCTCGTAAACTAAATAGAATAAAAATTTGAAATTTAACAAGCTATAGGAGGTATTCATTTTACCCAAAATCAAAAATCGTAATAAAATTTTAATCGAATCAATATTTTGGACAGGGTCAGTTTAATATAATGTTACAAATATTTTTTTAACATAGACTGTGAGGTATCTCTGTAAATTTCCTTCTTCGGTTATGCAAGGGTCTTTCGAGATCCATAGGGGCTACACCTTTACTGGTGCACCCCTTCTTGCATTCGATTGCATTAAAAAAAAAAAAAAAAAAAAAAAGATCTCTTTAAATATAATTGGACTTAATTTTTTAAAATATATTGCAATTGAATGTAATGGAAGGCAGCCCAGAGGTAGTGAGGAAAGAAAAAATTAACACATAAAATAAGGTGTAATTTATTGGAATCCTTCCTCCCTTCCTTTCAAACCGACGTTTCGGAGGATTTTTCCCTCCTTCTTCAGGGTTTCAAAGGGTCAATGAATGAAACAAAAAATAAAATGTTTCCTTCTTCTCTCCACAGTAGTGTTCAAAAACATTCTTCACTTTTAACAAAGGCATAGAAAAACATTTTTTTTCCTCCTTTTCTTAATTAGATAGAATCACTACCTCTGGGCTGCCTTCCATTACATTCAATTAAAATTTCTACCAGTCCGTCTCTCTCCAGAGAAAATTTCCGTTGCAAAAATATATTTCAATTTATATATAATGTGAGAAAGAGAGCCCCATCTAGGTAATTTTTATGTGATATTTGTACCTGTCTGCGTTTAGAAAAGGCTTAACTTGATAATTAAAAAAAAAATTCACAAATTCCTTAATTTTTTCCTTTTCAACGACAAATAACAACTAATTTAATATCTGAAGGATTTTTGAAGTTTAGGTAGGGAATCCTTGTTATCAGTTTCAAGTCGCACTTGGCCGACTTAATTAATACTCGATACGCTCGGCGATCCGTGCTTTTCAAAATTCGTCTCACTTGTTTATCTCCAAAATTTCTAGATACATATTAGACTCTATACGTGTTTTTATCTTTTCCTCGAGGTATAGCGCTCTTTTTTTCCGCTTCCTTACATACCTTCGGTTCCAACTCTACTCTTGAAATTTCTTTCTCTATTTTTACACGATACGAGGGTCAAAATATCGTCTGGAGTCTAAAAAATTGCCAAAGCAGAGAGCGTACCGAGTTTTGAAAATTTTTATATTTTTTCATTTAATTTGATGTTTATTAATTCTTCTTAATAAAATAAATACTTTAAATTTTTATATTTTTTATTTATTCATTTAATGAATTTTATTAGGATCTTTGCTGTCATTTTTGTAGAATTCATGTCAGCTTCTTCACCCTCATTGAATATGTTTGCTTATTATATTAGACTTAACAGTTTTATAATAGATTTTGGTGACAGCTGATCAGGGATGACGGATTAGGCAAAATAACAAATTTACACTCAAAACCCATCTATAGCTTTCGGATTGATTTTTAAAATCTTCATCAGTACACAAGAACAAATATAAAAGGCATCTGCAATTAATATATCACTATCATAAACATTATAAAAATATAATTTTTTCCCTCAGTTAATCAAATACTTACTGGTTAAATATGTTAAGTTAAGATATAATTGAGAAGTGATGGGAGCCAGCCCCCAAGGATAATGAAAATATTCGAATAAAATAGATTTATTGGACAGTCATTTTTTTCTCCATTCAAAGACCGACGTTTCGGAGGATCTTCCCTCCTTCTTCAGGGTCTATAAATTGATATAAAAAACGGGGTTGGCCATCATTCATTTAATTCATAAATATGTACATATCAGTGGCGTGCTTTCCATAGATGCTGTGGATGCAGCGCATCCCTATAATTTCAAAACATTCACAGTATTTTCATACTGTCATAAAAATCTACTGTTAAATTTGGAAGATCTCTTTTATTGGATGAAATTTGCAAAAAGGAGCGAAGAATAAATTAATATTAAAAAAATGAAATTTTTTTTGGACAGCATCCTCTGGTTGAAAAGTCACCGTACATATATACCAGGGATGTTGCGGATGCCGATTTTTTCACATCCATGGATGTGAATGCGGATGCGGATTTTTGAAGGCTCACATCCGCGGATGTGGATGTTTAAGATCTTATATAAATATAGTATATGAATGAAGAATTAAAACAATGATAAAGTAATTATTAACATTTTTAAATTGAAAGTTTTTGCCGAGAGTAGCAGAATTTTTATATATTGAAGGAGACAATAAAGAGTGTGTCTTCTGCTGGAATTATAAATTTTATTTATTTATAACGATCGTTATAAATTAATAAAATTTATAATTCAGCAGAAGACACACTCTTTTATTGTCTCCTTCAATTAACATTTTTATTAATGAAAATTAGTATTAAGTATAATGCCCCTATTTACTATACTAATTTTCATATTAGTAAGTGAAGTTAAAAATAGGAGCGTTATACTTAATAAAGAGTAATATTGCCGCCTTTTCAGATTCAAGGCGGTTACGCAGAGGTTCGTAAATTAAACCAGCGCTACTAAATAATAGTTCGCTAGGAACACTGCCTGGTGGAGTGGATAAAAATGTTCGTGCTATCGGTGATAATATCTTAAATTCCTCTTGATGAACACTCCACCATTTTAACAGGATTTTCATCCACATTGACTCTTTTTCTAGTGCGGTAAGAAAGTAATTCCTTTTTGAGTACAGCTTCAGTGCTACCATTTTCTGGTATTTTTTGACTCTCATCTTCATTTGACGAATCTAACATCATAGCAAGGTCGTTTTTTAAGCATGGCTTTCTGACGAAACCTGATGTCCCTGGTCCTAGGTTTCCATATCCTTTTCAGTGGAATCTGTCATTCTCATTCTTTTAGCCCCTTCGGAATTGGCATTAAGAGAACCGAAAATCCCCCCAATTTCTTTCTTGTCGCAACTTGTATTAGATTCGCATCCGCATGAACATCCGCATTGATTATTGCGGGTGCAGGTGTCCAAATCTATGTGGAAGCTCCGCATTTGCGGATGCGAATATTCGCAACATCCCTGATATATACACATATAGCCAGATTATTAAGGTATTTCAGTGGGAAAAAAATGACTGTCCAATAAATCTATTTTATTCGAGAGAATTTTTTTCATTATCCTTGGACTGTCTTTTCATCACTTCTCAATTAAAATTTCTACCAGTCCTTCTCTCTCCGAAGAGAAAATTTCTTCTAATATATTAAAGTATCATAGAAGGAATCGCAGGAAATTGGATATATTAAAACACAGAGCTTCTATTAAATGAGCCGGACATTTCGTCAATTTATTTTGACATACTTAAAAAAAAGAAAGAATTGACGAAACGACTGGTTCACTTAATAAAATCTCTGTCTTTTTTAACCGACTTCAAAAAAGGAGGAGGTTCTCTATTCGACTGATTTTTTACTAAGAAGAAGGCTTATAATTTGTTTGAATTTATAATTAAAAGTTCTATAATATTTATGGTGAAAATGATACATAATCATTCTCTTTTTTATAAAATTTTTAGTAACTATCATAAAACTAGATAAATGGAAGAAAATGTAAAAAATTTTGTATGAATCAGTTCACTCTCTGCAAACTTTAATTATTTGGTAATAATTTGTCTTTGAAATGTTTATACTAGGAATTTGAAACTTGGCACAAAGATGCAACTTATTAATACAAATCTTTGTGCCAAATTACAGCTCATTAGCTACAACCGTACGAGAGCTCCCCAATTTAACGATATTCTATTCTGATTTTTTGCATTTTTCACCTGGAGAAACCTGAAAGCCCGAAATCTATTCAGCTCTTCGTTTTGGAAATACAAACATTATTGCATCAGAACATACTTTTTCTTATCGGTTTCTGTTCTCGAGTTATTTTGTCCACAAAAAGAAATTTTCTAATGAATTCAATAAGTCGGCCCGCCGCCCAGCGAGTGCAATCAATTTGTTCTTAGATCCTGGAGAAGACAGTCAACGAAACATTATAATTATATGCTTATCATAAAATTCACTCATTCAATTAATTAAAATATAGAAACTTTATAATTTTTCTAAAGAGAAATGAACCACAAAAAATTCTCAAACGCCTTTACATAAAGATATTAAAAAAAAAAAATTATATAATTAGAAAGATTTCTTAGTTTTCAAATTGAAAAAATTAAATTCTATTTTAATATTGATTTGTTATATACTTGAATAAAGTAGGAATTAAGAGTTGGGTGGTGCGCATACATTAGTTTTTAATTTCATGCTTTTGATTCAATTGTCATTTTAACGTGTTCTAGATGGGATGCCAAGTAATTTAATTGATCTGAATGCGGAACCCGTGAATCCTCCTGTGCCTCTGCCAAGACGTGAACATGATTATGTGAATGATATGGTGCTTCCATTATCATCTGGGAGAGACGTCTTCGATATGCGTAAAGAGATTTTTTTTCTTTGTTTTTTCCGGGGGGGCTGAACATCAAAGAATTGATTGTTTTTTGAGTGTCTTCTATTTAATCCGAGATATTATGGATCATTTCCCTTACATCTCAAAAGGGTTGTATTCACTTTCTCTATAATTAAATTCAAGTTCCAAATAGCTATCTGGGCTACAACATATAAACCAGCTGATTGATACATTTCAATTAACAATATAAAATCTTCATCTTTGGCAGTCAAGTGATATCAAATTTAAATAGAAATTCGGGGGGTGTTTCTTCAAAACTCGAAAGCAAAGGACTTGAAAAATGCGTTTTGCCGATAGTTTTAGAATTTTATTTTATTGGAAAAATCTCTGTTAAAGCCTCTACTTAATCTGAGGTAATTGTAGAGGCGACTGTGGGTCAGTGGTTAGAGTGACCCGAAGTATGCTGGTTCGAGTCTCGACAGATATTTGCAGTCGCCTCCTCTTGGAAAGCAATGGCAACCTACCAAGAGTATAATTGCCTAGTAAACCTCTCCAAACTAGCCGTTCGGAACCGGCGTTAAAAAGTAGGTTCCGTATATCGGTGTAAACAACTAAACACACTCAGTACAGGTATATGTGGAGAGGAGCCGACGCCCGTTTCGGGTATGGCACTCTAAGGCCCGGTTGTATGTAGCAAAGTAAATGCTTTTTACCACTAACCAAGGTAGATGGTAAATGGAGCAACTGGGATGGCCAATCAGATGACAGCCACTGAATGAACCTGTCATCTGATTAGCCATCCCATTGGCTCCATTTACCATCTACCTTGGTTGGTGGTAGAAAGCATTTACTTTGCGATATACAACCGGGCCTAAGAAGAAGAAGATTGTCTTGCATGTCATAAGGTTAAATTTAAAAAAATTCGCATTGTATTTAAAAATGTCTGGAACGTGGAGAAAAATTATTTTCAACCGTGATTTTTTTCTGTTTATTTGTCTGAATTCCTATATTAATGATAAGTCATGAACGAAACAGAAATTTCATTCTGGTGCCAAAATGTTTGTATTTCCAATGCTGATTAGGTACTGATTAGATTTTTGGGCTCTCTAACTTTAGAACTTTCCGTTTAAAAATCAGAAAATATTATTTTTAGAATAATTTTAATTCAATTTTTAAGCCGTTGTTATGATAAAGGCATAAATAAACTAACATATGTTTTTCAACTTTAAAATGTAATAAATTAGCTAATCAAATTATTCATTATAAAACAGACTAATAGGGTTGTTGGAAATGATGAAAGAATTTTCTATTTACTTATGAGGATCTTTTTTGAGATAGATAATCGGATAAATATAAATATATGTATAATATATTATACTTTGTACATTTATATTTCTAAATTACAATTATATTAGCTTTCATACAATTAAATTTACCATTAAATCAATCATTTAAATATTTCTGCCAGCCATATCTTTTTTTTTTAATTCTTTAACAAGTTATTATAAATTATTTATATATTAAAATTGACTTTAACTCTGGTTCATTAAAATAAGAAATACATTTTTTAAATTTTATCATATATTATTTTTATTAATAGGTCTAAATAGAGAGCCTATCGAGTCTTGAAAAAGTTTTCACTTTTTCTCACCAATTTAAATTTAGAATCACTCAACCGCTAATATTTTACGATGAAGATTTTATATGAGCTCTTAATATGTCAGATAGATTTTGTCGTGAAGAATAGACAATGGCCCGGGTAGCTTTTTGACACCTGGGTTCGATTCCCGAGCGGGTGAATACAACTATTATGACATTTAAGATAAATATCTTTTAAATTAATCAGAGGACACTCTCAGAGATTTTTCCATTAAAATCAAACTTTGCTTTATTTTTAATTTGATGTTTTGTTGTTTAGAGCCATTTACAGGAACTTTTGCCTCGAACACTCTTCCTCCGGCCTCTCAACGCGCCCAGCTGCAAAATGAGCTCTGGTTCCATGGCCCAGTCAGTCGCCAGGAGGCGGAAGCTCTTCTCACCAGGGTAATCCATCAATCAATGACTCATCTAGGATCGTCATTAAAATTCATGCAGCGCTAAATCGCATCTGCGCATACATATTAAGGATTGACAGGAAATACATTCTCTTGAATATTCAATTCTTTATTAAGCTCTTACGCACATTTCCTTTAATTCAATATAAATATAATTTATTTTTCTTTAATATTAAATTATATTTAATATTTATTGAAATTCAAATGAAACTTTTATTTTCCCATACTTAAAATGAATAATTATTTTAATCGTAGATTAAAATTGATATTTTCGCTAATTTTCGATCTTATTAACGAGTATTTTATATTTTTAATTTATCATGAATTTAAACAAAAATATTTTAATACAATGAATTCGTATATTATTTTTTATTGTAATACATATATGTATTTATTAAGAGGTATCCGTCCCCTCCTGAGATTCAAATATGTCTGCTCCAGAGACATTGGCCCTGGAAGCATCGATTCCAAGACCTGGAAATCTCTTGCTGGGGATCGGCAGAAATGGCGAGCGGAAATCCGGCTCGCTATGTCTAATGCCTGGTTCACATTATTCCAGTCTAGTAGTCCAGCGAGTTAATCCACTCCAATGCTGGACTGGATTATATCGTCTGCATTAATTCCAGTCATCAAAAGCTGTTAAATCGGTCATGACAATGATTTCAAGAAAGGAGTTCAAAAATTGTTTTAAAACTGTTCAATTACTACTGTTAGAAGAAGTAACTGAATTAGTGGAAGAAGAACTAAAAAAAGAAAAACAGATTTGGGTGAGAAATTGGATAAAGGAATTTAATACAGGACTGGCCGTCCACACTATTCCAGTAGTGCTGGTTCACATTATTCCAGTGGCATTCCAGCGCTGGTTTCGGTCGTTGGACTGGAATGCTGCCGGAATAATTTGAACTGGATATGAAAGATTTCAATTTGCCGATGGTAATAGATTCAAATTTTTTTAGAAAATCATAAGATGGCGTCAGCCAACCGAACCGTCTAAATGCCAGCCCGAAAAGGAGCTATACGAACCCAACCGAGCCCAACTGAATATATATTAACCAAACCGGAGTCAATTTGCCATACTCATAAGATTCACGAGGGGAAGGCTTATTTTGTCATGAGATATTTTGTAGGGTGCTGAAATGTCGCGGAATCGTATCGCTGATTAATTTCAGCTTCATTAGTACCTGATTATTATACAAGAATTTCTTTTAAGATGCAAATACAAGTTGTGTTTTAACTTTTCAAAAAATAACAAAAAATCTTTTTTGATTAATAACAAATTTTAATTTATTTTTTATTTTAAACAATATCGTCTTTTTCACGTCTCCAAATACCACTTAATAAATATACAACAACAAAAAATAATTTACAAATTCATGAAAAATTAAAAATAAAAATAAACTAAATATTGAAGGAGACAATAAAAGAGTGTGTTTCTGCTGGAATTATAAATTTTATTTATTTATAACGAGACAAAAATATTTATAACGAGACTAAATTAATCCCTGTGAATCCATTGTAATAGACTGATGAAGAGGGCAAAGCCCTCGAAACTATAGTCTCGTTATAAATAAATAAAATGTATAATTCCAGCAGAAGACACTCTTTTATTGTCTCCTTCAATATATAAAAATTCTGCTACTCTCGGCAAAAAAAACTTTCAATTTATAAAACTAAATAGATTAATAGAGTCTAAATTAATCTAAATCTAAAGATTAAATTTTAATTGGATCGAAATTTATACTGAAAATTGTTCGCGGATACCTTTTAATAGGTCTTTTAAAATCTTATTAAATATCTTCTTTTGTACTTTTTTTTAACCCTTGGTAGACCAATGAGCCTGGAAATTGAGGCTTTCTTTGCAAAAACCCCATATGCAATTTTTCATGAAAATCTCATCTATATCGCGAGGAGATAGAAGGCACCATTGTCGATATCCCTTGCTTGAAAAATTTCCGCCAAAGCTTCAGTAATCCAATAAAGTCACTTGAAATGTCCTTGTCTAGTCCGGTACGTTATAAATTTTTTATTTTCTCTACTGAAAAGTTTTATTTTTTGACTAGTGGTGTTTTTGCAAAGAACGCCTCAATTCTCCTCACTGTTTGCCCTTCTTATAACTTTACAACCTCAATTGACATGATAACTTGCTAATTTAAATACTAAAGAAGGCTATAAAGTTCAATTTTTTCAACTTATTGATTTATAAATCTTAAAAATTGTCTTAAGTATGAGCACGTTATTTGTCTATGCCAGAGAGGCTTTATCAAAATAGAATGTAACTGTTTTTGAGATAAATCGACATCTCTAAGCATATATAGTTTTCTAACAGGAATAGCAGGGAATTGGATAAAATTAAAAACAGCGTTTTTATTAAATGGCCCATTAAATACAAATTCTGTGTTTTTAATTTTGTCCAATCCCTGCTATTCCTGTTACAAATTTACTATGCATGCAAATGATACAATATATAATAAATAGTTTTTTCTTTACAATTTCACTTATATCTACATATTTATTTGTTGCGAAATTACAATAGTGGACTGGTGTATTGTAGAGTCAAGTGACTTTAAATCACTCTAGATTTTTTTTCTTTTCTCAGGATGGAGACTTTTTGGTTCGTGAGTGGCAAGGATCCCCGGGACAGTATGTCCTCACGGGAATGCAAGGAGGTATCAAGAAGCATTTACTGCTAGTGGATCCAGAAGGCATTGTATGTATATCTCAAGCTTCTTATAATCGAGGGGTGAACCGCGACCCAATATCGTGTACACCTACTTCCACTTTCATTTCCAAGTAGAAGACAATAGATATAGGGGCATTATCTAACGAATTCCAAAATAATTCCACATAATTCCAAAGACGTGTACACCTAATTCCAATCGCGGTTCACCCTCGCTTTTAATGCATTACTTGACATTCCTGCGCTGCTTTATTCACTAATATTAATGGTTATTTGACAAATATTTCCCTAAAGGCATATTGATGCCAAGAGAGGCATTTAAATTAAATCTAAAACGCAATTGAATTTAAAAATTGAAAAGTTTTTATTTTAGAGTTGTTGATTCATAAAGATAACAAAGTCCTCTGCTTGATGCAAATTAAAATACATACATATATATCAAATCTATATTATTTATTTCTTTGATGGACTTGTATTCTATTTGAAATATATGTGTGTATGTTTATTTGCATCAAGCAGAGGACAACCTCTTTGTTTCTCTTTATGAATTTAAAAATGTATTTTGTCTAGATCAGGGTTGAGCAACCTTTTTTTTACAACGGGCCAGCTATAAATTTAAAAATGTTGTGCGTGCCGCATTTAAGAAACTTATGATCATACAAACACTGAATGATGAATTCAAATTATCTCTCGATTAACAAAATAAACCTAGTATAAAAAATTACGGAAATAAAACACTCATTAATAGAAATACTATTAAAACGTAAAAGACTATGTGGAAAAAGATTATTTAATGAGAAATTTGGCATTTCTTCTTTGCTATCAATTGGTCTATATTTGCAGATTTAGACGACGCACGCAGCTTTCTAACCCCTACATCATTTAATCTCGATCGGTGATCGCTTTTAATTATTCGCATTTAGGAAAATAATTGTTCGAAAACATAGGTACTTCCAAAAAGTGTCATTATTTCCTTTGCCTGTGCGCTTTATCGTGGGAATTTGTCTAAATTAATGTAATTTTTATAGAAATTAGGTACGTCAACATTTTGAAATTTATTTTTTAAATCAGTGTAGTTTTGTAAAATGCCGATGCGTAATTTGTGGAAATGATGGCATCATTATGATGTTTTTCTAAAAATTTCTAAAAATTAAGTTAACACGCCTAGGGTACAATAGTGCTGGAGTAGAAATTTTTCAAAGTCAAAATGTAAAATCTTTGAAGGGCCGCATGAGAAAGTGTGACTGGCCGCGTGTTGCTCATCCCGGGTCTAGTTTCTTTATTGGTTCGAGCTTAATCGGGAAGATAGACAATGTGCGGTTCCCGACCTCTGGCTAATTCAATCGCAGTGGTCGGGTTTATTCTGTCCCCGGCCTCTAGAGCAGTGTCTCTAAAGTCTGTTCGGCGGAACCCTGGGGTTCCATGAAAACACGCCAAGGGTTCCGCAAAAAAATTCACGGTAGGTGAAAAAATTCTAGCGTTCAAAAGGAAGGTGAAGTTTTGGATTAGTTGTGTAAATCGCAGAGATCTCGAGCGTTTTCCAGCTATGAAGGACATTTTGGCAGAAGATCTAAATACTTTACCAGTCAATATACCAAAATCGTTTATCTCTTGGAAAGTCTGAATAAATCAATATTTCACTGATGATAATTTCAAAAAACTGGAAATTAATTCCTGGATGAAGAATCCTTTTGTTGTTTGTGAAAAGCCATCCTCCTTTTCACACAAAGATTATGAAAATTTTATCGAAATATTTTCAGATTCTTCACACCTGACAGCCTATAAAACGAAGCCTTTGTCAAAATTTTGGTGTAGTTTAAGAGGCGAATATCCAGAGTTGAACCAGTTGACAACTCCTTATATTATACAAGGCTCAAATTCGCCCCTGTCTTGAATATTGCTCGCATTTGTGGAGAGGAGCCTCAAAGTATTCTCTTAATACCTTAGATGCAATTCAGAGGCGAGCTATCAGACTGATAGGCGATCCTACATTAACTGGCACTCGACTCCCTAGCCCATCGTAGATCTGTCTCCGCCCTTTCCCTTTTTTATAGATATTACCATGGCTTTTGTTCTGACGAAATAAAATCGATAATCCCACCAAAGGCTTCATTTGCGCGAAATACACGATTTTCTAAAATTCAACACCACTACGCGCTTAAACTAGATACTAATCGAACAAACGCATTTGCCAATTCATTTATCCCTATGACATCTAGAGACTGGAATTCTCTTCCCCCGACCGTCTTTCCAGCTACTTATAACCTTCAATCTTTCAAGACCAGCATCCACAGATACCTTCGACTGCTACCCAATCCCTAAATCTCCCCTTATCTTCACGTTACAAGGGTCCACCACGGACTTCAGAGGTTGTACCTTCTTGGTGCAACTTCTTCTTGTATCAATATCATTATAAAAAAAAAAGAAAGCTGTTTGAATTCTCTTTTACCATTGGGCGACTATTATATATTTTTGTATTTTTTTAATTTGAAAGCGGCTCTCAAATAAAAATCGACCCTTTTATCAGAATTTTAAATTAAAAATAATATTAAAAATAAAGCTTTTAACTGAAGGAAGAAGTTACCGAGCATCGCTCGGTGCCTCCAGGTACTATTATATTATATGTCAGAGGGGTTATTTTTCACCCCCTCGGTATTGAATCTCTTCAAAATTCATAACACTCAACGACCTTTATTTAAGGTAGTTCTTTCACAAATGCAAAAATTCAAGAAGTTTTTGAAATTTGGAATATAAGTCATTAAAAGCATAATACACTTACTGTTAAAATTTGAAGACGATTTACCACACCAAACATGAAATAATTGCAATTAAAAATGACATTTTTTACATAGGTTAGATAGGGAAAGGGTGGGGATATGATCATTATTTTATTTCTTTTCATTGAAGGACTTTCACCATCTTGATGAAAAACTAATATTTGTTAGAATATATATTCGGAGTAACTTAAAAAAAATTGAAATTATTTACCACGTAGTTTTGATAAAAAACAAAAAAAAACCTATTTGGGCTATTATTTTTAGTGGAGTGGATATAAGCACAATGGCTTGGAAACGATCCGGCAAGTATGTGTGTATCTATATAGAGATTTCGTAGTGTGAGTGGACAGTTACGTTAAAAAAAAATATCCTAAAATGTTAGTTCCTTTCATATTTATAGAGTGGTTACGAGGCTAAAACTTTTTGTGTGGATTGTCGCGAAAGAAACCTCCTTAAATAATATGGCATGGCTATATGTTTAAATTTAGAATCACTAGATACAAATTAAGATAACAATCTTTGAGTAAAATATTTAACGCGTTTACACATGTCAGAGAAGTTCGTATCCCACATAAATTTATGTTATTAACGAATGGCCCAGATTGCTCTTACTGACACCCGGGTTCGATTCCCGAGGGGGTGAAAAACAACCCTTCTAACATATAATATTCCATTCTTTCAGATTTAATAGAAAATACCATCTTATAATTTTCTAAGATATGTTTATATTTCATGTTGCAAATTCAATCTTTCTTTCTCAAATAGATACTCATTTCTTTTTACATAAATTTATTTTATTAACGAAACTATGATTTTATTTATTTCATTCCAAATAAATGATTTATTGGTTTTCTTTAATTATAAATTCTTTCAATAACCATCAATTTCGATGTTTCACATTTGCCTGGGTCCCTTGACGATCACAATTTTTTCCCTTTAATTACAAGTTTAAATTTTTTTTTTTTATTTAAATTATACATTATCAATCCAGTCAGATGACCGTTTTATGAAAAGTTTTTGTTTTGCCGAGAGTAGCAGAGTTGTCGATTCACAAAGAGAAACAAAGAGGTTGTCGTCTGCATGCAAATAAACATATACACTATATCTCAAGATGATATATCTGTATATATATTATTTATTTGTTTGAACAAACAATAATATAATATAATGTTTGTTCAAACAAATAAATAATATATATACAGATATATCATCTTGAGATATATGTGTATATGTTTATTTGCATCAAGCAGAGGACAACCTCTTTGTTTCTCTTTGTGAACCGTTTTATGATTTTACTATAATAAAGTATATAACATTCAGAAAGCATGCCATCTCATTGATGACATTGCAAATGTCTGACACTATCCTCAATTCACTGGGGTCATTTTAAAGTTTCTCATTGGGACAAGTCAGTTGGCTTGGTCCTTTTCAATCTTTCTCAGCTGTCCGACGGTGCTTAGTAGTCGAACAGCTTCGGGATTATAGTGATTTGCCAGTCGCAATTTATGATTTCTGGCTGCTTTAGTTATTTCCTCTTGTACAGTAGTAATGTGGAGATCCTTCCTGATGTCTCCGTCCTGTACCAGCGTGCATCGATGATATCTCGCAGAGTATTGTTTTGAAAAGTTTGAATCATCCTGATATTTGATTCTTTTCTACAGCCCCAGAGCTGTATACCATACATAGATCCAGACTGGTCTTATGATTTGTCTATACACAATAATTTTGTTATATATGGACAGTTTGGATCTCCATCCTATCATCCAGTATAACTTTCTTTTAATTATTTTTAATTGTTTGACTTTTGTCAGGATATGCTCCTTCCAGCGGAGCTTAGCATCGAGAGTCATGCCAAGATATTTTGAAGTATTAGCATATGGTATTAGCTGATGATTTAGGGTAATTGGGAGTGGGGACTCCTGTCTATTCGTAAAATTGATAGCTTTAAATGACAATCCAATCAAGTCTTATTTGCGAATTAGCTCTTTGTATTATTATGAACTTGCACTCTATCAAATCTCAACAATATTTAATATCTTATCTAATATCTCCATTTATTTTTCTTTCGTAGGTGCGAACAAAGGATCGTATGTTTGAGAGCGTCACTCATCTGATCATCTACCATTGTACAAAAGAGTTGCCAATTATATCTGCGGAGAGTGCGTTGGTATTACGTCGCCCGGTTCTACGCACTCGAAAACTAGCCACATAGATTAGTAGAAGACACATTTCGATTAATTCCTCTTCTAGAGTTGCTCTTGTTTCGCTTTTGAGAATCTAGTAACTTTCTTTTTTCCTTTTTTTTTTTAATTATGCCTGAATAGTCAAGTGGAATTCAGCCATCTCGACTATTTACCTACATAAGGCGATGTCTTTATTGACAGCTATTTAGTGAAAATAGGGGATCCACGAATATCTCCCCTCACAGAATCTAGTAACTAGTAAGTACAATGTGCCATTTAATTAAGAACTTTGATTTTTTTTTACAAAAGAGTTCAGTTCTAGATTCCAGAGTGATTTTAATCAACTTTCCTAAATCCCACCATTAAAACTCATTCATTTAAAACTATTAACACCGACAATCGTTACTTATCACACCTATATTTAATTTTATCAATTATATTTATTTTTTACTACAACAAAACAGGTAATATCTATCGTCTTATTATATATAATATAACTCACTTTTTTTTTATTAATACACTTAACTGCAAAAAATCAAACGAATGGTACTCGATAATTTTGAAATAAAATGAATCTAAAAGTTTTTTTATCAATTATAACTTTTTGAAAAAAACCACATTATGCACTGTTTAATATATTTATTAAAACACTGACAAATATACGACATTCTTATTTACAAAGATATTTATACAAGAAGAAATTATACCAAAAAGGTAGTCGGGGATGGACCCTAGCCCCGTGAAAAAAGAAGAAATTTCAGAGGTTGGGTCCGAGTTAAAGGTACCTGTGAATGCAGGTCTTGAAAGACTGAAGGTTATATGTCCTTGGAAAGACAGACAAGGGAAGCTAGTTCCAGTCTCTAGAAGTCATAGGGATAAACGAATTGGCAAACGTGTTTGTTCGGTTAGTATCCAATTTAATCGCGAACGGGTCTTGAATGTTTGAATATCATGTATTTATTAGGAGGGATTATTGATTTTATCTCTTGTATTCAAATAGGATATATCACGGCGTGTGTATATTTGTTAGTGTTTTAATAAATACATGGAACAGTGCATAATGTGATTTATTTCAAAAAGTTCTTATAAACTATTCAACCACCAAAGCTTTAAATTTTTTATACTATTGATATTCCTTATTAAACTCTTTTTAATTTTATTTTCAAGCCAAAGTCGTGCACTAAGAGACTACAAAGTCGCTGAGAAATTTGTCCTCTTGAATTTATACTATTTTCTTTTCTTCAAATTCTGGCTTATGAAGGCTTAAAATATGGGATGGTGCTGTATACTTTTTTCAGATAAAATATAAAACTATCCTAAATCGTTTAATTGAACACTTTTAAAAAAATATTTATTTATTTTATCTATTTTAACTATGGCTATGAATCGTGGCCTTTCAGTGAAAAACCTCAAACTAAATATAAACATGAATTTTTTTATTCTAAGAATATTTCATCATCATTATATATATCTATATATATATATATATTTTATATTAATACAAGAAAAAGCTACAACCACACCTTTGAAAAGAAGAAATTTCAGGGATTGGTATCTGTGAATGCGTGTCTTGAAAGACTGAAAGTTATATGTTACCGGAAAGGCGGACGGGGAAAGCGAATTCCAGTCTCTAGGGATAAACGAATTGGCGAATGTAATACAGTTTAAAGACTGGTTTGACGCAACCACCCACCTCCACTCTACTCTATTCCATGCCAACTCTTTTCCATTTCTAAAAGTCCTATATGTACCATATCTTTTATATTCTGTGGAAAATACTCCAATCTAGGTCTTCCGCTTCCCCTTTTCTTTCCCAATTCCCCTTCTAAACTATCCCCAAGCAATTTTCTGTTCCCTACCATCCAAGATCCTTCTCAGATTTTCCGGTTCTTACGGTATCGACTCTTTATTAATCTAAACAATTTCCTTTGTAATTCTATCTACCTATTTAATTTAAGAATATTTGGTTTAAAAAAATTATTAGTTTAATTATTAAAAAAAAAAAGTACAAATCAAGGACATTCATTATGGGAAATTGAGTTATTTTGAAAAATATTTTTGCAACAATTTTGATGAATTAAAATATATATATGTTATATATAATAATAATAAAGGTTGTAGAACTGACAGCATTTTTTTGTCAGTTATTTCGTTAGGCATTAAATTTAAAAATCTGCAAAAAATCATTCAAGTAGTTTTGTATGAGTACTTATAAATTGAATCGCTTAGAACCCAATGTGGATAACTCCATAAAACAATAATCGATAAAAATTATTGTTTTTTAAGAAAACATATTCTGAAGAAAAAAAGTAGGCCCTACTGAGGAAAACCAAAGCAAAAAATAAAACATTTTGTTTAAACCGCATTTGTTGGATTAGTTTTTACGGAAATTGAGTAATTTTCCAAAAAAGCACTCAAACGCACGGGCTTCTGAAGGGACTCAATTATTTTGAATGACATGAAAAAAGCTATGTACTCTTTTTGGAATCCAAGTCCCAGTTGCGTCCTCTTTTTTTTACAAATATTTCAACTATATAATTATAAAAAGTTGAAAATGTTACCAAAAATTCTCTTTTAAATGATTTTCATTTTAAAATTATCGAGTTTTCAGATTTATTTTGCTGTTAAGGGTATTGGATGTTTCGAGAGACAAAAAAATGAACTGATGATTTTATTACAAAATATTTAAAAACAAAATATATACATGCATATAATATTATACGCTATATGGTATTTATATAAATTTAGGTCATGTATTTTACAATTTTAAAGTTATATTATTATATAAATATATAGAGTTTAGCTGTTATGATATATTATTATAAATATTCTAAATCTAATGCTGAATGGAATTGATTACTAAAGTCAAACATAAATTTAAGCATATATATATATACACACACATATAAATATATAAATAATCTCTCTATAAAATAACAAATTATTGGTTTTTAAAGTTTCAATTTTTTTTTTAATTATATATTTTAAATTAATATAAGATTTCAAATGACAATTGTTTTTATGAAAAAAAGACCAGCAGCATGGGTTTTATATTACGTTTCAATCAGATATGAAGGGATAAAAGTGTCGCCGAAATTTTATATATTTAATGCTGCATAATGTGGTTTTTTCAAAAAGTTCTAATAAACTATTCAACCACCAAAGTTTTAATCAATTAATAATATAAATGTTAAAAAAAAGGAGGGGGGGGGGGAGATTTTTGTAACTGTCTGATATTTAAAAGACACAACGAGAGAGTGTATGCATTTATTTCGATGCAGCAATGGTGCTCAATCCGTGATACGCGAGAGAACATGGATTTTTGTTATGTAATTTATTTAGGACTAAAGATAGTTTCGGTTGTCTTGACTTCATCTTCAGTTTAATATATTTCGATTCTGTCTAAAACTCTCAAAACAGTTGTTGAATTAATCGATGTATGATAAAAAATTCTAATTCTCTTTTTTTTGTAAGTCTTTTTTCTTGGATCATCGAAAACATTTTTATTTTTTCCCTTTTCTCAAAATATTTTTCTTAGATTTTTTTGAATTCTCTTGAGTTTTTCTAAATTGAATATTTTATTTTTAGAAAAATTAATGATAGGGACCGTTTTTTTTTTTTTTGAATTTTGAAAAAAAATAGATTAATGCCTGTTTTTATTAGACATACGTCTTCTATTATAATTAATAATAAAACAGTCAATGGTGTACAATATCCTCATAAATTTGTCAAAAATGAACTTATTTCAAAGTTATTTTGTGGAGATAAATTATAAGTGTTAAATTTGAGGACATGAGAAATAAATGAATTTTATTTTTTTAAATAAAACCCAGATTGCTGTCCTTTTTTTTCATTAGGAATAATTAAGTTAAATTTAAATGATAAAGGCTAGACTGCCCTATCTATTTTAATTATTTCTTTTTTCTAACAGTCGATGAGGCCTTAATTCATCAAGAAAATGTTATAATTTATATGATATGATTCGTGTCCATCTTTATTTAAATTTTAAATATAGATTCTTAAGTATATTTGGATTTAATAAAATTAAAAACAATAATTTCTTCCACGGTGAAGATTCGTCTGTTTATTTGAGTATTTTTCGCTTTTAAATTTATCATTTCACGATAATTTTATTAATTAAACATTCTATGTTTAAAATGCTCATGAAACAATAAATTTAAAAGCTTGAAAAATACTCAAATCGTCACTGTTAACTTAACTACTTTACTATACGGAGTATTGTAATCATGTCTGCTGCATTTGTTCGTAAATATCTCTTAAAACTATTTTGATTAAAAGAAAAAATTGAGATAAATCCCGAAGTTAAGGATATAATATTGTGGATATCAAAAAAATGACTTTAAAAGCGATATTAATTATTTTTCCAAAATTTACTTCCTGTATTTTAAGACAACTCTCTCTCAAAAACAAATAAAAATATCAAAACAAAATTTCATATTTAGTTGTATTTCCTATATAATGATTAAGAATTGATTAGATTTTGCTTGAAATCAGAGCTAGCATATTCTAAACGTTTACTCTTCAATAAAAATAATTAATATTTCTTAAAATATCATTTTTACTATATTTTATTCTCCTTTTTATAGCCTTAATTTCGTTCGAAATACTTTAAACTATTATTCAAATATTTTGAAAAATCTAATGTAAAATATCAATTTATTTATTTCTCAAGCAAAAGAATTATAAAAAATTTTTTCTCAATTTAAAACCCAGAGGGGGAATGGTAAAGTCATGTGTGAAATACAAATATTTAAGAATACATATTTTAAATTTATATTTGACTATTTTGATTATCATAAAAGTAACCAACTGGCAACTCAGCGTTAGATCGAAGCAGAGAATTTATTATCAAACGGTGATGAAGGAAAAATGGCTGTCCAACAATTTATAAATTAGGAAAGAGAGGAATTCAGCCAGTGAAGGAAGCCTCTGTCGAGTAAAAACTCTCAATTGTAGAAAACAGTTTTTTTTTTTTTTTTTTTTTTTAATGCAATCGATTGCAAGAAGGGGTGCACCAGTAAAGATGCAGCTCCTATGGATCTCGAAAGACCCTTGCATTACCGAAGAGAAGGGAAAGTTGATTAAGTGAGAGGGTGTAGACGTAGTTGTCTATGCACCCCGGTTTTGAAGGTTTGAAGATTATAGGTTCTGGGAAAGATGGAGGCTGGGAGAGAGTTCCAGTTCCTGTTTCGGCTTTAATTAGATAATGCCATACTTATTCAGTTCTAATGAGCTGTAATGAACTTAAAAAGTAAAAAAAATATATTTTGTTTTTTATTGTTATTCTTATACTTTTTAAGCTCATTAGAATTGAAGTACCTGGAGCCACCGAGCGATGCTCGGTAACTTTTTGCTTCGGTTAAAAGCTATAAATATTAACCCCCGAACCCCCACGCCCCGCCCCCCCCCCCCGGACCACCACCACTTCACCCTACCCCCTGCACCCCCACCCCAACTCCCCCTCGCCCCCGTACCCCTCCACCACCGCACCCCCAGATCTCCCCCATCGTCACCTCCACCCTCGCCCCCGCCCCCTCACCCATTTTAAGTCTTGTAGTAGCCCACAGATTATGTGTATATATGTATAGGTATATAAATAAATACCGTATAATAATTTTTTTAATTAAATAACAATTTTTGAGCTCATCAATTAAATTGCCAAATTCTATTACAGAAAAATACGCTTGTGGGATTTAAAATTCGATTTTTAATCAATTAAATTATTAAACCAATTATTTTACATGAATTTATGCATACATTGTTTTTGAGCTTCGATTCCGAAGATTACCTCTCCACCATCGACTGTCCTTGATCATCTTTTAGTCCTTGTTTTTAATAAGAGGAAAAAACTAATTAAAGAAAAAAACTTCTTTTCCGATAATTATTTCAATTCCATTAATCAATTAAATTTTCAAACTTTTAATATATATAATAATAATTATAATGATCTTATTGTGGGATATAAAATTAAAAAAACAATTATTTATTAAAAGGAAATTGAATAAAAATGTAAATACACATTTTTATCGAGATAACCACCTGTGAATAGTTGTTACAATTAACAAAAACCCCATCAAAAACAACTGAGCCGAAGATGAGACCGTGACAGATCGAATGTCCAACACAAAACCCTCCTAACCCGTGAATTTCATCCAAATTGTTAGAGCCGTTTTCGAGAACCCGACCGGATATATATATAAACTTTGCTCGTTTAATATACCTAATAAGATAAGTATGGCATTATCTAATTAAAGCCGAAACTGTTTTCTACAATTGGCAGTTTTTGTTCGACAGAGACTTCGTTTACTGGCTGAATTCCTCTCTTTCATAATTTATAAATTTATTATCAAAATCTATAAAAAAAACAAAGAAGACTTGACTTTTTATTTTTTTTTAAATAATAATATACTATTTTTTTGCAACGAAATTTTCTCTGGAGAGAGTCGGACTGGTAGAACTTTTAATTGAATGTAATGGAAGGCAGCCCAGAGAGTAGTGAGGAAAGAAAAATTAACACATATCAAATAAGGTGTAATTTATTGGAATCCTTCCTTCTTCCCTTCAAACCGACGTTTCGGAGGATTCTTCCCTCCTTCTTCAGGGTTTCAAGGGGTCAATGAAGGAAACAAATAAAATGCTTCCTTCCTCTCTCCATAGCAGTGTTCAAAACTTTCTTCTTCTTTAGCAAAGGCATAGAAAAACAATTTATTTATTCTCCTTTTCTTAATTAGAGGGAAAAAAATAAAAATAAATAAATTGTTTTTCTATGCCTTTGCATAAGAAGAAGAAAGTTTTGAACACTGCTGTGGAGAGAGGAAGGAAGCATTTTGTTTGTTTCCTTCATTGACCCCTTGAAGCCCTGAAGAGGGAGGGAGGAATCCTCCGAAATGTCGATTTGAAGGGAAGGGAGGAAGGATTCCAATAAATTACACCTTGTTTGATATGTGTTAATTTTTTCTTTCATCACTACCCCTGGGCTGCCTTCCATTACATTCAATTATAATATACTATATTATATTTATCACTGCGTTCTAAAAACATTCCTGGCGGGCTTAAACGTGTAAAATAATTAGGGTCAGATACGTCATACAGTTTTTTTTATCTTGAAATCTGTAATAAATACAATTCCATGAAGACAATTTCGGAACTAACACCTTGCTCTACTCACAGTTGGGTAAAATGCACCAATTGAATTATTTGAAATACAAAAAACTTTTATTATAATAAATAAAATTCAAATTTGTTCAATTAATATTATAACTTTTAATTATTATTACAATACAAATTTTAGTTTTATAAATATGCAAGTTGTGGTTTTAGTTAAAAAAAAGTCAATGTCTTGATTTGTGGACATGTTATAAAATTAGATTAAACTCTTCTAGTTCTAAAATAAGTATATTATAATTAGAATAATCAATAAATACCTACTATTAACTTTTTCAAACCATTTACCTTGATAATTATGGAGGTTGGTAGAAAAATTGACTGACTATTGAAATAAATAAACGAATACATCAGTAATAGAAATATTATTATGAAGAGATAGATGAGAAAACTCGTTACAAAGCACAACGACGTTTCGAACAGGGTTTCTTCTTGGGAATACATGCTTAGACTTACAGCTGATGTTGAACACTGAACTAGTGATCGAGACGAGGTGAAACCTCTCCAATTATCTTATATTCTAAAAATCTATACTCTAATCTAATGTATTTTAAGTATTAACTATGTAAATTCAAATTTATTTGAAATATAATGATGATGATGATATCATTTGAGAGGTGTTTAGGTGTTAGAAAAATATAAAATACTTGCAGCAATGTATTTGGAATACAAATGTATCTTAAATACTGTATTTTAAATTGAAAGTTTCTTTTTCACGAGAGTAGCAGAATTTTTATAAATTAAAGGAGACAATAAAAGAGTGTGTCTTCTATTGGAATAATACATTTATTTATAACGAGACTAAAGTTTTAGGAATTCCTTTGAATCAATTGTAATATAATCTTTAAAGAATTTGGTGTCGGTTCTAGGTGAAACATTTTAATAGATAATAAGTAAAAATATATTTTTCTGGGTGGGTTTCACAAATAAAACAAATATATGTTTTGAGTTTTTTTATCTCGATATATATTTCGGGTTATGAGCCCATCATCAGGAGTTACAAAAGAAAACTAAATATAAAATTGGAAACAAATGTATAAGTGAAGTTCAATTGGGAGGAACGTACATGGTAGGGGGAAAGAATGCAGTATTGGTTATTGTATTAATAGACAAATGAACAAAGGAGTTTAACTAAGGGCTTAGAATTATCCCTGGGCTTAGAAATAAAGGAAGGAAGAAGTAGAATAAGGTAAGGGAGGGGGGTTAAGAACTTGAAAGAAACAATAGTAAAATATTAAATTAGAAATTTTGAGAATGGGAAATAATATTTTTCGGGTTATTTAAATTATAAAATATAATCTATAATGGTATTTTTATTAACTTCTAAATGGTTATTAAGGATGTTACTATTATTTGAAAGGGCTCTTTTAATTTCTGTGGACTCCAAAAGATCCAACCTAAGGCCTTTTCTTTCAAAATGAATAGGAATAGGATTCTTAATAGAGGCCGAATGAGTAGAGGAATGCAAATGAATGGCGAAAGCAGAAGTTGAATCTAAATTGATGTTATCGGTCAAGGCACCAATATGTTCAGAGTAGCGTTTTCTGAAGGAACGACCAGTCTGACCAATGTAAAATGCATCACAATCATCACAAGTCAATTTATATACTCCTGCTTTGTCTAATTTATCAATTTTGTCTATTTTATTATTAATTAATCGAGAGCCTAAATTATTGTTATTATACAAAGCAGGAATAATTCCATATGATCTAAGGGAAGAACATAATGGAGTAGACAAATGATTAGAAATGAAGGGTATTCTTTTGAATATTTGTTCACTTATATATTGTAATGAGTGGGCTCATAACCCGAAATATATATCGAGATTAGGAAACTCAAAACATATATTTGTTTTATTTGTGAGGCCCACCTGGAGAAAATATATTTTTACTTATTATCTCAATTGTAATAGACTGATGAAGATGGCAAAGCCCTCCAAACTAGCTTCGCTTCGTTATAAATAAATTAAAAAATTTATTATTCCAATAGAAGACACACTTTATTGTCTCCTTTAATAAATATATTTTAATGAGTCCCAGCTCTGGTTACCAAAATATAAATAGTACATTCATATTTAATATGTATTAATTTAATAAGACAGAACTTGTTATAAATTGAATCATGTGTGCTATTTTCTATTATATAGTCTCTTTTCTACTTTAATGGATTTTCTATATATATAGATAAACTTTCTAGACAAAAGGCGACTCAAAATCTAAACACCTGTTTCTAATTCCTATTTGAGGTACTTAACGCCAAGTTGCCAGACTGTTACATCTATGATCGTTAAGACTTACTTGTAAGACTAAACTCCTGTACTGATCGGGATATACCCCGAATTCGAGAACGAAAAATTAATTTAATGAATTATAATAAATTTTATTTTGTGATTACTGAAATTAGTTTTGAGTTTGAAAATTTTTATAATACAAAAATATGTAATTAAAATTATAAACTAATTTTAAATGATTAACAAAGGACTGAAATATTTATCATCTTTAACGAAAAAAAGAAAATATTTTTCCTTCTCTTACCTAACACATATTTTTACTTATTTTATATATAAATATAATATCTCAATTTTAAACATGAAACTTTTAACAAAAATAAAATATGTACCATATATCTATATTAATTTAGAGACATATTTATTAAAAAACGCTCAAGATGATATTTTAAAAACCTTATTGTGCCCTTATGAATATACAAGGTGATTCACAGCAAGTGTTAAAAAAAAATTTGGGAAATTTTTGAAGAGATGATTTGAATCAAAAAATGTTATATGAACATATTCCTACTTCAATCCCTTCAGAACTAAAGGCGATTCAAATTTTATTTAAAATTATATACATACATTTAATATTTATTTAATACTGAAAACAACACTCCGTTAATATTAATTAAAAACCCTAAAGGGATCTCGTTTAGAGTGTTTAAATAAACACCCACAAACAGTTCTCGCAAATAATAATGGCTGCTTCCACTCAAATTCTCAACAACAACGTCTTGGTACAGGCTTATAAATTTAATTAATTCCCAGGTATCAATTGAATACGATCTCAAAAACAAATTTTGAGCATTTTTGTGAGCATTAATTTTATTATCAAACATAACAATAAATATTAATTGTATGTTTTCATTATTAAATTAGTAAATATATGTATATACTAGCTGACGCCCGGTCTCTTCGGCCCGGCATCACCTAGTCCCTGGCGGGGAGCGTCTCGTTTTATGGTTAAAATTTATATAGATAATTATATATTGCTTTCCTGTCAAAATTGATTTGATCAAAAATTTAAATATATTTAAAAAATAATAATAGTTTTGAAAATAAATTGAAAATGCAAATAATTATAGAATAGGTATTAAAACAGTAAATGAGTTATATATTACTTGTCAAAATTGTTCCCTTAACCAAAAATAATATTGACAGTTGAAAGATTTCCAAAAAGCTATTTTCGACCATCTTTGTTGGCTTTTAACCCCCCCCCCTCCCCAGAGAGGCGCTGGTGTTGTTTCCTCGAAAAAAAAAAAAATTTTTTGCGTGCCACGGTGTGTGATATCTATAAAATCACTCGTGTATTTGAATGTAATGTTGTGTGAAAATTTCAAAGAAATCAGTGAAGAACTTTCGGAGATCCTTCAACGTATCATTTAAGCATAACAGTACATTTTTATTTATATAGATTTCTAAAATAAAATTTTAATTAGCCGTAGTTCTTTAATAAACTGCTGTGCAAAATTATCGCATCACTATACCAAATAAAATTGAAAATTATTTTATTTATTTTAAATATGTACTTGTTGTAATAAATTTAATGCCTCTTCTACACCATGGGCCAACTTGGACCAATTCAAGCCAACGCTTATGTCTAGAGGGATGTTGACTTGTATTGGCCAATATTGGTTGACGCTGGCGATGGTTGGCCTTCGGAGCGATTTTTTCGACACATCAAACAGGGCCAATGTTGTGCAACGGCTGGACTGCGTTTCCACAAAACCATCGACATTGGCCCAACTCTTGGACCACTGTGTGGAATTGATCATCAATTTAACTCGTTTTACTGGTTGCCAACATGCCCTACATCACGTTGGGCCATAGTGTAGAGTGGCCCTAAGAGATTTTGTCATTAATTTGTATATTTATAATGATTTATTTGTTTTTGTCAAAATAATATGAAATTTAATAAAACAAAGTTGAATTTATAAAAAAAAAATATTAGTAACGATACGATAATTTTGCACAGCAGTTTATTTTTTTGTTAAAAATGATCTCGCCAACAATTTCCCAAATTTTTTTACACTTGTTGAGAATTACCCTGTGTATTTGAAAAGTTAATTTGATTTTAAATACTAAAAAATATCTTAACATTTTCAAATATAAAAATATATTTACTTAACTCCTTTTTTCACCTAAATTTTTTTTTCAAAATTTATTGCTCAGAAATAATATTTAAATTTATAACCCCTTTCATACCTGAGAGGGGGCCACTCAATTCTTTAGCTTGTATTTTATTTTTAACATGCCTATATTTTGATAAATATAATATTTCTTGAAACTTTAAAATTTCCATCTAAGATTCTTCTGATCAATTATATTTATGACATAAATTGATTTTCGAAATAATTATAAAATAGTTTATATCACGAAATAATAATATTCGGGGGGGGGGGGGGGGGGCACCTTCTATTATATATTATTGATCTCTCTATGTGGCAAATTCAATGTTGGTGTTAAATTTATATATATACCTACACATATATATAAAATAATGTTTTAGCCAAACATTATTTATTTTAAGCTTTAAAAACAAGAAAAAACAAAATAAATATGATATTTGTATATTTCTAATATTTTTTGACTAACTCTTTAAAAAAAAATCATGCCATATTTTCCCCAATTTATAAAGCAAAACACTACTTTCATGTATTATATAATTCAATCTGTATTATGTAGTAGTATTGCTCAGAATTATAGAATGTATTTTTTTTATTCTACATATTATAATATAATGTATATTTGTGTATATGTCATTATTGTTTCATAATTTAATCATTAAAATTCTTTACTTGTAATTATAGTCTTGTGTCTGCGTCTCCTAAGCCCAGCGAATTTTCGAATTCCTATTCAATCTTAAGGTAGTTCTTTCACAAATGCAAAAATTCAAGAAATTTTTGAAACTTGGAATATAAGTCATTAAAAGCATAATTAATACACATACTGTTAAAATTTGAAGACAATTTACCACGCCAAACATGAAATAATTGCAATTAAAAATGACATTTTTAACATAGAGTAGATAGGAAAAGGGTGGGGATATGATAATTATTTAATTTTTTTTTCATTGAAGGACTATCACCATCTTGATGAAAAACTAATATTTGTTAGAATAATATATTCGGAGTAACTTAAAAAAAAATCGAAATTACTTACCACGTAGTTTTGATAAAAAACAAAAAAAAACATATTTGGGCGACTATTTTTAGTGGAGGGGATATAAGCACAATGGTTTGGAAACGACCGGCAAGTATGTGTGTATCTATATAGAGATTTCGTAGTGTGAGTGGACAGTCAGGTAAAGAAAAAATACCCTAAAATTTTAGTTCCTTTCATATTTATAGAGTGGTTAATGAGGCTCAAACTTTTGGTGTGGATTGTCGCGAAAGAACCTCCTTAAGGTAGTTGTTTCGCGACAATACTAGCAAAAAGTTAATGCTAGAGTATATAGAACAGACAATAAGGATTCATAATTCATAAGCCCAAAACTTTTTGCTGTTTATGTACCACTTCTATCCAATCCCGTGCTCTTTTGACAAATCTGGCAACAATGTCCGAGCTTGTATCTATTTTATCATAGAAATATCTGATAAAGTACATTATATATAGTTCTTAATAACTTGCGACAATGGCTGAAGCGAAAAAACATCCAAAAAATTACTAAAGCTAATCCACTTTTAAGTTAAATATATATATGTATATATATACGTTGTTGCCAGCTTGTTTTTAGTGTAAATTTTTCATTATACATTATTTATTCATTACTATCTCAGAAACTATGTTGTAACTATGAATTAAAATTTTCTTAAAAAATGTATTAGTTATTGTTTAATGTTGGTTTAGTTTTTTTTAACAATAATAATAAGAGTTTCTTAATTATAATTAAATATGTATGTAAACTTTCTGATATCCCGTATAGTGCAATGTATAAGAATCTGAAAAATTCTTATCTTTGGAATTTAATATCTTCGGAACTATATTGTTGATAAATTTCGTTTTGCCACCAATCGATGCAGAAGTAATAGGTGCGTGCAAAAGTTCATGCGGAGTTTCAATAGATGGAGTTATGAGCGTCGTAACGTGTTGTCATTAATGCCTACTCCTACATATTATATATCCTTGGAAAGGTGACGTCTTCAGCTTTCATTAAAAAAAATCATTTGTTTTCATACAAACTGCTTCGATAAATATCACTTTAAAAATGAATATCGATAAAGTGCATTTACGGCATGTTATGCTTTACGAGTTTCGGAAGGGAATAAACGTTGCCGCAGCCGTGAAAAACATTCAAGATGTTTATCAGGATCAAGCACCAGCTAAACGAACTGTGGAAAAATGGTTTGCTAAATTTCGGCGCGGAGAATTTAACCTTGAAGACGATGAAGGTGATGCTCTCAGTTTGGTGGGATTGCAAGGGCATAATCTATTTTGAGCTTCTCCCTGCTGGCGAAACGATTGATTCGGACAAGTACTGTCGCCAATTAACCAATTTGAATCGAGAAATCAAAGAGAAACGTCCGATTTTGTCAAATCGCAAGGGAGTCAGTCATCTTTCATCAGGACAACGCCAGACCACACGTTTCGAAAAAGACGCTGTGCAAGCTGAAGAGCCTGAAATGGGATGTCCTAACGCATCCACCGTATTCTCCTGATATCGCACCATCTGACTATCACTTGTTCCGGTCATTGCAAAATTATTTAAATGGAAAAAACTTTGACTCTTTGGAGGCCTTAAAAAACGGCGTGTCTTCGTTCTTCGAATCTAAACCGCGCAGTTTTTATGATCGAGGCATCCGTCTGCTGCCAGAACGTTGGAAAAAGATTATAGAAAACGATGGAGAATATATCATTGATTGAATAAAGATTTTTGTTTGCCTAATCGCTGTGTGACTTTTACTCACAAACTCCGCACGAACTTTCGCACGCACCCAATATTTAAATAATAATCTGTCTAAATTTCAAAAAAATCCTAATAAAACGCAAATGGGGAAACAACTACCTTAAGGATATTTAATACACTTTCCAAAATCATTATCATAATCCTAAGACCGCTTTGACAGAAAATAGTTAGACAAATAGAGAGACAATTGATTTATTGCATTAATAAATGTTTATTTATAAAGAGAAATCTTGTCCTTTGCCTGATGCAAATAAACATATAAATATATTGAAAAGAAAAAAATATTTATTGATTGTTTTAAATAATTAAAAAATACAAATCTTTTAAAAAACAATCTAAGGAACATTTATTAACCCAAACGTTTCGGGAGAAATTCTCCCTTTATCAATGAAAATTTTTTTAAATTAAAAAAAAAAAAAATTGCTTAATATTAACATTAGAGAAAGCAACTTTTTTTTCATTTTTCAATTTTAAAAAATTCCATTGATAAATGGAGAAATTCTCCCGAAACGTTTGGGTTAATAAATGTTCCTAAGATTGTTTTTTAAAAGATTTGTATTTTTTTATTTTTTTCATATCAATATACTTATGTACCTTTTTTAGACCCGATATAAATATCAGGGTGGCCCAAAAAAAAACGAATATTTTCTTTTATTTTTGATCTTGCATGAAAATATGTTAATTTAACATGTTTTTAAAATGCTCACAAAAAATCAACTCGGTTAAAAAATTTTAAGAGGTCACTCAAGATTTTTAAAAATTTCGAAAATGGTAGAAAATTGAATTTTTTCTCGTCATGTTATTATTATTGCTTACGTTGAAAATGATAAATATTCTGAAAATTTCCAGTCGTTATATCAAAAATTACTTGATTTAATAATAAAGATTTACTTAAAAATAAATTTATTTATAATATTATTTGTTAGTAAAAATGATGGTTTATGCTTATACCATATTATATCTATTATAATATGGGGTCGCGAATGAAAAAGTTTAAGAAGCCCTATTCTAAACTAATTGAGGGGATGTATTATAATTTTAAGCAACATGAATTTAGGTCAAATCAAAGATTTGAATACATATGTTTATATTGTATGTAGGAGGGTTTGTCCCGTCGGGAGTCGAACCCAAGTACTAGTACGCTTTCCGGGCAACTAGTCTGACCCTTGAGACCATCACTTACAAACATGCAACATAAGCCACAAATTTTCACTCCATTCAATTCGATTGGAATAGTAAAAATTACTGCTTAACTGAAATAAAGATTCAGCATCGGACCATACCGGAGGCAATTAAATGCAAGGAAATGAGTGTCTATTTGAGAAAGAAAGATTGAATTTATTCTCAAAATCATTTCATTGAATTTAATTGCCTCCGGTATGGTCCGATGCTGAATCTTTATTTCAGTTAAGCAGTAATTTTTACTATTCCAATCGAATTGAATGGAGTGAAAATTTGTGGGTTTCGTTATATGTTGCATGTTTGGAGGTGATGGTCTCAGGGGTCTCGACTAGTTGCCCGGAAAGCGTACTAGTGCTTGGGTTCGACTCCCGAGGGGACAAGACTCTCCTACATGCAATGTAAACATATCTATTAAAATCTTTGATAAATGACCTAAATTCATTTTCGTTAATAAAATTATAAATATCGCGAGTTGATTTTGAGAATAAATTCGAACTTTCTTTCTCAAATAGACACTAATTTCCTTGCAGGGGCTAGCCTGGGCGGTGCCCCGGGGCCCTCAAGCTCAGGGGGCCCTCGAATCCTTACCAGAAAATCTCGATTGAACTACAATAATTCAGAATGAAATGATTGAAAGCTTGGGGACCAAATTCGAAACCCATCTAATAGAACAAATTAGGGCGTCACCGTTTTTCGCCATCATAATGGATACTACACAGGACATATCGAAGGTAAATCAGCTAAGCATTGTTGTGAGGTATGCAGTAATAACCAGATCGGAAAATGGACAGCCATTTGATATAGAAGTAAAAGAAGTGTTTCTAGGCTTTTATGCAGCCATCAAACATGGCGCAGCAGATTTAGTCAACCAAGTGACTACATTATTTTACGACAAAAATATTGATTTAAAAAAATGTATGGGGCAAGGTTATGATGGAGCCAGTGTGATGAGTGGTGTGTACAATGGTGTACAAAAACATATTAAGGATATCCAGCCTAACGCGGAGTACGTACATTGTGCCACTCATAATTTAAATTTGGTGATTGTAAATATAATTGTTATTTAGTCAGTTGGTAGCCTTGGTAGGTCCGACCTCTATATAATAAACCCTTGAATCTTTTCTATTTCGTTTTATTGCCCAATACCTACACCAATACCTAATTATAATTTATGTTGTTACTGTTTAATATTTTTATTACCTGCCCTGCAGTGAACTAAAAAGAGCTGATGATAAAGTAGCTTAGCATTTTTAAAGTATTTGTATATTTAATATTTTTACTTGATAAAACCTAACCAGTTTAGATAGCAGTGGGGCCCCATTTTTTGATTTGCCCCAGGGCCCTTGGTTACCTAGCTACGCCACTGTTTCCTTGCATAATAATTTTTGTTTTGAATTAAATTCAACCTAGGCTTGAGAAATTCTTGACTTAATTTCTTTTAGGCTTCCCTTGTCCCATGTGATTTTACTTCCAGATTCCTCGATATTCTTCAACTCCTACAAGTTCTCTTTGCGTTTCTTTATACCCTCCTGAGTCTTTATATTCTTTCTTCGTGCAGACTATAAGACTTTAGTCTTGCTTTCCCATTCAAATCCTCTCCTAATTCTATTTTGTAGCTTCCTAGAAGAGCGATACCCACATCAAATCTAAACATACCAATTTTTTGTCTTTGAATATTAGTTCCTCTTTCTATTTTATCTTTTTATTCTTCTTTGATCACGTATGTATAAATCAAAATTCACATATGACTGACTGTCTTATAATCTGGAAATCTTCAAAAATTAAAAAAATATTTTCACTTTCCAAGGCCGACTATTGAATCAAGTGGTTAGAAATAATAACCTAAGCACACATTAGTTCAACATTTAAATGGAAAGTTGACAAAAAAATATTTAAACTAAAATTTTTATTATTTCAGAAGGGATGTATTCACTCCTTCGGGAATTGAACCCGAATGAAAAAAATTCATCCCGGGCACATATATGTTACTTGGCTTACCCTCTGAGGTGGAACTAATCGGGATGGCGCCCACATCAAATTTTGGGCTCCGGGCCCAAAATTTGATCGGCCCCCTATTATGGAATAAGTATGTTTTTTTATGAAATGGAACAAGTTCACCCTACACATTTTTTTTTCTAACATATTCCCTTAAAAGAACATGTCACACCTGGGCCGCGGGCCCCTGTGGGTCCCGGGACCTACAGGTGCACTTAGACCCCCACTTGCGGGAGCTATGCCAATCGGACTTATAAATTGCGTAAAAAGTTTTTGCTCAAAAATTTACCAATGAAAAATTCCCCGGTTACTTGATTGTAAACATACAGTCAAACGATATAATAAAATTTAATTAGAATATTTTGAGGGTTTCTATTTTAAAATTTTTCAAAATACTTAAGAAATAACCATTCTTTTTGGCGCTTCGATTATTATTGGTAACCATTTCCGAAGATATGGAAAAATCGACTTAGAATAAAAAATATCGATCGGTTCTTATCTGATACTGGAGGAATAGATTTCCCTTATATAATGATAAAGGATACAACCCTATTGCATTCTATTTTTTGATTATGAATAAACGCGGGATGTAAGATGTGAGCCATCTGGCGGCCAAAAATTGAAACAGTTTCTTTATTTTCAAACTGTCAAATAATAAGATGGAAATCATAAAAATTTCGAGAAAAAATTTATTTCCAAGCCCAATTAATTAATTCATAGTACAAATTATACAATTATATGTATAGTCTAACTATCTTTTACTAAAATTTCACTACTTAATATCCATTATGGATAAATTCTCCACTGATGAACATGGACACCCAAATATAGAGGTAATTTACTAATATTATTCATCTAATTAAATTCATTTAATATACAATTATTTCTTTGCTTCTCTCCACATATATAGTATATTGTTTTATTTAAATCCCTTTATCAATGGAATCTTAAGAAATTTGACAAACTAATTCCTTTAAGCAATGAATATAAAGCAATTTTGTTGAGGGAAAATGAATGGTGTGTGTTCTTGGTGAAACATTTTAAATAAAGTAAAGAAAATGTTAAAAAATTTAAGAAACTTTTTAAAATTTAAAAAGTTTCTTAAAATTTTCTTTACTTTAATATAAAGCAAGTTCTAAACAAACAAATATTTTGAAGATGACAATGACCATGAATGAAAATGATAAACATAAATATTTACAAAAAATTATTTATTATTATTATTAGAAATATAGAATCCATATTTAACCTGTTAATTGAATCAACCAGAACATTCTGTGAAAAAACAGGCCCAGTTCGAAAAACTAGTGAAATCTAATGTACAGCCAAGTTAAATTCGGCAAGAATAATTAAGTTAGAGATCTACTATTTTCTCAACTTAATTATTCTTGGAGGCGACTGTGGGTCAGTGGCTAGAGCAGAGGTCGGGGAACTTTTTTAGCTATTACCCCAAAATATTTTTCCATAGGTCGCTATTACCCCTACATGAAAAGCAAAAAAAAAAGTAAGGTAAATGTATCTTATCTTTTTATATTAAACGAGCAATTCTTGTATATATATTTAGAATCGGTTTGTCGAAAAAGGGCTCTAACGATTTGGATGAAATTCACGGGTTAGGCGGGTTTTTGTGTTGACAATTCGATCTATCAAGGTCTCATCTTCGGCTAAGTTGTTTTTGATGGGTTTTTTGTTAATTGAAATAATTATTCACAGGTGGTTGTTGGAATAAAAATTTATAATTACATTTCTTTCAATTTATTTTTAATAAAATTAATTGGTTTTTTTATTTTAAATTGCACTAATAGATCATTACAAATGTTATTATATATTAGAATTTGCCAATTTGATTAAATAAAGGTATTTTTCTATAAAATAATTTAATAGAATATCAATTTTCTCGATCAAAAATCCGACAATTCGAAGGATCATACCTCCTTCTTCATGATTTAAAAGGGTCAAAATAAGGGAAGGGGTGTAAATTAGTCATGTCGGAAAATAAATATTTTAATCGTTCATATCTCGTCTTCTGGAAAGTCGCAGAGCCTTGAAATTTGAAACTTAAGCTATTTAGAAGCAAAAAGTTACCGAGCATCGCTCGGTGCTCCAGGCACTTATTTATTATTTATTGAATTAATTGGAATTTACATGAAAACTCTCTGTAAGTAAATAAAAATTGTAAACATTAACATAATTCAAACGCTTTTACGTTTTAGAAAAATGATGTTTCATTTTCGCTAAAATAACTTCAAAATTAGGACTTTTTGACATGAGCTCAATTTGAATACAATCCTCGGCATTCAGCCGATTTCTTGCCGGGTTTAACTGACTGCTTTTTAAAAAGAAAAAATACACCAACACTCATCATGACAACAAAATGCATACCTTTTATCAATGTTTTTATATTTATTTTTAACTTATATTAATTTTAAGATTTTGAATTCCTGGAAAAGCTATCAAACTAACAATACTATAATAGTTTATAAAATAAATTTTTTTTAAATGTCCTTTTTACCCCCGATAGTTTCATTTTACCCCATTTGGGGTAATTTACCCCGGTTCCCCGACCGCTGGGCTAGAGTGTTGGGTCGCTGACTCGGAGATCGCTGGTTCGAGACCGAGTCTCGGCAGATAGATATTTGCAGTCGCCTCCTCTTGGAAAGTAATGGCAACCTACCAAGAGTATAATTGCCTAGTCAACCTCTCCAAATTAGCCGTTCGGAACCGGCGTTAAAAAGTAGATCCAGTATATCTGTGTAAAACAACTAAACACTCAGCACAGGTATATGTGGAGAGGCGCCGACAGCCGTTTCGGGTATGGCAGTCTAAGAAGAATTATTCTTGGCGAATTTAACTTGGCTACACACTAGATTTCACTACTTTTTCGAACTTGGCCTGTTTTTTCACAGAATGTTTTGGTTGAGATTTCTCTTCTTTTTGTAAGCTATGAAGAAGCACGTTGGTCCAAAGGGCTAGAATTTGTATTTTTGATCCCCCCCCCACTTTGAAGGGGTTGAAAGATAGAAAGTTTGGATTTTTCCTTTGCTTGTGTCCCAAACTCTACTCTGTCAGTGAGTGAGTGCCAAAATTAGCTATTTTCTCAGGTCCATATCTCAGAATCTATTTAAGCTATATTATTGAAATTTGGTACTCTCCTCAAGATGGATTACATAATTAAATGTGTATAATTTCAGCTTTGTATCTCAAATGGATTCCGAGCTGCAGCGGGGTCGATATTGGCTCGAAATGGTTCGTGTAAATAGCGTACAGCGTGTACGGCCAAGCCAATGCTCGAACTTGGCCTGCACACTCGATGCGCTTTGATTAGCCTGAATGTTTTATTTAGACATTCTAAATTACATTTCGGTCTCAATGCCAATAATTTCATTATATCTTAAGTTATGTGATTTTATTTAATTCTGCCTGCAAATATAAAAATCGACCTTTTTAATCTGAATTTAAAATAAAATAAGCTGACGTGTTCTGATGTGGCCATCTACTTGACTTAACCATACAACCATTGCATTTTTAGACTTCTGGGGACCCACTGAATATGTATACAAAATTTGGTTGAGTTTGCTCAAACGACCTAGATTTTTAATTTTTAACCCCCCCTCCACCCCCCTTAATTTTCGGTCGATATGCACCAAAATCTAATCAGCTCTTAATCTCAATGGACCAAAACTACGTGTGAAATGTGGTTTCGATATTCACACTAGTTTTTGAGCTAGCTCGTCCACAAAAATTTGGTAACGCACAGACTAACTAACAGACATGTTGACAAAACAATTATTAACTCGAAAAATATAATTTTTTCGATGTTCACTTATTAGAACTTTTTTGTAGAGCGAAATGCCCTGGTTTCGCTCAATTTTTTTAATCGAAATAGTTTCAGCCGTTTTTGAGATATTAAGTAAAAAAACATTTTTTTTTATGCACGATTACAATACTTGACCATACCCTGTATGGTAAAGTAAAAAAATATCTATATATACATATATATATATATATTAATTTTTAACAATTTTTATAAACTTTAAACTCACTCAACTGTTTTTTCAGGTTCGTTAAGAAAAGAGACCAAGAAACCTTGCTTGAAAAATCATACGCGACTCCATACATTCTCGAACAACAATTGTTTCAGACTGCTGTAAAGCGTATCACTCTTTGCAAGACGAAGAATTCAGAGACGTTGCAGTGAATCATCCCTGTATTTCAAACACCCTGGAGAGTCTTCTACCAAAGCAGAAGTCTATTGGTCATCCAAAGGTTCAAACGATAGTAGTTAAAAAATTTTACTCATGAAAACATTTTTCTGAAACAAATATTTGGTAATTCAATGGAGCAATTTTTAGAGGAAGAAATAATTAAACTCTTGGAACGCCTCGCAAGAATGAGCAAAATTGTTTGAGAATTATTTTGAAATGTGATAGATATACACCGATGAGAACCATGCTGGAATATCTAGATTTTTGGAATGTGAATGATTTCCTGTACTTAGAAACAATGAGCTTTGTCTACAAAGCAGGGAGTTTGACCACAGTATTTAAAATTCACAATCGTGAATGAAATGCATGAACATTACACCAGATATAATGATAGGATATATGTACATAGAGTAAATAGAGATGACTAAAAACTCACTATATTTCAGGGGGCTTGGGGAATTCAATTCTCTGCCCTCTGAGGTAAAAAATTCAACAAGGGTAACATTATTTAAAATTAATTTAAGGAAATATATTAATGATAAAAACTGAAAAATGTTACATAGATTGTATTATAGTGTTATATACCGGGTGAGTTTTTTATCTTGAGACATTCTTATAACTCAAAAAGTTTCAAATAAAAGTTTATTTATATCAGGGGGGAAACTAAACTACACTATTGTTTGTCGTCCTAAAACAGGCTGTCAAGGGTGTTTCAAAGTCAAGTTCTGTTTTTTAAATTGAAACCTATATTTTTCAATACATAGCCTAAATCTACAAAAAAAAACTTAACAACTTTGCTGTGGGTATAGTGTTAATGAGTGGCGATAATTGATTATGGAAATGAGACTTAGGTATGAGGTGACGTGGGTTACTGAATTGACACGAGAAATAAACTTTTTTTAAGCTCAAGAATTTTTAATAGATCTCTTAAATCTGTGAATAATAGAGTTTTAATATCATTATAAACACTTATTTTTATTGTTGTGACTCTTCAATTTAATAATTAATTATTTAATCACGAGCTTTTCGTGCGTGCCGTAATGGCTAGAGCTAATGCCCTTAGTTCATGAGTTCGTCGGTTCGATTCTAGGCAAGACGGTAATTTTTTTAGAGAAATTTCTCTAAGCGTTGTTACAAATTAATCTAGACAAATATATATAGTATTATTATTTGATATTTAAGTTGAATAATTGTTAAAAATAATTATTAAGATTTTTTTGAGATATAATTGATTCATGTATTTTGTTTATTTGTTGTCGTATAAAAAAATAGTTCTTATGAAAGTTGTTCCATTTTTTTTTTTTTTGTAAATTTTTTGTAAAGAAAAATATAGGTTTCCATTTAAAAAACAGAACTTGACATTGAAATACCCTTGAAAGCTTGTTCTAGGTCGACAAACAATAAGCTAGTTTAGTTTCCCCCTTGATATAAATAAACTTTTATTTGAAACTTTTTTTTCATATAATGCACTGTTTTTGAGTTATAAGACTGTCTCACGATAAAGAACTCATCCGGTATATGCATGTAAATACATTTAAATTTAAATAAATAACCAAGATGTGGCAGAATAAATATATAACAACCAATACAAAAGCCATTATTGGCAAGACTATCGTTTTCTCTGTCGCACTCTATGCCTCCGAGACATGGACCCTAAAGAAGAACTACGATAAGATAGACGCGTAGTGTTGGAGGAGAATGTTCCGTGGACGGCTCACCGAACTAATAAGTCGATTATAGAGGAAGTCCACGCGGACCGGCGTCTCTCTGGGATGGTTCTCGAGAGAGTGATCAAATACTTCGACCAATCACCCGCTTGGAGGGGATCATCGTGATGGGCAAAATAAGAAGAAGCAGATCATAAGTAAGATGGACGGATCAAATAAAGGCCCAACTTTGCATTATGCTCAATGCTGGTCAGAAACAGACGACGCTGCCGATCAAGAAGACTAGGGCTGTTAGAATGTAGAGGAGATGAGGGTCACTCCTCTGGAAATAGGATTACGACATTGAAGGTTCATCTATCCACCTGATGAAAAAGATACAAACCATTTTTAAAAGGTAGGCTCTATTTTTAATTCATATTTCATATTCTATAATTGGTCATTTCAAAAACTAATTAAGTTATAGAAACTAAAAAGTGATTCTTATACGGTGTTCCTCAGAACGCTAGTGTATCTTTAAATTATTAAAGTTACATGAACCGTTCACTGTACAAATCGACTCCACAAAACAAAAAGTGGAGAAATGCGATGAAATAATATACATTATTTATTATTAAATTTTATAAATTAAAAAGTATATTTATGGTAATCACTTAAAATAAATAAATAGAGAAATTTTAGACAATTAACATTATTTATTAGATACCTTTACTAAACAGTTTCGTTCACCACTGGTAGACCATCTTCAGTAGTACTGAAAATTGAATTATTACATATTTTAATAGCCCTTACATGTTTGTCATTAGAAAAAAGATCCTCAAAACCTTACATGAAATATTAATTAATAAAAAAATTACAATTGTCGATGTTGCTCATTTATTAGCTCTGACCTTCGGGCGTTCACTTATTTTATTTATTTACTTTTTTATTAGAATAGTTTTAACCGTTGTTGACCACTTTATTAAAAAAAAATCCTATTTTTTTTCTTTCATAAAGTAAAAATGTATTATTTTAAAAATTATATTATTATTATTTATTTTTTTATTTATCCAGAAATAGGCGAAATAGATTCATATGTCATGCCCTATAGAGTTGACAAGTCAACTGTGCTTAGGACCGGATTTATATTTAATAACTAGCTGCAAGGTCCGCCTTCGTCGGCCCTCTTGCTAGCCGGGGGCACACCCCCTGGACCTCCAGCCCTCGAACCCCCCAAAAAAAAAAAAAAAACACCCACCCCCGCACCATGCCCAATCCCCGCCCCCACACCACTACCCCAACACTCCATTCTGCACCATAACCCACTAACCCCCCACCCCGCCCCAAAAATCCCTCCAGCACCCCCACCCCCGCACAATGCACCGGTTGCCAACCCCCGCCTCCACGCCACCACCCGCACCCCGGACCCCACCCCGTGACCTCCAACCCTGCGCACCACACCCCAGCCTAGCCCCCTGGACCTCACCCCCGCTATGCCCCCTGAACTCCACCCCCGCACCCACCCTCCGCACCCAGTTTTTGCATTTCTAGCCTTCTAGTGACCCACAGATTATGTATACAAAAGTTGGTTAAATTGGCTCTAAGGGTAAGAATTTTCATTTTTTGACCCCCCCCCCCCTATTTTTGGTGGTTAGTTTTTTAATTTCTAGTTTTCTAGTGACCCACAGATTATGTATACAAAATTTGGTTGAGTTTGGACCAAGAGCAAGAATTTTCATATTTTGACCCTCCCCCCTTTTTGTGTGGTTTTTTGGGGAAATTTTTTTAAACAAAAGTTGTCCGAAATCACATCCCCTACAGCTTTGCTCATAATAAAATGTGCCGTAGAGTTAATAGTTTAGGAGTTATTTGATAATTTTCATTAGTGCGCCCCCCCCCCAAACCCCCTTTTGGGGTCAAAATATCAAAACGTTAGTTAGAAGACATCTGATACAAATATGAAATTTCATAATAATCCCTTCAGCCGTTTTGACGTGAATCGTGAGGAACTTTTCGCGGAAACCACTGAAACAGACAGACAGGGATTTTGTTGAGGGTGTTTTCGTTCATAACTTTGCTTGAAACGTGTGCAACCAAAATTTGGCGTGATTTGGAGCAATGTACAGACAAAACCTTAATTTTATATATATAGATAGATTACAAAATTTACATATCTAGTTTTCTTGATAATTTGCTTTATATATAAATCCCTAAATATTTATAAAAGTCAATATCAATATACTATTTAATATCAGTAGATATACTATCTCGATAACAACAAAAATCATGAATGTAGTATTATATTTTAATAATATTTTTAAATTTTTAGAATCCTGAATTGTCTCGCAAGGTGTGTCATCTGTATTATAACTACCTAAACATTCTATCAAACTTTACATTTGTGGGTCGATAATCTCATTCATGAAGGGAGAATTCTATCATCCAAGAGCAACTTATCCATCGCAAATGTAAGTATTATTCGATTTTATTCAAATTTATTCGAATCAGGAAGATGGAAATAAAAAACTATTATCTTTTTAATCGACTTCGAAAAAGGAGGAGGTTCTCTATTTGACTGAATTTTTTTTATTTATTTATTTTTTTGTGTCTATGTTACCTCATATCTCCGCCAATTGTGAACCGATTATGAAAAAAAATTTGCATTGGGTTCAGTCTAGCTTCCGATTGGTCCCATTGGTATTAGACCTTTTTTGTTAGGTTTGTTCAGGCCTAACTTCTTTGTTTATTAACCGATTTCGATGATTCTGTTTTTATCGGAAAGGGAGTATCTTAGGGATGGTGCCATATTAATTTGGTCCAGTTCTCATGATATGATCACTAAAAAGAGAAAAATAAAAATAATTTTTAAGAAAAAATAAAACCGACTTTAAAAAATTAAATGCAAAAAATAAAATACACTAAAAGGTATAAAATAATTATTATCTTATTTAGTTACAACTAAACGACGAAATATTATCATGAAATTACTTTTTTAAGTCGGTGCCAAACAAACTATACCTATAAGCGAGCTTACCCACCAAACGTACTAAGTAAGATCCGTCGAGTGCGATTCATAAAAGGTATATGTTTGGCACCGACTTCAAAAAGTAATTTCATGTTAATATTTCGTCGTTTAGTTGTAACTAAATAAGATAATAATTATTTTATACCTTTTAGTGTATTTTATTTGTTGCATTTAATTTTTTGAAGTCGGTTTTTATTTTTTTCTTAAAAATTATTTTTATGTCATCAACAACCCCCCCCTCCCCCTCCCCCCTGGGCCCGAGGCATTTGTTTTTATTTCAAATGCGGCCCATGTAAGCCAAAAGGTTGGACACCTCTGCCCTAGATGATCAATAATATTGTCAATATTCCATATTGATGAAAATATTGAGCTTCTAGGAGCTTATTGAAGCGTCTTATCATTATTGACGGATATTGATAAAAAATTATATTTTCTGTCAACATTGAAAAACCAGAACGAATATTTTTGCTAGAATGAGTATTGATGAGAATATTGATGCGTTTATATTGAAGCAAATTGATGCGCGCTTCAATATTGAAGTGAATATTGACAACTCGTCTAAGGAGGGGCTGATTATGATTCGTTATGAGGATTTTTTTAAGAAAATACTTTACAATCAAGAATAATAGAATTATTGAAAATACTTTTAAAAAAATCTTAAAGGAATAAATAGTAGGGAATTGGATAAAATAGCGCAGATAGCCAAAACCTCTAGATTCAAAATTTCGTAATTCTGGTTAAACTAACGCACACAGATAGAAGGAGAGGTACATTTTCGAAAAAGGATTTTTTTTGTCTCTGGGGACGTTAAAAACTAAATATCTGTAAAATTCGACTTGGAATTTTTCACACATAAAAATTTTTCATTCCTTCTAATAGATTTAAGGATTCTATTTTAGGGTAATGAATATATGTACACTAGGGTGGACCTTATTTTGGCTATTTTCGAATGTTTCCGCATGTAAAATGATATTGAGAAAGTATGATAATTTGTAATTGTATCTTTTAATTCACGATGGTGCTGTGTATTCTTATAGGTGTTAAATAAAAATTAATTTAGAATTCCGCGGAGTAAACTCGCGAGCAAATCCACTCAACGGAATTTTTAACAAATTATAAGTAAATTTGTTTTTCTAGCATATTTATACAAATATAGAAAATTAAAATTAATTAAATTAATCTTAAGAAATTCAAAGAGAAATTTAATAAGTATTCTCTAAATTTCGCTTTATAAAACATCTTTGAATTTCTCTTTAAATTTCTTAAGATTAATTTAATTAAGTTAAATAAAAAGCCTTATTTTTCAGCAGTTTTCTTTAAATTAATTTAAATTGTGGTTTTTAATTAATCCAAAATTTTTTTTACAATATAATTAATAATTAATTAATCTACTCTTATTAAACGAGCAAAAATTGTTTTGTATATATATGTATATATATATATATATATATTTGTTTGTATCTTAGTTCTATTTTGAAAACGGCTCTACCGATTTTGATGAAACCAACTCTATTAACAAGTTTTGAGGATGAGAAAACGATCTGGCTAGGTCTGGACCTCGACAAATTTCATCTTAATTGATCTTTTTTTAATTAAAATAATTATTGATAGATGAAAATCTCAATAAAAAAGTTTGTTTACATTTTTTCAATTATCTTTTATTTATTAATTAGTTTTTTAATTTTAAAACTCACAAATACTTTATACCAAATATTGTTATATATTAGAATTTGTCAATTTAATTGATTAAAATTCCTTTTATTAAAAAACACGGACTAAAAATATTATCGCAAGCTAGAAGATCAAATACAGTCGGTGGTGGGGAAGTAATCTTCGAAATCGAAGCCTCAAATACAATGTATACATTATTTCATGTAAAAAATTGCTTTAATAAAATTATTATTGATTATTTATTTAATTTGAAAGATATTAATTTGCCGATGGTAATAGATTCAAATTTACTAGAAAATCATAGATCAAAGATGGTGTCATCTATTAAATCCGATGGAGTGGAATATTTTTAATTATATGTCAGAGGGGTTGTTTTTCACCCTCAGGAATCGAACCCGAGTGCCAGTAACAGCAATCCGGTAACAATCTTTGAGTAAAATATTTTACGCGTTTGCATATGTCAGAGAGGTTCGTATCCCGCAGGTGAGCCAGGTGGCCCGGATTGCTGTTACTGGCACTCGGGTTCGATTCCCGAGGGGGTGAAAAACAACCCCTCTGACATATAATTAAAAATATTCCACTCCATCGGATTTAATAGATGACACCATCTTTGATCTATGATTTTCTATTTATTTAATTGATAAAAAACTAGATAAATTGTTATTTAATTAAAAAAAATAATTATACGGAATTTATTTATATACCTACCTATATACACATAATCTGTGGACCACTAGAAAGCTAGAAATGCAAAAACTGGGTGCGGGTTGGGGATGGATGTGTGGGGGGGTGCAGTAGTGGGGATCCGGGGGTGGGGCGAGGTGCGGGGTTTCGAGGCAGGGGGCGTGCACTATATATATATTTGTATTTTTTTTAATTTGGTTACCGTGCATTGCTCGGTGGCTCCAGGTACTTTAATATTTAATGTGTGAAACCAGTGAAAAATTAGCGGATTGTTTGTTTTTCTATATTTGTTTGAAGTATGAATTTGTAATACTTTGGTAGAGCTGGTAATAATTTGAATATGAACACTAGAATTAAGGTGTATAGAACTATAATTAGTCCTAGTTTCTCTTACTGTCCTACAATATTATATTTTGGCACTCAGGAGAAAATTGATAAGTTGCAACTCTTACAAAATAGATGCATGAGATTTATATTAAAATGTGACAGATATATATCAATAAGTAGTATGCTGGAATGCTTAGGACTTATGAATGTGAAGCAATTCTTATTTTTACAGACAATGTGTTTTGTATATAAATTATATCATAGGCAGCTGCCAGCCTATCTGAATTTCACATTGGTCAACGAGATCCATGACCATGAGACGATATATTTATTGAGAGGGCACAAGAAATTCATTATACAGAGGGGTCCAAAAAAATGTATCCACTGTTTAAAAGTCCATAACTTTCAACTATTTGATGAAGTTGTCTCATTTTTGGTGAAAGTGTAGCTTAAAGTCCAACTTAAAGATATCACTGTAGGTGTTCGAAATGGTCACCATTAACATCCACATACAAACGATGCCGCCGAACTGCAGCACGAACTACTGACTGCAACGTGTTCAGTTGGATATTTGCACATGAATGTACGATGGATTCTCGAAGTTCATCCAATGTGCGTGGCTTTTGTCGATAAACGACGTCCTTTAGTGTTCCCCACAGGTAAAAGTCCAGCGGAGTTAGGTCTGGGGAACGTGGTGGATACTCCACAGCACCTCTACGGCCTATCCATCTTCCTGGTAGATTTTCGTCGAGATACGCCCTAACACGATTTTGGTAGTGGGCTGGGGCACCATCTTGTTGAAAGTAACATCTTCCATCTCCATACAAGTCTCGGATGGCAGGTAAAATGGATGTCTGAAGCTTCTGAAGGTACACCTCACCGGTAACTGTGCCGTCAAAGAAAAATGGCCCAATCAAGCCCTGGTAAAACAACCCACACCACACATTTACTCCTGGCAAATTCACGGCTTTGTCTACATGGACGTTCGGATTTATCGGCAGCCCAGTAGATGCACATTGTGGCGAACTTACTAGTAACCATTGTAGTTTGAACTGTGCAACTCATCAACTGAGTTATCGCCCTCATAGTTCGTGCTGCAGTTCGGCGGCATCGTTTGTGTGTGGATGTTAATGGTGACCATTTCGAACACCTACAGTGATATCTTTAAGTTGGACTTTAAGCTACACTTTCACCAAAAATGAGACAACTCCGTCAATTAGTTTGCAAGTTATGGACTTTTAAACAGTGGATACATTTTTTGGACCCCTCTGTATTTTAGAGGACTTGAGGAATTTAATTCTTTACCAGCTGAAGTAAGAAATGCATCAATTCTGATTCAATTTAAGAATCAAGTGAGGATATATCTTAAGAGGGACAGTTAGAGATATTATAACTTTAGTATTAAGATTTGTAAATATTGTAATATATATGTATGAAAAATACATTTAAATATAAATAATAATAATTTAGTTTTTTTATTTAAATTCTTCTTTTTTTAATCGAGCCTTATATCTAGGAATTTGATATCTAACATGTTGTGGAATTTTAATTTTGAAATGTATTATTTTTATTAATGGTTTTTTTTATATCTTTTATAATCAATTTATTGTGCCATAATATCATAATATAAAAATAATTTTTTAAGAAAAATAAAAACCGACTTCAAAAAATTAAATGCAACAAATAAAATACACTAAAAGGTATAAAATAATTATTATCTTATTTAGTTACAACTAAACGACGAAATATTAACATGAAATTACTTTTGAAGTCGGTGCCAAACTAACTATACCTATAAGCGAGCATACCCTCCAAACGTACTAAGTAAGATCCGTCGAGTGCGATTCATAAAAGGTATATGTTTGGCACCAACTTCAAAAAGTAATTTCATGTTAATATTTCGTCGTTTAGTTGTAACTAAATAAGATAATAATTATTTTATACCTTTTAGTGTATTTTATTTGTTGCATTTAATTTTTTGAAGTCGGTTTTTATTTTTTTCTTAAAGATTATTTTTATTTTTCTCTTTTTAGTGATGTTATTAATAGTGATCATATCATCAGAACTTGACCAAATTAATATGACACCATCCCTAAGACACCCCCTTTCGGATAAAAAAAGAACCATCGAAATCGGTTCATAAACAAAGAGGTTAGGTCTAAACAAACCTAATAAAAAAGGTCTAATACCTATGAAAAAATACGAAAAAAATGGGACCAATCGGAAGCTAGACTGGACCCAATGCAAAAAAAATTTTCAAAATCGGTTGAGAATTGGCGGAGATATGAGATAACATAGTAACAAAAAAAAAAAAAAAAAAATCAGTCGAATAGAGAACCTCCTCCTTTTTTTGAAGTCGGTTAAAAATCTTAACTGAAATACTTTGAACATTTATGTTCATGTGTCTAACATGTTCACTTATGTTAAGGGAATAATTATTATTATAATGTTCTTTGTATACGGGGAATATTATTTTTGTAAATTTTCAATTATTTCTCCAATGCCAATTGACTGTCCAGCACATAAAATCTTTCTATATATTTCAAGGGCTTCATATTCAAGCCTTTTAATGGTAAATAATATTTGAAATAATTTTATTATGAGTTATAAAATAAAATAAAAAGTCCATGACTGAATTTTCAGTTTATAATTCGATTTATTAAAAGTAATTCAAATGTTGATATACATTAAAAATATTTATTTAATACATAAAATGGTAATAGAAATTCTCTTCTTTGGTCTTGTATTTGTCAATGCCTCAATTGGCCCCTCCTGAGAAAAAAACAACAACATATTAGTAAAAAAATAAAATAATTTATAAATCAGGACATTTCTCACTAAAAAGCACATAAATTTAATTTTAAATGTTGATTAGTTAAGTTGTATTGATAACATTATATTTTTTTTACAGAGAATTTGCTGACACAGCTCTACAACGGTCTCCTATCCACTGTCTGTCTTAAAGAATATCTATTAACAATTATATATTATATTAATCTTTTGTAAAATTATCTATAGTACATTAAAATTAAAATGTATGTATAGAAAAATGTTGATAAATAAATAAATATTTGTTAAACGAAACCCCCCTTTTCATTTCAAAATTCCACTCCTATAAGAAATCCATTGAATGCCCCCCTTTCCTTCCCCTGACTCCGCTCGACGTTTTGGCGGAGAGGGCCCTACCAGCTAATGGGCGGGGATTACCCCCGCTCGGGCCAACTCTCCGCCGGGAGTCGGGCGGCTCCGCTGGCTTTCGGCCGGCTAATGGAGGGGATCCCTGGCTATATAAGTCGTGTTCCGCGTAGGGTAGGTGGTCGGGGATGGTGGACGGTCAAATTGTTCAATTCAAGTGTTTTATACTGTATTTCAAGATTTTTCATTTTAAATGAATATAGTATTATTATTAAGACTGATTGTATATATAAGAATATATGTATACATATTTCGTCTTAATAATAATAATACCTACCTAATATGATTATACTTTTAACCAAGATATATAATACAGTTTATTTTAAGATTATTTATTTTTATTAGTATATTATAAATATATTTGAGAGATATAATAATAAGTAGTATAGACACTCAAATATATTTATTATATACTAATAAAAATTAATAATCTTAAAATACACTGTATTACATGTCTTGGGGTTCAGAGTGTAATCATATAAATATATTTATGTTTACGTGTGGAAGATTTCTTCGGGTTGGACCAACCTTGAGTGAAATTACAAGTCAGATTAAAATTGTCTCATTGTTTCCGACTACTTGTATTTGTGAAATGTTTCTTCTTTAAATGATATAAACTCGAAACGTCAATCTGTCTGAGAGATGTTTGTTGTAGAACTTCGAGGGTTGTTCTCTATTAGTGTCTGGGTCAAATTCAAGTCAATCCAATGGTCGATGACTTTAATTATTTTTATTTTTTTTATTCTCCCTGAAGAAATGACTCAAGTTTAAGTTAGTATCCTAACAGATTGACGTTTCGAGTTGACTGATCATTTTTGAAGATGGCTTCAAAATTACAAGTCTTGGAGAACAATAAGTGAAAATTAATTTTCAACTATATGGTCAACTAATAAATCCGAGATGATATGGATTATTTGTATTATGTCAGAAGGGTCGTTCCACCCCTGCGGGAATCGAACCTGAATGCTAAAATAGTGCAATCCAGGCACTAACTTCTTGGCTTGACCAGCGAGATGTAACCACATCTGATACAGGTTTTTAACTTCAAATTGAACATTTTATTATTATTATTATTATTTTATTTGTAAATTCTTCAATTTGAAGTGGAAAAACCTCTATCAAGCGGAAAAATTTTTATTCAAAGAATCTATCTTATAATAATAAAAATACACATAGAAACAAATTAATCCTTAACATCTCGGTTCTAATAGAAGAACATCTCTCTTGATTTTCTATGGTGATTTTTTAAAGATACTAATATCGGCATTTGTCATTTATATTAGGCAATTTTTCTTTCAATGTAAAGTAGGTTATATAATAATAATAAAAAAAAATAATAATAATAAAACTGGTTATTTTTAACCGACTGCAAAAAAGGAGGAGGTTCTCAATTCGACTGAATTTTGTTTGTGTCTATGTTACCTGATATCTTCGCCAATTGTGAACCGATTTTGATGATTTTTTTGCATTGGGTTCAGTCTAGTTTCCGATTGGTCCCGTTTTTTTTTCATTGGTATTGGACCCTTTTTGCTATGTTTGTTTAGGCATAACTTCTTTGTTTATGAACCGATTTCGATGATTCTTTTTATATTGGAAAGAGGGTACCTTAGGGGTGGTCCCATATTAATTTAGTCAAGTTCTGATGATATGATCAATGACGAATTAACGTAAATATCCAATTCTTATGAGCAAATAATCGAAATTATAATAAATAAAATCTTTTATAAAAAAATCAATCTTAAAACGTTCATTTAAAACCCGCAAACGTTTCTAGAGAATTTCTATATTTATGAATTTAATTTTATTATCATTTTCTGATTCATTCGCCCGACCCTTTCTCTTACGAGATGCATGCAAGGTATTATATTAAGTCACTATTAATAACATCACTAAAAAGAGAAAAATAAAAATAATTTTTATAAAAAAAATAAAACCGACTTCAAAAAAATTAAATGCAACAAATAAAATAATAATAACTCAAAAATAAAATAAAATGCACTAAAAGGTATAAAATAATTATCTAATTTAGTTACAACTAAACGACGAAATATTTACATGAAATCACTTTTTGAAGTCGGTGCTAAACAAACTATATAAGCGAGCGTACCCGCCAATCGTACTAAGTAAAATCCGTCGAGTTTGATTCATAAAATGTATATGTTTGGCACCGACTTCAAAAAGTGATTTCATGTAAATATTTCGTCGTTTAGTTGTAACTAAATTAGATAATTATTTTATACCTTTTAGTGCATTTATTTTATTTTTGAGTTTATTATTTTATTTGTTGCATTTATTTGTTTTTGAAGCCAGTTTATTTATTTTTTTTTATAAAAATTGATTATTTTAAATAATATGCTTAAATAGAATTCTATCAAATAGTTTTTGCATATTCAAAATAAATTTTTGCTTGAAATAACTATTTGACTACGAACATTGGCTTAACTAGGATTAGTAGTGGGGGAGGAGGAAGCAGCCTCAAGAATTATAAACTGCTCAGCAATTTGAAGTGGACCACTTATACAAAATTCAGATTTTATAATAGTAATTAATTGTTGGACTTTAAAACTAATTATTCAATAGTAATGGGTTATGTGTTAAAAATAAAGACACCTGAACGAGTGTTAAAATCAAAATAAAAAATATTAAATAATTAAAATTCAAAGATCTGAATTTTTGTAAAGTGGTCCACTTCAATTTGGGAGCAGTTTTATGTAATGATGATGTCAGAGAAAAGGGCCCTTATTGCCTTATCATCACCATAGTCCAAACGCTGATGGCATCTCCTGTTTATAGAGAAACAACTAGACAAAGGCTTTTTGCCCCGCCCACAATTGACTCAATTATGAATTTTTTAATATTTAGAAGTAAAAAAGTAAAGCCGGCCTCCCTGGTGTAATGGTCAGAATGTCTGGCTGGCATGAAATAATGTACATTATTATATTTTTACTTTACCATACATGATAATAATTGTTTTGTCAAAATGTCTGTTAGTTAGTTAGTATGTTAGTCTGTGCGTTACCAAATTTTTGAGGACGAGCTTGCTCAAAAACTAGTGTGAATATCGAAACCAAATTTGACACGTAGTTTTGGTCCATTGAGATTAAGAGCTGATTAGATTTTGGTGCATATCGACCCAAAATTAAGGGGAGCGGTTAAAAATTAAAAATCTAGGCCATTTGAGCAAACTCAACCAAATTTTGAATACAGGATCAGTGGACCCCCAGAAGTCTAAAAATTAAAAAACTAACAGCCCAAAATGGGGGGGGTCAAAAAATGAAAATCTAGGCCCTTGGACCAAACTCAACCAAATTTTGTATACATAATTGAGGGCCTCCAGAAGTCTAAAAATGCAAAAACTAACGGGCCAAAAAGGGGGGGGGGGGGGGTCAAAAAATGAAAATATAGGCCCTTGTACCAAACTCAACCAAATTTTGTATACATAATTCCTGGGCCCACAGAAGACTAAAAATGCAAAAACTAACGACCGAAAATGGGGGGAGAGGGGTAAAAAAATGAAAATATAGGTCTATGAACCAAATTCAACCAAATTTTGTAAACAAAATCAGTGGGTCCCCAGTAATCTAAAAATGCAACCCCCCCCTACATGATTATAAATAATTTTATTAAATCTATATATATAAAATTAAGGTTTTGTCTGTACATTGCTCCAAATCACGCCAAATTTTGGTTGCAAGTTTCAAGCAAAGTTATGAACGAAAACACCCACAACAAAATTCCTGTCGGTCTGTCTCTCTGTGTGTATGTGTGTGTGGTTCAGTGGTTTCAGCGAAAAGTTGCTCACGATTCAGGTAAAAACGGCTGAAGGGATTATTATGAAATTTCATATTTTACATCAGATGTCTTCTAACTTACGTTTTTAGCTATATAAAGTTTTGAAATTTTGACCCCAGAAGGGGATTTGGGGGGCGCACGAATGAAAATTATCAAATAACTCTAAAAAAATTTCCCCAAAAAACTACCCAAAAAGGGGGAGAACGGAGGTGGGGTGAGGGAGTGAGGCGAAGTAGAGTGGGGGTGCAGGGGTGGTGCGGGATGGAGTCCAGGGGGCTAGGCGGGGGTGTGGTTCGCAGGGTTGGAGGGCACGTGGTGGGGTCCGGGGTGGATGGGGTGCGGGGTCCGAGGTGGGTGAAGTGCGGGTGGTGGTGTGGGGGCTGGGGTTGGGCACGGGTATATGGTGCGAGGGGTGCTGAGGGGGTTTCGGGGGGGGGGGTGTTCGTGGGTTAGGGTGCGGGTGGGGCAGTGGTGTGGGGGGGTCCAGAGGGCGTGCCCCCTGGCTAGCAAGAGGGCCGCCGAAGGCGCTGCACTAGACAGCATAAGTGGAGGGCCAGGTTGTATGGTAAAGTCAAGTGAATGTCAGTTTATTATTTTTTATTCAATAGCCAAAAAAAAATTGTCATTTAGTGGTGTTAATACGTTATTAGAGAACTTTGTTTTGAATATATACAATTTGGAATTAGTCCCCTTTAATGTTAGCAGCCATAGAACTAGGAATCCAGAAATACTGTCGATTCCTACCCATAGATTTTCATACCTGATGTACTCGGGTATGAGTCGCATATTAAGAACAGGAAATCAGAATATGACTCTCGATATATTCAATTCATCCAGAAATGAGATTAAAAATCATTTTCTCCGAAAGCTTGGCGCATAAATGTTTGTGTTTTTGTTGTATGTACTTGTACTTATATTTATATATGCTTATATTTTGTATTCATGTCTAATTCTGTAATTATATTTGTATTTATATCTGCATTCATATCTAGATTTGCATTCATATTTGTGATTATATTGATATCTGTATCTGTACCTATATTCTATAGTTGTTGTTTTTTCTTGTATTTGTTTTGTGTTAATATTTAAAATTATTGTTAAACATTTTCTTTCCTCACTACTCTATTGTATAAATTGATTAAAATTGGGCTTTCTGCCCGTGTATATATTAATAAATAAATAAATAAATTATACAGTAAGGAGTCGAGTGCGGTGACATTAAAATTTAATAAAATTCAGAAAGTGGAGTTAATTGATTTGGCAAGTGAAGCATTCTCATGAAGTGGCCTAATTATTATACTCATTTGAAAAATTATATCTTTCATAAGTTTTTAAGGGTTTAGCCTACTATATCGTTTCAATTGTTATGTTTATAGGTTTATTAGCTTAGGACAATACAAATTCAATAATACAAATACAATTTCAATATTTAGTAAATCCTCCCTTTCGACCAATCACATTTTTTATGCGCTGCGGCAATGCTGGCAATTCATTTTTTGGCTATTTCTTGAAGTGCACGTGTATTGTGCCATGCTTTAGTAATATTTTCTATCAAGTCCCTTTTGTTAGTAATTATTTTATCTTTGCAAATTTCTTTTTTTACGGCCGCCCATACATTTTCGATCGGGTTGAGGTCTGGCGAGTTGCCAGGCCAGTCCAAAACTACTAGATTTTTTGAAAAATTTGAATAAAATAAATTTACAAAGAGAAACAAAGAGGTTGTCCTCTGCTTGATGCAAATAAACATACACACATATATATCGAGATGATATATCTGTATATATATATATATCCATATATACAGGGTTGGTCCCGAATTCATGGTACAAACGTTAATGGTAGGTACAGGACATTGTAACAATGAGTTATTGTATAGGAATGTACCTATAGTCGCAAGTGACGCGTGTGAAAGTGCGTAAACAGGGGAAATAACGAGCTATACATTATACATACATTAAACACTATATTACTATTACACTATACATACATATACATATTACATATACTTATTACACTATACATTCCTATACAATAACTCATTGTTACAATGTCCTGTACCTACCATTAAAGTTTGTACCATGAATTCGGGAGCACCCTGTATATAATTTATTTGTTTGAGACTATAGTTTCGAAGACTTGGTCTTCATCATCAGTCTTTTTCTAAGCTGCCAAGCAGTGAAAGAACATCACATTTTCAATATCCATACAATATTGAATCCATGAAAAACATTTATAACTAAAAAAAGACTGATGATGAAGACCAAGTCTTCGAAACTATAGTCTCAAACAAATAAATAATATATATATATATATATATATACAGATATATCATCTCGATATATATGTGTGTATGTTTATTTGCATCAAGCAGAGGACAACCTCTTTGTTTCTCTCTGTGAATCAACAACTCTGCTACTCTCGGCAAAACAAAAACTTTTCAATTAAAAGAAATTTACTTGATAAAAATCATTTGAGTATAATAATTTGGCTACCCACTGTATATAGAATTAAAAAACGTAGTTATAAGTTATAGCCGTTAAATTTTGAAAATTGAAAGTTTTTGCCGAGAGTTCATAAATTAAATTAATTCCTGTGAATACATATTAATAGACTGATGAAGAGGGCAAAGCCCTCGAAACTATAGTCTCGTTATAAATAAAATTTATAATTCCAGCAGAAGATAATTTATTTATAATTAATAATGTGGCCATCCACTGTATATAAAATTAAAAAAACATACACAGGAATTATTTGACGCATTATAGTGGTGTTTCACAAAGATGGTTCACTATAAACCAACACCGCTTTCCCTAAACGTTATTAAAAAACATAGTTATAAGTTATAGCTGTTAAATTTTGAAAATTTTTATTGCAAAAAATTAAAGCTTGCATTCTCACAGCGAACTGCTGACGTTGTGCAAAATCTCCTTCATTCAGTTGCTGGACTATCATAAGCTTTTAGGGGTGAAAGTGAAGGTCTTGGGGTAAAATTCTGAAAACAGTTCGACCACTCACTCATTCGGAACGGCTTTCAATTACTGCTTCTCTCATACTTTCAACGTCAACTGATGTCCTTACACTTTGGATATTGCCTCGAGATTTGTGATTCATTGCCGATGCAGACATTCTGGGTACAGAATTCCCGAAGTGTAAGGACACCAGTTGAAAGTATGAGAGAAGTAGTAATTGAAAGTCCACGAGCGCTATGTCCGAAAACGAGTTGCAATGGAACATATGATTGAGTAGTCGAAGTGTTTTCAGAATTTTACAAGACCTTCACTTTGACCCCTAAAAGCTTATGATTGTCCAGCAACTGAATGAAGGAGATTTTTCACGTCAGCAGTTCGCTGTGAGAATGTGTACCTTCATCTTCTGAAAATGATTTTTTCACTGTTCAATAATAATATATAAGCTTTAATTTTTTGTAAGTTAGAAAACAGGTGAGTTATTTTCATTTCAAAAACACCCTTTATAAATAAATTTAATTAAATTCTTTTAATATTGTTTATTTTCCATTCAATGGTGGGGGGGATGTATACATAATCAGTGGGCCCCCAGAAGACTAAAAATGCAAAAACTAACCGCCCAAAATGAGGGGGGGGGGTCAAAAAATGAAAATCTTGGCCTTTGTACCAAACTCACCAAATTTTGTATACAGTGGACCCCCAGTAGTCTAAAAATGCAAAAACTAATCCCCCCTACATGATTATAAATAATTTTATTAAATATTAAATATAAGAGAGGGCCCCCAGGGTGTATGGCCAGTCAAGTGGATGGCCACATCAGAACGTGTTAATTTATTTATTTTTATAATGTTAATGTTTAAGTGTTATCTTCATTAATTTTGATTAAAACTTTAATGTTTTGTTTAAATTTAATTAAAATTAATTTAATACTACCTAACCCTGTATCTTGCTAAAACAACAAAGTCAAGAATAGTTTTTCTGTTTAAATTTATTATGTAATTATGTAATAAAGTTTATTCGATATTCACAAATTTTTAAGTCCAGACACTATATTGAGCCCCCAAAAAATTAGTTTACTTGTGAATTACACAGTTTTTATTGATTCCTGAAAAGTTCTTTAGATTGTGTGATTTTTTAAATGACCGATTTAATTTAGAGGTGGTATTAAGGCCATAGAAAAACAAGATCATTTGATTCTTAGCAAATTTAATAAAAACAATCTATTTTTTTTTTTTTTTTTTAATGCAATCGAATGCAAGAAGGGGTGTACCAGTAAAGATGGAGCCCCTATGGATCTCGAAAGACCCTTGCATTACCGAAGAGAAGGGAAAGTTGATTAAGTGAGAGGGTGTAGACGTAGGTGTCTATGCACTCCGGTTTTGAAGGTTTGAAGATTATAAGTGCTGGGAAAGATGGAGGCTGGGAGGGAGTTCCAGTTCCTTGAAGTCATGGGGATATATGAATTGGCGAATGAAGTGGTCCGGCACTTTTCTAATTTGACCGCGAAAGAGTGTTGGGAGTCGGCAAAACGCGTGCTACGTGCAAAGCATGCTTTGGGGGGAATTATTGATTTTATCTCATCAGAGCACCTGCCGTGATAGTATCTATAGAAAAGGGAAAGGGCAGAGACATTTCTTCGATGAGCCAGCGAGTCGAGGGAGTCGGTGAGGGTAGAATCGTCAATTAGCCTGACGGCTCGTTTCTGAATTGCATCAAGGGTAGCAAGAGAATATTTTGAGGCTCCTCTCCATAGATGAGAGCCGTATTCGAGACAGGGGCGGATTTGGGCCTTGTAGATGGTGAGAAGTTGTGGGGGTTTGTAAAATCGCTTGGACCTGAATAAGAGGCCAATCTTCCTTGCTGTAGATTTCGCTACAGAGGAGATGTGTTCATTCCAAGACAGGTCAGATGCGACAGAGACGCCCAACATGGATAGGCTGTCACACATTTTCAGGGTATTCGAATCGAAATGAATATCAGGGAAATCTTTATTTTCGCGCCTAGAAATTAGACAGCATTGAGTCTTGTTTGAATTAAAGTTAACTAAATTTTGAGAGCCCCATTTATTCAGTTTGTCTAGGTCGAGAGTAATTGAGGAGGCAACATTGATTCGATTATTCGGGAGTGCGGGTTTGCCGTGTAGAGTGCTATCGTTGGCGTAGCAATGAGTGGGGTTTGCCGTTTGATCAATAAGGTCGTTTATGTAAATTAGGAAGAGTGTGGAGGAGATTACGGAGCCTTGGGGAACACCAGAGTTTGTGGAGAACGATTCAGATGATGTCCCATCCACCACAACTTTTATACTTCGGTTTGTCAGTGATCAAATGCTAATTTTTACTTTTTTTATTAAATGGTTCGATTGGAAAGTTCATCTGTCAATCCGAAATTGTCCAAAATATTATGCAGATTATTATAATCATTAGAAAATTTTTTTTAGAAGTATCTTATAACACTAGAATTTGTTTTAATTATTCTATCAGCACTTAATAAGCAAATAGAGAGAATTTAATAGTAAAATTGAAAATGAATGATTTAATTAAGACATTTTAGAAAATTATATAATAATAATAATTATTTAAATATAAATAAGAAAAGATTGAGGAGGCGGTTACCTGTTATATCTGTTTTCATTAATTTTAAACCAAAGAAAAAGAAAATCCAGAAAATTTAATTGTATTATAGATGAGAAAAATATACTCTCTACACTAAATATATCAAATAGATTTTTAATCACAAAAACTTTTAGAATTATAAAAAATAATCAATTGACAGGTAATTCACTAAAACAACAGCGGCCATTTTGTCAAACTTACCAACTTTAAAATGAATTATAATTTTTTCCAATCACTAAACATTTATAAAATATTATTTTAATTGATTAAAAAAATTAAATACTATTAAATAAATATGAAAAAAACAATTTGAATTTTTTTCTATAGATAATAAAAATCTTTGTTTTCTAGGGGTTTTTATTATTATATATTCTAGTAACTTTTCAAAAGAGATAGTTGAAATCAGTATCTTTTATCTATGGTTGAAATTAATTTTTATTTTATAAACATAAATTTATATATATATATATTTTGTTTTTTTGATAATTTTAATTCATTTATGTAATTATATTAAATGATTGAATAAATTATTAAGTCAAGATATGACAAGTGACGTATTATACGAAGAATAACAAATAACTAACCTTCACTCAAAATATTTATACACAAATTTCTAGAAAAATGGAAATGGATCCGAAAAATTTGAGATATGAGGGTGAGGAGTGTATATATACAGATCCCGATTCCAAATATGAATATAAATGGGATAAAGAGAAAAATGAGTGGGTGGCAAATGAAGCGGCGAATGCTGACAAGTCGGGCGTGAATCATACCACCTGATAATCACAATTATGAATTTGACGGGAAGAATTATACACATACGGATAAGGCTACAGGTGTCAAATATATCTACGATAATAAACAAACTAAATGGATTGTCAAAGAAGAGAAGAAAGTGAAAGAAACGGGTATTCAAAGACTTGAACTGAATAGTGAAGAAGTGGAAATGGACGAGGACGAGGAGAAGCCGACGGCCGTGAAGCAGGACATGAGCCAGGGCACCTACTCCCACGACGGGGAAACCGCCCTCTACACAGACCCCAAGGATAACACCGTCTACTTCTGGGACTGCCAGAAGAACGCCTGGTTCCCAAAAGTGGACGACGACTTTTTAGCCAATTATCAAATGAATTATGGATTTGTCGACAATACTGACAAATCAGAAGAGAAAGAGGCCGAAAAACCGAAAACAGCCTCCGAAATTGCAAAGAAACGTACTCCGAATCCTCCAACCTGGTTTGAAGTCGAGGATGAAAACAATACCAAAGTGTATGTGTCGGGTTTGCCTTTAGACATTACCGAGCAGGAATTTATTGATTTCATGCAAAAATGTGGACTAGTGATGCGCGATATTAACACAAATAAATGGAAAATTAAATTATATACGGAGAAAAACTCGAAACAACTGAAAGGTGATGCGCTCTGTACATACATTAAAGTGGAGTCTGTGGATTTGGCTTTGAAATTTCTCGATGGCGCAGATTTGCGCGGGCATAAAATACGTATTGAAAGGGCGAAATTCCAGATGAAGGGTGACTATGATCCCTCGCTTAAGCCCAAGAAAAGAAAACAGGATAAGGAGAAAGTAAAGAAACTGAAAGAGAAGTTGTTCGCCTGGCAGCCGGACCAGCTGCGTGGGGTCCGTCCCAAGCACGAGCGCGTCGTTATTCTCAGAAATCTTTTCGATTCGACTACATTCGAGCAGGATGTCAGCCTCCTGATAGAGTATCAACAAGACCTGCGAGAGGAAGCCTCCAAATGCGGGGTGCTCACCAAACTCACCATCTACGATCGACACCCCGAGGGGATTGCCCAGATTAATTTCAAGGATCCTGAGGAGGCCGATTTATGCGTTAAACTACTGAACAATCGTTGGTTCGGTCAACGACAACTCAAAGCCGAACTCTGGGACGGAAAAGAGAAATTCAGAGTTGCTGAGTCTGCAAAAGAAACAGCAGAACGTCTTCAAAATTGGGACAAATTCCTCGAGGATGAGGAAAAATCATCAACTAAAAAAGTAGATAAGAGTAAATCACTAGAACAAGAGGAGAAATTAACCCCGCCTATGGTAGAAGAAGAAGACGAGGTTTCCACACCGCCAATGATGGAGGACAAGGAAGAAGTTTCAACCCCGCCGATGATGGACGAAAAGGAAGAAGTTTCAACCCCGCCGATGATGGACGAAAAGGAAGAAGTTTCAACCCCGCCGATGATGGACGAAAAGGAAGAAGTTTCAACCCCGCCGATGATGGACGAAAAGGAAGAAGTTTCAACCCCGCCGATGATGGACGAAAAGGAAGAAGTTTCAACCCCGCCGATGATGGAGGAAAAAGAAGAAGTTTTTGAAAATATAAATATGTAATAAAACGTTCCAATTTTTAATGATAACTATTTCGTCTCTGTAATTCTAATACCTCGTAACCCCAAAATTGGACCTTTTGATGCTATAAGCTATTTCCATTTAAAAAAGCATTCTCGACAATTTAAGAAATATCTTGTAAGCCTCAGACTAAATGATTCTGTGTGGCATACGAGCTATTTATCAAACTGTCGAGCATGCTTTTTTTACATGGAAATAACTTAGAACATCAAAAGGTCTAAGATTATGTATTAAAATTACAGCGACAATATATATGTATATATATAATAAATAAAAGATTCACGGGTTTTTGGACAATTTTTTTTATTAATGTTAAATATCAATATTCATACGACGTTTCGTCCTTTTCAGGACTTTTTCAAGTACTCAATTGCTTAAAACATTAAAGAAAACCTATAATTGGAGTGGGTGCTCATACTTGAGAACGATCGGAACGTTGTAGTTATATTGTATTATTTATTCGTGTTCAATAAATAATTATAATTAATTATGTGTGATTTAAATAAAAATTCAAATTTTTTAAAAAAGAAATTGTTTATATGATTTAAGATGTTTTTTTTTGTAAATTGGTTGTGCTAACTTGTTATAGGATAAATATTATGAATACATTATTTATTAGTAATGAAGCTGTTGAAGCTTTTATTTTTGTGATTAAAATTTGAATTTTTATTTAAATCACACATAATTATAATTATTATTTATTGAAGCACGAACAAATAATACAATAAACTACGACGTTTCGATTGTACTCATACTTGAGAACGATCGTAGAATAAGTCGATCGAAACGTCGTAGTTATATTGTATTATTTGTTCGTGCTTCAATAAATAATAATTATAATTAATTATGTGTGATTTAAATAAAAATTCAAATTTTAATACATTATTTATTGTCTCGATTGTTTTACTATTTTATCAACGATTAATGTTTTAAGCAATTGAGTACTTGAAAGGGTCCTGAAAAGGACGAAACGTCGTATGAAAATTGATATTTAACATTAATAAGGAAAATTGTCCAAAAACCCGTGAATCTTTTATTTATTATTAAAATGAACCAACTTATATTATATATATAATATAAAATATATAATCTTAAGCAGTGCTGTAACTAGCCTTTGAAGGGCCTTGGGCTAGTAATTAAGAGCATTTAATTTTATTTATTTTCTTAGAAAGACGGACTGGTAAGCGAAATAAGTAGGTTATAATGAAAGGCAGTCCATAAATTATTTACTTTTATTCAATTTCCGACGTTTTGGAGACTTTTTCTCTCTCCTCTTCAAGGTATTAAATAGTTATTGATGGGTGAGAATAACTCGGTTCCCATTTGTCTCTCCTTTCAGTGATAGCAACAATATTACAATATTTTCCAACATTATACCATAAGTATACTTGGTTATCAATATTGTAATATTATTGCTATCACTGAAAGGAGAGACAAATGGGAACCGAGTTATACTCTCCTATCAATAACTATTCAATACCCTGAAGAAGGATAGAAAAAAGTCTCCGAAACGTCGGAAATTGAATAAAAGTAAATAATTAATGGACTGCCTTTCAATATAACCTACTTATTAAGAGCATCCATTTTTTTTTTATATAAAAAATAATAAAAAAAAATAGCACAATGCGTATTTTTGTAAGAAATTAATTTAAAAATATAATTCAAAATTCAGCAATATATAATTTTTTTTCCTATTCTTTTTTTTTTATCTTGAGGGCTTTTTCAGGGTTCCTCTACAGACTGCACCCTGTGCTGGTCCTTGTCCCCTACTTTCATCTGTCTAGTTACGGCTCTGTTCTTAAGATAAGAAGCGTGAAGGGCTGGAGCATTCGGCTAGTATAATGGCGAAAATCACGATAGGTGTGATATCTATTCGAGATTTATAAAATTAATATTTACATGTAAAATCAATTCTGACATCTATTTGAAGAAAGACAAAATGATTTTCGCCAATATACGATCTATTATATAGTCATAAGAATTATAAAAAGGTATAAGAAGGGTTTTTCTAGTTTTTCCCCCTTCCCAATATAAAAATCCAAATGAAAATAGATCTATGAACATTATAAAAAAGGATAATCGATGAGAATTTCGAAGAATTTGAAATTTGTAAATAATTTTGTAATTTTATTGGTTAATAAAGTTCTTTATTTATTTATTTAGTCATATAAATTATGTTATTTAATATATATATAAGTACTTCACACAGAGAAACAAAGAGATTGTCCTCTGCTTGATGCAAATAAACATACACACATATATATCGAAATTACTATATATATCTGTATATATATATATATATAATTTATTTTTTTGAGACTATAGTTTCGAAGACTTGGTCTTCATCATCAGATTTAAACTGGCTCCCAGCTAAGTAAAGATCGAAAATTTTCAATATCCATACGTTATTGAACCCATGAAAAATAATATTTATAATTAAAAAAGACTGATGATGAAGACCAAGTCTTCGAAACTATAGTCTCAAACAAATAAATAATATATATATATAATTTCGATATATATGTGTGTATGTTTATTTGCATCAAGCAGAGGACAACCTCTTTGTTTCTCTTTGTGAATCAACAACTCTACTACTCTCGGCAAAACAAAAACTGTTCAATTAAATATAAGTATTTATTTATAAATACATACCTATTGAATTCTTGATTTATCTCATTTATATTAACAAATAATAAAGCGGCTAAGTACGACTAGAATATCGAGGTTTCCGTGTACCTTATATATTTTTCAAAATACTTGTGAATCAAATGATTTCTTATATAAGGCATTTCTGAACTCAGACAGGAATAAAAATCACCTAAAATCGCTCTCTCACATCGGTAAAGTGTAGAGTGAATTAAATTAAAAAAAAATAAATATCCTAATTCTTAGAAAAAATTCAACCCTCCTCAAAATAATCATTCGATTAAAATTTTAATATAATGAAGAGAAATTAATATTGGCTGTAGCTTAACATTTAGGGAAAGCTGTTTTGGTTTATAGTGAAATATATTAAACACAGGAGTTTTTAAAGGGGTATAGTGGTGTTTCACAAATAAAATAAAAATTTTTTTATTATATTTTTGGAGTTTTATTATATACTTTATATATATATTTCGGGTTTTTAGACCATCATCAGGAGTTTGAATTTCAGTCTTTTGTAAACACAAACCCCTGATAATGGGCTAAAACCCGAAATATATATAGAGTATTAAATAAAACTCCAAAAATATAATTAAAAAAGTTTTTTAATTTTTATTTTATTTGTGAAACACCACTATACCCCTTTAAAAACTCCAGTGGCTGTAGCTTATTAGAATTCAGGCAGTAAGGTCCTGTCCTGAAGAAGATTTGAAAATTAACGTCGACTTATATAATATATCTTTTAAATATTGAAAATATATCATTTTAAAATTTTAGTTTCTCAGAGAGTTCGTTAAATTATTATTATCTATAATACTTGATGTAAAATAAACTCGAAATAAATAAATAAATTTTGAAAAATTTTATAAAAAGTAAAACAAAGTCGATTTTACGCCCGGAGGAAGGGATTTTGCTGATAATCTTTTCTGCAAAACCCTTTATGTGATATTAACAGGGCCGGATTAAGTCATGTAGAGACCGCTAGGAAATGCAAATCTCGGGGGAAGGGGGGGGGGGCTCTCCCCTTATCTAGGTAGGTAAGTAGCACTTAAACCTTATAACATCAAATTTTAAGATCTCGGTACTAATGAATGTTTAAATTTATTAAAACAAAATTTTTAAAAAATAGACCTAAACCTTTGTAAATCGAAAACGAGAGCATCAAATTAAAACTATGACTTATTTTTCTAACGGGTTGGAGGTCCAGGAGGGGTGAACCGTGATTGGAATTAGGTGTACACGACTTTGGAATTATTTTGGAATTCATTAAATAATGCCCCTTCATCTATTGTCTTCTACTTGGAAGTGGAAGTAGGTCTACACGATATTAGGTCGCGGTTCAACCTTCGGGGGCCCTACATTGCCTATTGGATAATCCGGCCCTGGATAGTAAAGTAAATATAATATAATTTTTGATTGTCATGATTAGCTCAAAATGAATGAAATTTGAAATGTACATAAACGCCAATTAGTTAATAAAAATTCTTATACAACCAGAGACTGGTCTCGTTAAATTCTTGACAAATTAGAAAATAAGCCCACGCGTTTATATAAACATCCGTCTTAGATCCTATTTAATGTGAAATCTTCCATACTGGACAACTTTATTGATTTTTTTCTTATATAGCTATATGTTTATTTGCACCAAGCAGAGGACAACCAGTTTTCTTGTTATTTAATTAGGCTTGAACCTTTAAGACTAGTTTAAGGAAGAATACATAGACATCTCTTGATAAAATGAAATCTTAAATTTAAAAGATAATTTTATAAGTAACTATAGCAACTGCGTTATTATTATTTTTTTATTTAATTGTATCAGTTACCTTTGCTGATGAAGAATTTGACTTAAAATCAAATATAGCCATCGATTCTCATCTAATTACTGGTGGAATAAACATTTTATTAATATTTCAAATGACTATATGGATAAATTCTAGCACCCATGGTTGCCACTTGATTTTTAATTTTATTTTATTTTTTTATCATTAAAATTACAATATAGGTAATATTGAAAATATAGGTAAAAAAAATAAATTATATATATATATATAGGTATATATAATATATACAGGTCAAACATTTTGACTTTCATCTATCATCACAGTTTGTATTTGATTTGTTATAGCATTTAATGAATCTTCGGATTTTATTCCAATTAACTTTTCGCTCAATTCTGTCTCTCCATTTTCATCTTGTTCACCATTTATCATTTGTCGGTCTTTCATGAAATACAAATTTCTAAAAAATAAATAAATCAATTTATTAGATTATAATTAATTAAAATTAAACAGAAATATGTTATTGAAAAATATCTACATCTATCTATATATTAGTGCCATATCTAGCTTCTGGGCTTGGGATTAAATTTGGGCCCCTCTATTTTTTAAAATAAATAAAATAAAAAATAAACTGCAACGGATCGTTGCTAAACTTTATCCAATGAACTATCGTAGTCTAGGGTAAAGTACTTTAAAATAAAATTTTATATGACCATTTTTGTGGTCCTCAAGGTACTCAATTACAATATTAAATTTCATCAAAATTGGTTAAGTCATTTTCAAGATATTTAGAAAAAACTAAAAAAGTACTAATGTTTGTGGGCCGATATGTACCAAAAACTAATCAGCTTCATTTTGTTAAAATAATGTTAGGTTTTCATTTTCATTTCAATTGATGCAACGGTGTGGAAAAAATCGTGGACAAAAAAAAACGATAACATACATACATCCATCCGCACGCACTTCCAAAAAAAATGGCACTTTTTGGCCTCTCGACGAGACCCCAGGTAATTTTTGTCAAAATCGTCAATTGCTAAAATTCAATCTAATTGAATACTACAATTTGTGACCTTAATTGAGTCCATGGGTTCCGTAGTCTTTACCTGAGGACCCTTTGAAGTCGCGCTTGCCGCCAGACCGATTACAATACTTTACCCATGCTTCGCATTGGATAAAGTAAAAAAATAATGAATATTTAGGTAAGAACTTGATTTCATTATTAATCATATAAATTAAGTGGATATCGATGAGGCAGTCCAAAAAAAGAAGAAGATAATTTACACTATCTTTTTATTCATAAAACCGACGTTTCGGAGGTTATTCTCTCCTTCTTCAGGGTTTTGAAAAGTCAGTGAAGGAAATCAATGCGACATTCCCCTCTGTCACTGAAAGAGGAGACAGAGGGAATGTCGCTTTGGATTTCCTTCACTGACTTTTCAAAACCCTGAAGAAGTAGAGAATAACTCCGAAACGTCGGTTTTATGAATAAAAAGATAGTGTAAATTATCTTCTTCTTTTTTGGACTGCCTCATCGATATCTACTTAATTCACTTATCAGTCCGTCTCCAAAAATTACTCCAATCTTATTAATTATATATATTTAGTTTTCGACAAAAAGAAGGCGGGCTTCGCATATGGTAGAAAAATGACATGTTTATTATTAAAATAAAATTATTATTATCAGTGAGTAAGGTAGAGGCACCTATTGATGACAATCTACAAGAAAAAATGAAAAAATAACTAATTTTTGAAATTTTAGTCGATTTTCTTTTAGTAAGTTAACTTAGCTAAAAGAAAATCGACTAAAATTTCAAAAATTAGTTATTTTTTCATTTTTTCTTGTAGATTGTCATCCTTAGAGTGCCTGTCATCAATAGGTGCCTCTACCTTACCTAGTGTTCAGGACCGTGCCTACAGGGTGGTTCAGGTGGTGCAAGACACCACGGCGCTCAAGCTCGAGGGGCGGACTTGTAAAGTCCAGGCCAGAAAATTAAATTTAGTTATAATATCAAGAATTTTAAGAAAATATTATTTAAATTTATTTTCGATAAAATATCAATATAAGCCAGAGAGCCCTAATCGAAGAGAAACGTCGTCTGGAATTTTGATGGGACAAATTGTTCCATTGTACTATATATGTTGGGAAAGTGCGGTGAACTCTATTGTACACAAACCCAGGTCCAAATTTGTTTGGGGAAGAGAGAAATTTAATAAAATAATTTATTATTATTTACGAAAAAAAACCCGCCCCATTTAATTTTTAGTTCGATTTCAACCAAAATCTAATCAGCTTTTAATCTCAATGCACCGAAACTATACATGTGAAATTTCGTTTTGATATTCACACTAGTTTTTGAGCTAGAGCGTACACAAAATTTTGAAACGTACTAACTATAATGTACCTACTAAAAAAACGTACTAATAGACATTTTGACAAATTCACTAATATCTCGTAAAATATAATTTTTTCGATATTCAATCATTAGGAGCTTTTTTATAGAGTTAAAACGCCCTCGAAACTATAGTCTCGTTATATAAATCAAAAATCTATTTTTTCAGCAGAAGACACACTTTTTTATTGTCTCCTTTAATTAATTTAATTATTAATTAATTGAGATTTAAAAAAGGAGAATTTGTTTATTTTATGCTTATATCATCGTTGTAATAATATTTCAAGAAATCATTCGAAAATTAATGTTTTATACGAAAGTCTGTTTAGCATATAAGATTTTCGACAATAGTGAAGAGGAAATTATTTTCGACCTTTGGGGTCTGCGATCGATTGCTTAATTAATGAATCAACGCCAGCACTGAGAAAAATGAACGAGGAAGAGATTAAAAGAAATTCCATAATTCATATAGACATTAGGTATTAGTTTGAGTTCGGGGATCAATGGCTAATAGATCAAGAGCCCACGACGGCCAGACCTTCGTTATTTTATAAAAGCTGAAAGTTTTTCTGTGCATGTCCTCTATACAGGTAAGAACGACCAGCGACTATAGAGTTTGGGTTGTGGTTACTTTGGCAGGTAACAGTTAATAAAGATGTATAAAATAGTACTTTAAATTTGTTAAAGTATAAAGCTCAATTTTTTTATATTTTCTTCGGGATAACTTTAGAAATCTCGTCATCCATTGCCGGACACTTATGACAGTTGCTACCCCCTGCCAGACACCCCTAAACTCAAGCTTGAGTGGTTTGCCATAAAAGAATTTAGTCTTTTTGATTTTAAGTCGATTCTTCCACGTTTTCAGTAGAGGTTGCCATTAATAGTCAAAACAACAAAAATGGAATGCAATAAGGTTATTCCTCTAGTATTAGATAAGAATCGATGTTTATTTTTGATTTTAAGACGATTCCTCCATGTCTTCACCAATGGTTATCAACAATAACCGAAATGTCAAAAATCTATGTAAAAACCATTAAAACTGTCCGCCTATTGAGGTAACATTTTTTATAGGTCGCCAAGTAACATATATAAAATTTAGTTTTTTATATTATAACGAAAGTATAATTATAATTTATTAAAGTTTAGGGGTGTCTGGCAGGGGGTAGCAACTGTCATAAGTGTCCGGCAATGGATGACGAGATTTCTAAAGTTATCCCGAAGAAAATATAAAAAAATTGAGCTTTATACTTTAACGAATTTAAAGTACTGTTTTATACACCTTTATTACCTGTTACCTGCCAAAGTAACCACAACCCAAACTCTATAGTCGCTGGTCGTTCTTACCTGTATAAGGGGACATGCACAGAAAAACTTTCAGCTTTTATAAAATAACGAAGGTCTGGCCGTCGTGGGCTCTTGGGCTATAAGAAGATATTGAACAAATTATTTTACATGAATTAATGTAGGTATACATTCTATTTGAGCTTCGACTTCGGAGATTACTTCTCCACCATCGACTGTCCTTGATCATCTTTTTAGTCCTTGTTTTTAATAAGAGGAAAAAACTAATTAAATAAAAAAACCTCTTTTCCGATAATTTTCCAATTCCATATTATTCCCCCATCTCCTATCCGTTGAATTCCCATCCGCTAAGAGGATATAAAAGCTAAAGCTCTTATAATCAGTAGAGATTGTGGTGTTGGTGCAAGGTGAAACATCTTTAATAAAGATAAGAGTAAATAAATATTTTATTTAATATGGATTTACTATGAGTTAAGGATACTGGGTCACTTAATAGCTTTTATATCCTCTTAGCGGACTTAATAAGTGACCCAGTATCCTTAACTCATAGTAAATCCATATTAAATAAAATATTTATTTACTCTTATCTTTATTAAAGCTCTTATGAAAAAGCATCGCAGTACACATGCGAAGATCACGGGTTCGAACCCAGGCTGATCCTTTTGTCTATAATAAAAATAATCTTTTCTTTGTTCCCTAAATTTAACTTTGTATTTTTGACAATATTTCAAATTCAACAAATGGGAGATTGCCGCTTTTGATATCATGTCCCTCATTTATCAGATTAAAATATATATTATAAAATTTTAACTTACACAAATATAACAAAAGCTGGAAAGGTAAGAGCTGCTCCAAGTAGTAAGAAAGCTCCCGGGAATATTGTAAGTGTTTGAGTGTACACAAAACTATATAAAGGACCATAAATAAGAGGAGCGATCGCTTCACAAACGCCCAGCAAAGAATTCATTTTTGCTAGAATAAGAAAACACACATACACACACAAGTATATATTTAATTTTAAAAGGAAGATAATGGAATAAATAACTCTATATGAAATGCGACCGCTGGAACAGATTATATTGATCATTTCACCTTGTTCCTCAGGAGGGACTAGTTTCGTTGCCATGGATCGAATCGCAATATGTCCAGCATCATTTATCATATCCAAAAGAGGTGCTGTAAAATCAAAATTGAAAAAATAAAATTATAAATGCACTTTTTCTCTTAAAATGAACAGACAGAATTATTATATATATTATAATACCAAGAAAAAAGATCAATTGACTTTGGCTAAAAGCAAAGACAAAACTGGATGCGATCTTTCCAAGGCAGGCAAGGGCGCCGATTGTGGTATCATCCATGCCGAAAAATCGACTAAGCAGACCAATAGCAATCATTGAACCTGGAATAAATGGCATCAAAAACAAGAAATTAGTGAAAAATTTAACATTTTTTTTTTAATCTATACCTATATATAAAATTAAGGTTTTGTCTGTACATTGTTCCAAATCACGCCAAATTTTGGTTGCACACGTTTCAAGCGAAGTTATGAGCAAAAAGACCCTCAACAAAATTGCTGTCTGTATGTTTCCGTCGTTTCCGAAAAGTTGCTCACGATTCACGTAAAAACGGCTGAAGGGATTATTATGAAATTTCATATTTGTATCAGATGTCTTCTAACTTACGTTTTTAGCTATATAACGTTTTGATATTTTGACCTCAGAAGGGGGGGGTTAATCTCTACGGCAAATTTTGGATTATGAGCAAAGTTGTAGGGGATGTGATTTCTGGACAACGTCCGGGGGGATGGTGGGGGGTGGGGTTGTGCAGGGTAGAGTGGGGGGTTCAGGTGAGGATCCAGAGGCGTAGTGGGGCAGTGGAGTGGGGGCGGTGGTTGGGCCCGGGTGCATGGTGCGGAGGTGGTTGGTGCTGATGGGGTCCGGGGGGGAGTGGGGTATGAGTGTAGGGTTTGTGGGTTGGGGTTCAGGAGGGTGCTCCCGGCTAGCAAGAGGGCCGCCGAAGGCGGGCATTGCAGCTAGTCATATATATAGATAATCAGAAAGACCAAGCTTTAACATACACGGGAATTTGTTACTTTATCATACGGGTATGGTGAAATATTTTAATCAAGGTGGTAACCCAGCTTTTTGGTTAGGGGGACGTGAGGGCAGAACCAAGAGGAAATTATGGATTTCAAGTAAATGAACTATAAGAAATTAAATTAACAAAGAAAATGAAAAATATCCATTTCCTTTTCATTAGTTGATTTTCAGTAAGTATTTATATATATTTTGTCATTTAAATTAAAGTTTTCAAGAATCACTTTGCATCAGTTGCAGGCTGTGACTTCTCCACCACGGGATGCTTTAGAAAAAAGACATTATTTATATTTTTTAAATTTGATTTTATTCGTCGCTCATTTTTGAAAAATTCATCGAAAACAGCATCATAGATTTTTTGGTTATTTTTCAAATTTATTAACATTAGCTTTTTATGATATGTAAAAATGTATGTAAATACTATTGACGTTTTGAAATTTTGGGGATGCACAGCATCCATAGACCGCACGCTACTGCTTTGCATATAGAGAGGGGGCAGCTGGGACCCCCCCCCCCTTGATCATAGCTGGGTAAGATTGTAATCATGCATGAAAAATGGTTGTTTTTTTTGCTTCGTATGTCAAAAACGGCTAAAAATATTTTGGTAAAAAAATTTTACGAATTCACTGCATTTCAGTCTATAACAAAACTTAATATAGGTAACAACCAAAAATTTATATTTTAAGATATAATAATTATTTTGTCCACATATCTGTTATTTCGTGAGTGTGTTAATGTGTGTGTGTGTGTGTGTGGGTGTAGCCAAATTTTGAGTACGCTATACCTCAAAAACCAATGAAACTATGAAAACAAAATTATATATTCAGAATAAGACCTGATTAGATTTTTGGATGAAAAAACACGGACCAGACATTAGGGGGGGGTTTAAAATTTGAATCATTTGTCCAAATTTTGCATAAGTAGCCTTCAGGGCCTTAGGGAACGATTAATGCAAAAATCAGTTTCCTAAAGGGTCAGGTGTATGGTAAATTCATGAGATGGCTACATATTTTTTTAATGTATGTTATTTAAGTCAAGCAGGAACGTCTTTATGAGGTATGAGGCCCTAGACTCAGGTATCGATGGGGCCCCTAGTAAAACTAGCTCTGGACTATTAATTTTATTAGTCACTCGCTGTGTGTATATGTATATGTGTGGGGTGGATGGGTTTAGAGTTTATGGTCGGTTGCTAAATTTCATATCAGTCTCTCGCTGTGTATAGGGTTCTGAAGGATTGGGGTCTTACGGTTTAAAGTTTTTATCGGCAACTCATTAGGTGTGGACTTAGTGGGTTTAGTCGATGCCGGGAGCCCCTAACATGCCCCGGCCTATTAGGCCTTTTCGTAAAGAAGGCCCTGAAGTCAAGGGTCAAGACAACTTATTTTATCAATGGTTATATTAATAATTTACATATAATACCCGATTTTTATCAAAATTGTTATATTAGAGCTTTTTTTACGTGATAATAAGCTGTCGTGTTCTGATGGGGCCATCCACTTGACTTTACCATACAACCTGGCCCCTAAAATTATTTATAATCATGTACGGGGGGGGGGGGTTAGTTTTTGCATTTCTATACTTCTGGTGTCCCATTGATTATGTATACAAAATTTGGTTGAGTTTGGTAAAGAGTTTTAATTTTAAGCCCCCCTCTACCCCCCTTAATTTTTGGTCGATATGCACCAAAATCTAATCAGCTCTTAATCTCAATGGACCAAAACTACGTTTGAAATTTGGTTTCGATATTCACACTAGTTTTTGAGCTAGCTCGTCCATAAAAATTTGGTAACTCACAGACTAACAGACAGACATTTTGACAAAACAATTATTATCTCGAAAAATGTAATTTTTTCGATGTTCACTTATTAGAACCTTTTTGTAGAGCGAAATGCCATATGGTTTAGTTCAATTTTTTTAATCAATATAGTTTCAGCCGTTTTTGAGATATTTCGAAAAAAAGAAGGAAAAAACCCACTTTTTTCACACACGATTACAATCCTTGACCATACCCTGTATGGTAAAGTAAAAATTGAACATTTCGTCAAAATTCAATATTTTTATAATCTCAAATAGAGGAGGTCCGATTATTATTAATATATGTATTTTATATATTGCTTACTTATATGTATTTTATATATTGCTTACCTATAAGATTGACAACAACACAATAAGTTGAAAACATACTATAATTCACTTCATTCCAATTGAATTTATATCGTGTGAAGAGATAGGCGACCGACGACTCTCCTGAAAGTCAAAACGAATTTCAAATCACTCGAAAGAAAGGAGAGTCAAAAAATATAAGTAAATTGAAAATGGCTTACCGTAGAGAGGCCCGATGATGAGGAGCGTGAGGACCATGACCAGGATGATGCGACACTGGCTCCCGTCTTCTCGTTTTCTCGACACAACGCGACTTGTTTCCACTATGTGCTTCATATCAAAAAAGTCTTTGAGAAATGAAACATTTCGATCTCGAGGAATTGGCTTGAGAGGCTCTTTGATTCTAGCAATTCCGTAAATTAAACCGAAAATGTATAGAAATGAACTTAACGAGAACATTCCATAGTATCCAATTTGTCGAAAAAGAATCCCGCTAAGCGCCGTCCCGAATGGAATTCCAAGCGAGACAAATATATTAACAATCCCGATCCGAAAGGTGCGCATTTTGACAACAGTGACGTCGGCGATATACGAGAAAATGGCCATGAACATGGTCATCCAGCCGCCGGTGAGGGCCGGAAAGAGAGACTCGCAGATCCCAGCCACCTCCATCGGCCAGGAATAAAAGTAATAAGTGCAGAGTAAAAATCCGAGAGAAGTTAAAAGTTCGCCGACAATTGGCAGAAGGAGGTAGGGTTTGCGTCGAGCACGTCGGTCACTCCACGAGCCGAAGAAGAGAATAAGGAGCGCAGGCAGGGAAGACTGCAGGGCCGTCTTCCACACCACCATACTAGCCACCATCTTTTGTACCTTCAATCAAAATTTTAACTTTGAGAAAGAAACTATAAATAAGCTCAAAGGGTTAAAAAAATTTCAGCTTCCTCGAAAAATTGTGTTTATGCAAATTCGGAATTATTAATTTATTTTTTTGAAATAACATAGGCAAATAGTAATATCAAACAAAAATACGAATAAAAGATATTTGAGTGTGAGCCCGGAGAGAGTGTCTTTATTAGTTGCTAGCTTTCCAGTGACGAAGGAACACCAAGTTTTCAATATCCATATGATTATGACTCCATGAAAAACATTTATAATTTAAGAAAGACTGATGATGAAGACCAAGTGTTCGAAACTATAGTCTCAAACAAATAAATAATATATATATACAGATATATCATCTTGATATATATGTGTATATGTTTATTTGCATCAAGCAGAAGACAATCTCTTTGTTTCTCTTTGTCAAACAAAAATAGTTCGCCTTGGGAAATAGCTTTAACCATTACAGATTACAGGAATCCCTTGATTAGGACGAGAAATTTGGTCCACACATCGAACAAAGAATTTTTAAAAACTTTTCCCCTCTAATTTTTGTTCCGATTTCAATCAAAATCTAATCAACTCTTAATTTCAATATAAAATATCTAAATATAAAATTTCATTTTGATATTTTCACTAGTTTTTCAGCAAGAGAGTACACATTTGGTAACAGACATTCTAACAGACATTGTGTCAGAAAATATGTAGTTTTAGCCTTTTTGAGATATTTCAAAAATACGAAGCAAAAAACACCTTTTTCATTCACGATTCCCCAATATTTCACTATATCCCCGTATGGTAAAGTAAAAAAATGCATCTCAATTTTTCTTTCTCTATGTAATATAACTATAGGTTTCACCCAACAATTTATTGTGTGAAAGCTACCTAGTAATTTATATTTTCAGATCAGCGACGATATATATATTACTTTACCATACAGGGTATGGTCAAGTATTGTAATCGTGCATGAAAAAAAGTGGTTTTTTACATCTTTTTTTCAAAATATCTCAAAAACGGCTGAAACTATTTTGATTAAAAAAATTGAGCGAAACAATGGCATTTCGGTCTACAAAAAAGCTCTAATAAGTGAACATCGAAAAAATTATATTTTTCGAGATAATAATTGTTTTGTCAAAATATCTGTCTGTTAGTCTGTGAGTTACCAAATTTTTATGGACGAGCTAGCTCAAAAACTAGTGTGAATATCGAAACCAAATTTCACACGTAGTTTAGGTCCATTGAGATTAAGAGCTGATTAGATTTTGGTGCATATCGATCCAAAATTAAGGGGGGTGGAGGGTGGGGGGTTAAAAATTAAAAATCTAGGCCATTTGAGCAAACTCAACCAAATTTTGTATACATAATCAGAAGATTAAAAATGCAAAAATAAACCGCCCAAAATGGGGGAGAGGGGGTCAAAAAATGAAAATTTTGGCCATTTACCAAACTCAACCAAATTTTGTATACATAATCAGTGGGACCCTAGAAATCAAAAAATGCAAAAACTAACTGCCCAAAATGGGGGGGGAGGGTGTAGGGTCAAAAAATGAAAATCTAGGCCCCTGTTCCAAACTCAACCAATTTTTGTATACATACCTAATCAGTGTGACAGCAGAAGTTAAAAAATGCAAAAACTACCCCCACCCCCCTACATGATTATAAATAATTTTAGGGCCCAGGTTGTATGGTAAAGTCAAGTGGATGTTCACATCAGAACACGTCAGCTTATTTTTTACATTTGTGTGTATATAATAATAAAACTTGAGTAAGATACGAGGTAGGTTTCACAGGTTTTTTTTCGTGAAACCTACCTCGTATCTTACTCAAGTTTTATTATTATATTAAAATGTTTCACCTAGAACCAACACCGAACTCCTTAAAAGTTATTTGTGTGTATGTTTATTTGCATCAAGCAGAGGACAACCTCTTTGTTTCTCTGCTACTCTTGCAAAATAAAAATTTTTCAATTTTTCAATTCAACTAGAAGTGTATGGTAAAGTCAAGTGGATGGCCATATCAGAACGTGTCAATCTATTTTTTCTGGAATTTCTGGAAAATATGATTTGGATGTTATAGTTTTAAGGATGTAAATGTAGTTTTGAGCAACGGGAGGTTCAGGAGGCAGAGATTTTTATAAGAAGGTCACCGAAGACGGGCTTAGCAGCTAGTTCGATGAAAAATGCTTACCTCTGTTTCTTCAAATGTGTAGTTGTTGACATTGCGTTCTGTAAGTGCGACGCATACATGTGCACTATAGTTCAAATTCACATAACAGGCCTTCTCTAAATTAAGATTTTGCATTGCAAGACTCGCTAATACACTTGGCATAATATAACAAGCGAGAATCGGTTCCACTGTAATATTTTCAAAGAGATATCTGGATTTTTGCCGGCACGACATTGCCTTCCATTTCAACGCCACCCTGTCCCTCTTCACGGAGGCATTCACTCCATCCATCCTCTTTACTATTCTTATTGTCCATGGATCACAACCGTCGGGGCTGACTTGCTGCAGCCAACTAGATCATAATCATAATGGTTTATAAATCAACCAGTTTTATTAATGATAAAAATGTGAAAAAAACAAATCATCATCATTCTCATAATAAAGAACACAAAGGATTTAGATAAAGATAAAATAGAGTAGATAGAGAAGAAATATTTTTCTACTTACACACAAGGCCGTAGCCAGAATTTTTTTTCGGAGGGGTTACCCACCGATAAGTTTGCATGGATATACTCCTAGGGGGAATTCTACGGTAACCCTGGCGCCACGATCTGACGATGGATTCTAATAGTACTCATCAAAATAAGACGAAAATGAAGAATACCATTTTTCAAGATTTCGTTTAGTTTTCGAGATATCGAGTTTAGAAAATACAGTTTTTTTTTTTAAATTTATTTTTCAATTGTCTTTTTATAGAAACCACAGAAACCGTAGTATCACGGGTGGTATTTGTCGACGGATTCTTTTAGAACTAGTCAAAATAAGTCGGAAAGTAAAAGTAAAATTTTAAACTACAAATTTGAACTGAAATTGAGTTTATGGACCGTGATGTCTCAAATTGTCTCAAATGAGCGCCAATGGGCGTTAGCAATTTTCACTTTTATAACTTTTCATAGGTTCGGTTCTATTCATCATCTCTGTTCGATTAGATAAAAAAAATGGGTTCCCGAACAAACTTTGAAAGGTTAGGTTAAGATATATTCAGTTCGGCTGGGTTCGGCTAGTATATCTTCATTTCGGGCTGGCTTTTAGGTGATTAGGTTGGCGTTAGCCACGACTTTTACATATTCGAACTTATTTTGATTAGTTTTAAAAGAATCCGTCGTCAGATAGAGGCGCCACACGGAAACGGTGATATTACGGTTTCCGTGGTTTCTATAAAAAACAATTGAAAAATAAAATAAAAATAAAAAGAACTGTATTTTTTAAACTCGATATCTCGAAAACTAAGCGAAATCTCGAAAAATGGTATTCTTCATTTTCGTCTTATTTTGGTGAGTACTATATGAATCCATAGTCAGATCGCGGCCCCACAGTTACCGTAGAATTGCCCTCCTAGGAGTAGGAGAAATGACCTGCCAGGTGTCCACATTGTTTTATTTTATTAGAGTAGGTTCTCTTAAATTTTTATTGAAAGTTTATTTATATCCTATAAAACTTCGATTTTTACCCCATTTGGAGGGGGGTTCTACACCCCCCTGCTGACTACGGCCTTGCTTACACCAAATAAGGTTCTCAATTGGTCGCACGCGAGCGATTTCGGTGGTACAGACATGGATGTTTATATATTAATCTCATGCCGAGAGTTCTGTACTTCAAATATATAAATAGAGTTATTAGCTTAATGACCCTTGGTAGCAAGATAACCTAAAAATTGACAATTTAGAGCCCTCTCTCATCTCCATTTAAATCGAAGTAAATTTCCAAAAATATTAGCTTAATTCTAGTTAAAAATACATCTTTTGAAGGATACCTCACACCCAATAATAAAAAAAAAATTGTTTTAACTGAAAGTAATGGAAGGCAGCCCAGGGGTGGTGAAGAAAGCAAAATTCAACACATATCCAAACAAGATGTAATTTATTGGATTCTTTCCTCCTTTCGTTTCAAACCGACGTTTCGGAGATTATTCCTCCTTCTTCAGGGTTTCAAAGGGTCAATGAGGGAAGAATCCTCCGAAACGTCGCGTCGGTTTGAAAGGAAAGGAGGAAAGAATCCAACAAATTACACCTTATTTAGATATGTGTCACATTTTTCTTTCTTCACCACCCCTGGGCTGCCTTCCATTACTTTCAATTAAAATTTCTACCAGCCCGTCTCTCCAGAGAAAATTTCGTGCAAATAAATTGTTTTATGTTTGACCCGCAAAACAATAAACCCTTTCTAAAATAATTATTTGATTAAAATTTAAATGCGATTTTTGATTTTGACGAAAATGAATACATATAAGGTCCCGTCCATAAATTACGTCACACAGTAAGAGGCATCTCTCAGATTTGTGACAAAATGTGACAGGGGGTGCTCGGGGATTTTAAAACTCGTGATGTCACAAAAGAAAAATTAAAAAAATTTCAAATACTTATATTTTTTTAGATTTCAGGTTATTATTATTCCAACCTGAAAATTTTGGGAAAATGAATCTAGACAAAAAATTATAAGCAAAAGCAATTTGATAGTGTGACGTCACAATACAGGGGGCTCAATGAAAATGTGACACAGGGGGAGGGGTCTAAAAATCTTGAAATTCGTGTGACGTAATTTATGGACGGCCCTTTATATGTAAATTTTAAGATTGTATCGTATTTAGTATATGAGCTACAATGACAGGGGGCAGACAGACAAACAGACAAACAGACCTTGTATCGATGGTAACAAGGAACTGGTTTTACTTTTTAAACAAAAGTCTAAAAAATAAATTTTTAAATAGTTTGTTATTATATTTAAAGTTATTAGTAGAACTCTACACATATCTGGCTGCCCTAGACAATCTATAAAATTTGCGAAGAGCGTATACCGAGCCTTGAAAAATATTTCATTTTTTTTTCTCCAAATTATAATTAAATTTCCAAAAATTAATATATATAATAAATAAATAAAAAATTACTAGATAATTTATCGATTTTGTTTGACTAAAATTTGTTTCTTTACTTTTGAAAGATAAGAAATTAAATGTTAAACAAAAGGATCAAGAAAAGAATGGGAGATTCAGAAATATAGGTATATGTACACAGAATTAATTTAATTAAGACAAATCGTAAAATTCAGACACGAGTTCTTTTAGAACAAGATAAACAATTCAAATCTTTGAGAAAGAGAAGAAGAAGCATGGCATGGGAGTATATAGTAGAAGCAATGCCAAGGCTTAGCTGGGGATCCCGTGGTCGCCATCCACGTACTCACCAAATCAGCGAGCCCCTGGGAGGAAAATTACACATTTTCAATTATGAGAAATCCTTGAACTTGTTTACTTTCATTTATATCCAAATTATTAAATGAAATGAGAAAGAATTTAATTTTTAACCGACTTCAAAAAAGGAGGAGGTTCTCAATTCGACTGAATTTTTTTTTTGTGTCATGTTACCTGATATCTTCGCCAATTGTGAACCAATTTTGATGATTGGGTTCAGTCTAGTTTCCGATTGGTTTTTTTTTTCATTGGTATTGGACCTTTTTTGCTATGTTTGTTTAGGCATAACTTCTTTGTTTATTAACCGATTTCGATGATTCTTTTTATATTGGAAAGAGGGTACCTTAGGGGTGGTCCCATATTAATTTAGTCAAGTTCTGATGATATGATCAATGACGAATTAACGTAAATATCCAATTCTTATGAGCAAATAATCAAAATTATAATAAATAAAATCTTTTATAAAAAAATCAATCTTAAAACGTTCATTTAAAACCCGCAAACATTTCTAGAGAATTTCTATATTTATGAATTTAATTTTATTATCATTTTCTGATTCATTCGCCCGACCCTTTCTCTTACGAGATGCATGCAAGGTATTATATTAAGTCACTATTAATAACATAACATCAATAAAAAGAGAAAAATAAAAATAATTTTTAGAAGAAAAAATAAAACCGACTTCAAAAAAATTAAATGCAACAAATAAAATAATAATAACTCAAAAATAAAATAAAATGCACTAAAAGGTATAAAATAATTATCTAATTTAGTTACAACTAAGCGACGAAATATTTACATGAAATCACTTTTTGAAGTCGGTGCCAAACAAACTATATAAGCGAGCGTACCCGCCAATCGTACTAAGTAAAATCCGTCGAGTTTGATTCATAAAATGTATATGTTTGGCACCGACTTCAAAAAGTGATTTCATGTTAATATTTCGTCGTTTATTTGTAACTAAATTAGATAATTATTTTATACATTTTAGTGAATTTTTTTATTTTTGAGTTTTATTATTTTATTTGTTTCATTTAACTTTTACTTTATCCAATGCGAAGCATGGGAGAAAGTATTGGAATCGCTCTCGCGGCAAGCGCGACTTCAAAGGGTCCTCAGGTAAAGACTACGGAACCCATGGACTCAATTAAGGTCACAAATTGAAGTATTCAATGAGATTGAATTTTAGCACGTGACGGTTTTGCCAAAAATTACCTGGGATCTCGCCGAGAGGCCAAAAAGTGCCATTTTTTTGGAAGTGCGTGCGGATGGATGGATGGATGTATGTGTGTTATCGTTTTTTTCGTCCACGAATTTTTCCACACCGTTGCACCGAATGAATTGAAATTGAAAACCTACCAGTATTTTAACAAAATGAAGCGATGATTAGTTTTTGGTACATATCGGTCCACAAACATTAGTACTTTATTTCAGTACTTTTTTAGTTTATTCTAAATATCTTGAAAATGACTTAACCAATTTTGATGAAATTTAATATCCTAATTAAGTACCTTTGGACCCACAAAAAAGGTTAAATAAAGTTTTTAGTAAAATTATATTTTAAAGTACTTTACTCTAGAACATATTAATATTTCAAATGAATTTGGATAAAGTTTAGCAACGATCCGTTGCAGTTTATTTTGAAGTCGGTTTTATTTTTTGTTATTGGGATAAATTCTAAGATTTTAGTAGAAATATTTATTAAATTGCGATATCAGAGGGATTCATCCCCTCAGGAGTCGAACCTGAGAACTAACATGCTTTCCGGGCAGTCAGCTGACTGTTAGTTCTCAGGTTCGACTCCTGAGGGGATGAAACCCCTCTGATATCGCAATTTAATAAATATTTCTACTAAAATCTTAGAATTTGTCCTAAAAATTAAAAATTCTTTCTCTTTTAATAAACATTGGTTAATTTTAACCAGAGGTGATTTTTTGAAAAACATTCCAACTATTTTCAAAAATGCTCAAACCTTTAGTTTTATAATTAAATGAAATATTAAGATTTATTTTCTTTTTGGAGAGAGACGGACTGGTAGAAATTTCAATGAAGAATCTATAGAAAGCAGCCCAAGAATAATGAAAAAAAAATTCCGAATAAAATAGATTTATTGGAAAGTCATTTTTATTTTTCAAAAACCGACGTTTCGGAGGATCTTTCCTCCTTCTTTAGGGTTTAAAAGGGCCAATGAAGTAAGTATTCTGTATGTTTCCTTCGTTGGACCTCTAAACCCTGAAAAAGGAGGAAAGATCCCCCAAAACGTCCATTTTTAAGAGAATAAAATGATTTTCCAATAAATCTATTTTATTCGGAATTTTTTTCATTATCCTTGGGCTGTTTTCTATAGATTCTTCATTATTAAATGATAAATAATTGATAGATGTGGAATTATTTATTATTATTAGAGAATTTAGGAAGATCCGTGTCCATGATTAATATTTTTAAATTATAAATTCTTATCGAAGAGGACAATAGATTCAAAAAAACAAATTTTAATCCTATAGTTGAACGTTTTGTTGTTTAATTTAAAAAAAATCTTCACGATCCTGAATAATAATAAATATATAAATGTAAATCTTTAAAGAATTTGAGTATGTCATTTTTTTGAAAATTTAGATGGAAAAGTTCTTACAAAAAGACAACTCTTGGCAATAGCTAGTATTTTAATTAAAAAGAATTTACATTTTTTAGGACAATGTGATCTTAGTGAAAAATTATCTTAATGATAATTATGTATATTATATTTGTAATGTAGTTAAAATAGTAGCTATTGCTAAGAGTTGTCTTTTTTGAAAAACTTTCTATCTAAATTTTCAAAAAAATGACATACTCAAATTATTTATATTTATAATGTACTAAGGGTTCCTCATAGAAAACTTTTTTCATTCAAAGCAGAATTTTTTCAAATATATTTTAAAATGAATGAAGTAAAATTTCCTTGCTTTTATTATATCTGTTATGTCGGAGGCAATTAATTTCTATGATAAGCTAACAGCCTGAATAGCAACATTAGCACTTGGGTTCGATCCCAAGGGGATGAAACCCTCTGATATACAAATATAATATACATAATTATCATTAAGATAATTTTTCACTAAGATCACATTGTCCCTTAAAAATGTAAATTATTTTTACGTAAATCTTTAATTTTATTATCTTGTCTAGTCTCATTGGAGATGAACATATTACTCGAATTTGGATGGCGGCTTAAAAAGGTTAAGAACCACTGCTCTACTATACTATTCATGACACAAACGGCTGTCAAACCCCAATCAAATTTCTATCCCGAAGATATTATTTTAAAAGGGTAAAACGAGGGGTGAACTGCGACCTAAAATCGTGTACACCTAAGTTCCACTTCCACTTTCATTTCCAAGTAGGAGACAATAGATTATCTAATGAATTCCAACGTAATTCCAAATAATTCCAAAGACGGTGTAAACCTAATTCCAATCGCGGTTCACCCCTCGGGGTAAAATGAAATAATCTTAATAATAATAAATTAGCAACAACAAAGGATTTCTCTTGAAAAAATTTACTATTTTTCTTTAATCTAGTTGCTGGGGGGTTTGATTTTGGATTGATTGAATGATTACCTTTACTAATGAGTGAGTTTGGCAAAAGTTTCTTTGGCAGAGACGACACCCTGAAAAATACGGGGGCTCGAAAATCCCAAATACAATATATAAATAAATGCAATAGATGGTTGTAATGGTGATGATCTGGTGATTAAATCAAGTGCGAATGAAGCGGAGAGGCTGTATGAATTGAATTGGGGTGGGGGGACTAGGGGGGTCGGAGATGATGTGCCTCCTCTGTCCCTTTCCCTGCCCCCCCCGCCCCAGGGGGGCCAGAGAGAGAGCAGAAGCGATCACCTTGGATTTGGATAATGGATCCATCATCAACAAATACTCTCCACGAGGAGGCATTTAATTATCATTCAACTAATCAAAAATATTTAACATTTATTTATGAATGTATGTGATTATTAAAAAAAAGTGGTCCCTAACAAAAGACGAATTTCCATTAGTGAAAGCATTTCGAACCATGATTCATCTTTTATTTGAAGGAAATTTATTACAATTAAAAAATAAGATGATAAAATCGTCTAAAATGCATTCTGTAATTAATAGAGTTTTTGGTGGTGCAAGGTGAAACATCTATATAGGTATATATATAGTATATATGATAAAATTAAAGTTTTGTCTGTACATTGCTCCAAATCACGCCAAATTTTAGTTGCACACGTTTCAAGCAAAGTTATGAACGAAAACACCCTCAACAAAATTCCTGTCTATATGTATGTATGTTTACGTGGTTTCCGAAAAGTTGCTCACGATTCACGTAAAAACGGCTAAAGGGATTATTATTAAATTTCATATTTCGATCAGATGTCTTCTAACTTACGTTTATAGCTATATAACGTTTTGATATTTTGAAAAACTAAAAAGGGGGAGGGTCAAAATATGAAAATTCTTGCTCTTAGACCAAACTCAACCAAATTTTGTATACATAATCTGAGGGTCACTAGAAGGATAGAAATGCAAAAACTAACTACCCAAAATAGGGGGGGATCAAAAAATGAAAATTTTTACCATTTGAGCCAACTTAAAAAAACTTAACCAAATTTTGTATACATAATCTGCGTGTCACTGGAAGGCTAGAAATGCAAAAACTGGGTGTGAGGGTGGGGGGGTGCCGGGTGGAGTGGAGGGTTTAGGTGAAGGTCCAGAGGCGTAGTGGGGTGGTGCGGGAGGGGTGGGGGGTGCAGGGTGGAGGGTTCAGGTGAGAATCCAGAGGTATAGTGGGGTGGAGTCCGGGGTGGAGGGCGCGGGGACGGGGTCCGGGGGGATGGTGGGGTGCAGGGCTGGGGTGGTGCAGGGTGGAGTGGGGGGTTCAGGTGAGAGCCCAGCGGCGAAGTGGGGGACGTTGGTTGGGCATGGGTGCATGGTGGGGTTCAGAGGGTGTTGTGGGTGGGAGTGGGGTATGAGGGTGGGGTTCGTGGGTAGCAAGAGGGTCGCCGAAGGCGAGCCTTGCAACTAATCTTTAATAAAGATAAAAGTAAATAAATATTTTATGAGATATTAATTTACTATGAGTTAGGTTTGCTAGGTCACTTGTTTCACGTTAAAAATAAAAAAATAAAAGAGGTAATTTTTTCGATATATACCAATATATATTTCGGGCTATCAACCCATCTTAAGAAATTACAGAAAATAATTTTTATTTTATTAAGTTATTTTCTATAATTCCTGAAGATGGGTCGATAGACCGAAATATATATAATATATTGAAAAAATTTACCTCTTTTAACGTGAAACAAGTGACCTAGAAAACCTAACTCATAGTAAATTAATATCTCATAAAATATTTATTTACTTTTATCTTCATTCTGTAGGTAATTAAAATTTGTCAAAACATTTTTTTTTTTTGAAATAAATAAAATTAATATTTCGGAAACTATAATTTTTAAGGAAATTATTAATTAAAAGGTTTTTTAGCAAGAGTAGTCTTATGTTCAATTATTTATTTATTTTATTTTTTTAATAAAATCATTATAACCATTTTTTAGAAATTTCGAAAATAGTACTATAGGTAGATTAGTATGAACTATAAAGTACTCAAAAAAAGCCGATGGCATTTCATTTTATGAGATTAGCCTAAACAAGCGCCGTAAATAGGCATTCGACTCAAACTCACTAGAATTCAGGGATAAAATTTCAATGCTAGGCGTAACTCTAGGGTCTGACCTTTCATGGAATGACCATATCTCAACCACTACTAAAGCTGCAGCGCGCAAGCTTGGTCTCCTATTTAGGTCTAGACGCTGTTATACTCCCAGTCAACTTCTTATACTGTATAAGGCTCAAATTCGTCCCTGTCTCGAATATGGCTCTCACCTGTGGAGGGTGCCTCCAAGCATTCTCTTGCTACACTGGATGCAATTCAGAAGCGAGCAATTAAACTAATAGGAGACCCGGCTCTAACCAACTCACTCGACTCCCTGGCTCACCGAAGAACCGTTTCTGCCCTTTCCCTGTACTACAGATACTATCACGGTGTCTGTTCAGTCGAGCAAGAAATCAATTATCCCCCCTAATGCCCTCTTTACGAGAAACACGCGGTTTTCAAACGCTCAGCACCCGTTCGCTGTCAAATTGGATAAAAGTCGAACAAGCGCTTTCGCCAACTCTTTTATCCCTATGACCTCCAGAGACTGGAACTCGCTCCCTGCCACCATCTTTCCCGCGACTTATAACCTTCAGCTATTTAAGACCCGTATCCACATATACCTTCGACCCCCAACCAACCCATAAAATTCTTTCTTCTTCTTCTTCACGATGGAGGGGCCAACCCAGGCCTTTAGGGGTTGCACCTTTTTGGTGTAACTCCTTCTCTCATCATTATCATCATCAAAAAAGGTGCAACAGGTGCACCCGCACAGGGCCCAGAGATCTAGGGGGGGGGGGGCCTAAAACGAAATTGTTAATTGAATTTTCTTTATAAAAATTTTATTCGAGTTTTTAAAACACAAATTTTTTACAAAAATTTCCATTCGAGATTTTAAAATAAAATATGTTAGATAATTTTAAAAATTATTGAATTAATAAAAAAGAATGACTTTGAAGGAGACAATAAAAGAATGTGTCTTCGTCGTTATAAATAAATAAAATATATAATTCCAGCAGAAGATACACTCTTTTATTGTCTCCTTCAATATATAAAAATTCTGCTACTCTCGGCAAAAAAACTTTCAATTTAAGAATGACTTTGCTCAAATGAAAGCTAGAAGAGTACAATTAAATATTCTTATAATATAAATAAAGTAATATATTTTTGTGTACAATAAATTTTTTATATGATATCTATTTGAACTATAATTACTTTTTCCCAAAAAATATAGGGACCCTAAAAATCTATCTATGTACCTATGTCTGTCCCTCCAGGGGGTGGGAGGTGGGGTCCAGGGGTGGGGGTCGGCAGGTACTAAAGGGTATACTATATCCTGGGTACCTATATCCAGAGGGCTACTAAAGGGCGTTTGTGTCTGTATATACACCTATGTTTGTCAGTCCCCCAGGGGGTGGGGGTTGGGGTCCAGGGGCGGGTGTTTGAAGGTGGGGTCCAGGGCTTGGGGAGTCAGGGAAGTGGGGTTCCAGGGGTACTAAAGGGCGTTTGTGTCTGTATATATACCTATGTTTGTCAGTCCCCCAGAGGGTGGGGTTCAGGGCGTGGGGAGTCAGGGAAGTGGGGTTCCAGGGGTACTAAAGGGCATTTCTCTCTGTATTTGTACCTATATCACATACTACTAAAAGGCATTTGTGCCTGTCTCTGTATGTATCTATGTACCTATGTATGTCCGTCCCCTCACAAAAACAGTAGTCAGGGTTATCAATTTAAATGAAATTATCTATATATATAAAATTAAGGTTTCGTCTGTACATTGGGGTGGGGATGCTGGGTGAGTTTCGGGGGGGGGGTCCAGTGGGTGAGCCCCCTGGGTAGCAAGAGGGCCACCGAAGGCGGGCCTTGCAGCTAGTAATAATAATAATAGGGTTCTATTTATAGTTTGTATAGAACCCTAAAAAAATTAAAGGTACGTTTTGCTGGGTGCAACTATCACGATGATCGTTCAACAATAATCGTGCAACGAATGTGCAACGAGGAAAATATACCTTACCGACAGTCGCTCGAAGGAAAACAGCTCCATAATTTTTTCGATGATCGAAATATATATATCAGTGGCGTGCGTGGTCCATGGATGCTGTGCATCCCAAAATTCAAAACGTCAAGAATATTTTCATATCGTGTTATAAAAAATCTAATGTTAAATTTTAAAAATAATGAAAAATTCTGCGTTTATCGAAGAATTTTACAAAAAGGAGCGAAAAATAAAATAAAATTTTAAAAATTGAGGGGCTATATTTTTTGGACAGTATCCCTTTCTTACTTGTTTTTATTAATCAAAACCCTCTATTTCTTTTTCAAATAAAGGTGGATAGATTGCTCACTCTGGTCGCATTCTATTAATATGAACCAGAGCTGGGCAAAATACTAAATACACCACTTCACATATTTGAAATACAAAATATGACATACTTTTCGAAATCTATTTGAAATTCCAAATACAAAATACTTTAATTTAAAAGAAAAACGATTATTTCAAATACATTTATTTTAAAGTGACCTTGCATAAAAATTAATTAAAGGCGGAGAAGCTTAATACTTACTCCATTAGTAAAAACTCTTAATTTAAAGATATAAAATCAAATAAAATTACCTTTGTGGAATATTAATGTGGCTAAATAACTTGAATTATTATCCGCCAGTTCCATTTCAGATCTCATTATATTAATACATGTAAATTTCTCTTTCTCTTTTAGGGATTATGCCATCGGAAGATATTTAATTTGAAATCACCTTTATATATTAATATATCCATATTTATTTATTTTTCTCATTCATTTCATTATAAAAAAGTAAAACAGATATATTTGGCAAGATTCGTTGAAAATATTAATTATATTAAATTATTTACTAATAATAATAATAAAAAATAAAAGTGAAGGTTTTTCAGCAAAAGTGCTGAAAAGTGAGTAATAATAACAATATTATATTAGAAATGTTAATAAATAAATAATATATCAAGGGAATAAAATGAAATTGATTCTACTTCCCAAGGAACATTTTTTTTTGTTTCTTTTTGTTTATTTCTTAATAAAATAACACTTTATTAAAAATATATTTTACAATTTTTGCTTTGAATATGATGTAGATATGTGTATATAATATTCTAAGTATAAATATTAAAATAAATCCCTTTGGGTGATTTCATAGTTTGGTTGAATATCCAAAAAGTTGTTATGCATTTCTATTTAAACATTAGAGATTCTTGGGATTTATTTTTTAAAGTTAATCGAGAATATTGTTTTAAAAGATAATTTTTGATAAGGGTGGCAAATAGTCGTAAGATGTATGACAGAATTCATTATTTTAATTGAGAAAGGTTTTTTTTTTAAGAATAGCCAGGGATAGAGTTCGAAAAGGCATTGATGGGAAAGATGGAAGAACTAGTTTAACGTAGATTAGGTTAATTTAATCAAAGCTGCTTGCTTTTTGTCCAAAAAATCGCGCCTTACCGAGACGCCACTCTATTTCTATTCTAAAGACTACTGCAGCCTCAAGTAGTGTTTTAGTGATGTTGTTATTTAGGTTCCATTAGAATAAGTTAAGAAAATTACATGTTTAGATCACCTAGGTCGGTTTTAATGGATTAAATAAGATTTAACTTAGCACGATAGTCAAAATTAGAGATAGAAAATAACTATCAATCCAAGCTCTTTTAAAATGTACTAGCTTGGATTTTTTCATATATTAATTAAAATTAGATTTGTTTGGGAACATATATGAAGAAATAATTTATTTCATCTGGCAAGTTAGCCTTAGAACAGGGGTCGGCGAAGCGGGATAAATTATCCAAAGTATAGTAAAAATGAAAATTTTGAGGGCTCAATAAACATAAATAAAATCAAGTAAGTAAAATGATTGAAGCCAGAAGAATCAATCAAATTTCTAATCAAAAAACCCCATTGTATCAAAAATTAAATATAATTTCTCTAAAACCTCATGTGAAAAATTTGTCAATGACATTATTTCGTCATATAATGAGAATTTTATTAATTTTATTATATATAATTTATACTTTTAATATTTGACTGTTTTATCCGTATAAATTGATTAAATAAACAATTTTTAATTTAAATGGTCTTTGATTTTTCTCCCTTTTGCATATCGGGGTAACCAAATCAATTATATGGGGTAATAGCTAAAAAAAGTTCCCCGACCCCTTCCTTATTAGTTTGCCTTAATTTATATTTTCAAAGAAATTATATATTGTATATAAAAAATAAAAGAGCCTAAATATTTTTAAAACATAATATAATATTAAATTAATTGACATGCTAAAATCCTACCTTAAAAAAGAGAGATTTATTTTTGAATGTTTTCAAATAATCACCATAACACCATTTAATTTTTTTTTTTTATATTTACTTAACTTTTTTAAGGGCTCATTCATCTTTAAATTTCATTACATTTTTAATAATTTCACAAATATATATATTTAACAATATTCCTAATAATAGTATATCAATGGTAATAATAGTAATAATCATATAATAATATTAATAATATGGTTCATATTATAAATGAAAAATATTTGGTAACAATATCAGCCCATAACCAAAATTATACTTTAGATAAATATATACAAATGTCTTTTAGTCCGTGAGTCTATGAACATTTTCTGCACGACATTTCAACAAGAAAATTTTATATTTTGTACTAGTCAATAATGAGAACAGGTGACCATGATGTAAATGGAATTTAGATCGTATCTAAGGAGAGTAGACTATAAATAAAACAATACAATAACGATATAGAATCAGAGCTGATTTTTTTGTGGTAATAGTACCGTATTGTCTGAATATAAGACGAAGTTTTTCACACAGAATATCATTAAAAACAAGAATCGTTTCGTATTCGGACCTTTTGATTTTTGAATAAGTAGTATACTGCAAAAATAAGTTCTCCTTGAAGTGAGCTATGACGATGAAGTTAAACTTGTTGACTTATCATTTTTACTTTACCATACAGGGAGGGTATGGTCAAGTATTGTAATCGTGTATGATAAGTGATTTATTTTTTTGCTTCGGATTTTCAAAATATCTCAAAAACAGCTCAAACTATTTTGATAAAAAAAAAATGAATGAATCCATGGCGTTTTGGTCTACAAGCCTTAAAACATCGAAAAAATTAAGCAGAAAGAGAAACAAAGAGGCTGTCCTCTGCCTAATGCAAACAAACATACGCACATATATATCGAAACTATATAACTGTATATATATATATATATATATATATATATATATATACTATCCATTTGTTTAAGACTATAGTTTCGAAGACTTGGCCTTCATCATCAGTCTTTTTTAATTATAAATATTATTTTTTATGGGGTCAATATCGTATGGATATTGAAAATTTTCCATCTTTACCCAGCTGGGAGCCAGTTAAAATTATTATTATTATTAATTTTAATTGACTCCCAGCTAAGTAAAGATCGAAAATTTTCAATATCCACACGATATTGACCCAATGAAAAATAATATTTATAATTTTAAAAAAACTGATGATAAAGGGCAAGTCTTCGAAACTATAGTCTTAAACAAATATATAATATATATACAGATATATAATATATGTACAGATATATAATTTCGATTTATATGTGTGTATGTTTATTTGCATCAAGCAGAGGACAACCTCTTTGTTTCTCTTTATGAATCAACAACTCTGCTACTTTCGGCAAAACAAAAACTTTTCAATTAAGAAAAAATTATATTTTAAAATTTAAAAATTAAAATAGGTCTAAATGTCTGTCAGTACGTTAGCGCGTTACCAAATTTTGTCTACGCTCTAGCTCAAAAACTAGTGTGAATATCGAAACGAAATTTCACATGTAGATTCTTTATTTTCTTCAAAATTTTTATTTCTTATCAATATTTTCTAATGATTTCGAAAAATTACATGTTATACTCGTAGTACAATTTTTCTAAAATAATCTAAAAAATTTTCAAATATATTTTATCTAATGATAAATAGAAAAAAAAAACAAGGACAGAAGACATTAAAAAGTGCGAATTGCGCGCGAGGGGTATCCTCTCTCTATAATATACTCTATTTAATGGATGTCTTTTTAAACGATATAAATGATCAAATTTTGTTGATGAAATTACATGCTAAATATGTTCACTGCCTTTTAGACTATTAGTGAGTTGGTCTATAATTTATTAATTTAAATAAATTTTAATAATATATATATGCATTTGGGATAGATAAAATAAGATTATAATTAAGAGATTCAAAATTAGTAAAAAAAAATTTTATTTACTTAATTTGAGAAATAGTAAAAGGAGGAATTCGAAACAATAAATAAAATGGAAGGAATATCAATCGATTTTTTTCAAAATTTACCTCTCCCACATTACCTAAATGGGGTCTATATTTATATTCTACTAATTATTTTCTTGGTGAGTAAAAAATCATCAAACCCCTAACAATACACATCAGAGAATCTTGGTTAAAGAAATTTTAAAAGGATTAAAATATTTATACACATATAATAATATATGTTTAAAATAGCTATTTTTAAAATAATAGTGTTAAATTATTTATTTATATATAAATAGATATTTTTAAAAATGTTAACATCGGAACCCCTAATTCATACTCATATATAAAAATATACAATAATTTGATTTTTTTTAAACACATTCAGAGATATTTTGAGAATAATGGACCATAAATTTTAAGAGCAAAAATTTTGAAATAGCAATTAGCAAAATTGGATTAATATCATTTTTCTACTTTATCCAATGCGAAGCATGGGTAAAGTATTGTATTTTTTTCTTTTTTAAATACAATTATTAACAAAATTATATATTCCAAAATATTCATAAATAAATTCAATTTATACACATGTGTATAAGAAAAAATAATAATTTTTGGACGGAAGTCGGACGGGAAAATTTTGTTTTAATATTTAAAAATTTTTGCTTCAAAAAAATGAAAAAATAAACTAAAAAACCATGACAGTGAGTTACGCATTATTTTCAAAGATATTTCTAAAATTCTAAAAAAATATATGTTTTCTTTATAAATATATAAACTTTGGGAACTGTTTTTTTTTAATGTATTAATTAAATAAATAAAAAAAAAATACAAATATAAATAATATTTTATATATACCTAATTATATAAATGATTTATAAAAAAATGAATACATTTTATAAATAATATATATTAGTATATATATGATATTTAATGAATAAAAATTAAAATAATATTAAAAAGCTTGGATATATAAAATAATATAAAAACTAAGTAGATAGTAGGAAGGGAATAGATTTCGTTTTAAGAGTTAAAAAAAATAATTAACAAATCATAAGAAAATGATATGATGGAAAAAAAATAAAATTAAATAAAAAAAGATTAAATGATATTCATTTTAAGAAATTTGCAGATAACGAGACCAGTCCCAACAACAACAACAACAACAACTAAGGGTTTTCCTTCCAATATCACTAGCTCGGTGCTGGCTGCTTTGTGTTTTGAGATTTTATCGAATAGTGATACCTTTACTCTAATGAGCGTTTTCCCAAAAGTTTATTATTCTTACTGATGTTTTTGGTGGTCCTCAGTTTCAGAGACGGCGCCGTAAAACCGGGGCTAAAAATCCAAACAAAATATAAAATAAATGCAATAAATAGATGGTGCAATAAATGAGGATAGTCTGGTGATTATTATTATTTAATTATAAAGATGCAAGTAAGTGCTATCCCAGAAGAAAAGTAGTGGTTGTAGAACTTGATGAATAATTTGAATTGTGATCGGAGTCGAAGGTATTCATGGAGCCGGGTCTTGGGAATGATAGAATTCAGAAGCGAAATCTAAAAAACTTAAGAGTGACAAAATAAGTGACAAATGATAGCAAATGAGATGTCCTAATATTCCACTCAAGAGATAGTAAATATTTGCAATTGATTTTTTTTCTAAATGAGACTTTAGGTGAGGATTATTTGAATCAAGTGGTAATGAAGCATAGAAGCTCAGTGCATTTAATCATTCGTGTGGAATTCAGTAATATAATATAGTCTTAATAGAAATTTGAGCTTGGGGTTTCGACAAAAATATATAAAATAGCCATTTGTGTCATGAAAAATATATTAAAATTTTAAAATATTGTCTTTGTTTTCGAGATAGAAAAATGTTTAATTTAAATAAATTAACACCGAGTCTTTGAAATCCTACAAATAATATATATTACAAGTTTCTTAGTAAAAAGATTCCATGTATTACATCCTATGTTAATTTTCTTTATTATTATCTTTTGATAACACTACTCAACAAAAATTTAATCCCGTAAACCTAACAATGGATTCCAGTAGAGTTTTATACACTGCTTATCATGCAATTTCCCGATTTTTTATCACACGTCAGATTTTTGAGATACTATCGGTCAAAAGGACAAAAAATGCCATTTTGACCTATTTTCGAGTCCCATTAGATATTAAACAGCAATATTTGAAATAAAAATATTTTGTTGACATAATAGAAAACAGCTTCCTCTTTGATTTTCAAACTTACCACTTCTTTTTAGCTCAATTAGTACCCGAGTTATAATTAAAAAACTAAAACTTCGTAGTTATAAAGGATAATAAACATAACTTTTAAGGAGTTAGGTGTTGGTTCTAGGTGAAACATTTTAATATAATAATAAAGCTTGAGCAAGATGCGAGGTAGGTTTCACAAAAAAAGAAATAAAACAAAATTGAGTTTTGAATTCGATATATTTTTCTTTGACTCCTGATGATGGGCTCACCCCCGAAATAAATCAAATTCAAAACTCAATCCTGCTTCATTTCTTTCTTTGTGAAACTTTCCTCGCATCTTGCTCAATGTTTTATTATGATAATAAACATAGATAAAATAAAAATAAGGTTTTAGTTTTTTAGTTATAGCTCGAGTTCTAATTGAGCTAAAAACAAGTGTTAATTTGAAAATCAAAGAGGAAGCTGTGTTCTATTACATAAATGAAATATTTTGATTTCAAATATTGCTGTTTAATATTTAATGGGATTAAAAATAGGTCAAAATGGCCTTTTTCGTCATTTTGACCGATAGTATCTCAAAACTCTGACGTGTTGTAAAAAATCTAGAAATTGCATGATAATCAGCGTATAAAACTGAAATGGAATCCATTGTTAGTTTACGGGTACACATTTTTGTTTAATTTTTGTCGAGCTGTGTAATCTTTAATTAAATATCCTCCGAAATAAATTAATCGTCTAAGCGCGAAAATATTAATTTTAAGAAATGGGCTAGTTCGTACAATTTTTTTTGAGGAATATGACACAATATATAAAAATTATTATGGAGATACTAGAAGTACGAATTATAACAAGTTTCAGATACTTTAATAAAATATATAATTTTTCAAATATGTCTTTGAGAGAGCAATTATTTTGGGTTTTAAAAATAAAAAAAATACACATGATTCTCAATATGAATAAATTAGCACAAATTCATAAATTAATGGAAGCTTACTTTCAATTCAAAGAAACTTAAAAGATTGAATTTTTGCTGCGGCCCAAAAGACCTGTGTTAAATCAATCAAATATAAAATTGAATATATTCCCAAAATGGAACTGTCAATATTATTGAAATCTAAACATACGTTTTAAGACATATATTTTATATTGTTTTCGAGATCCAAATCCAAATTTTTTACAATGATCATTTTAACTTAAAAGAGAACAGGCCCCTGAATCAGTGAATTTATTGCTTGTTCCTGCACAGCTCATTAAATTTTTGGTCTTTAAGTATACATAGAAAATATTTTTGTAGAATGTCAACAAATTGTTTATGAATAATAAGGGGCGAAGAAAGAAAGAATCATGAATTTCGTGGAGTGAATAGGACGCGACTTAAGCAGTGCGTCATTGGCTTACTTAATTCAATGCGTTGTTGATAAAACAGCGTGCTCTTGACTTTGGGGATCAATTTCTATTCGTTACGCACAACGCAATTGAATATCTACTTGAGATATATAGGCTCTTCCTCGACAGCACCGTCGGCAATTACTTTGGATTGGGATCATGGATTCATCGACATCTCCAAAGTGATTTAATTATCAATTAGTGAAATATATTCTACATTTTAACCATTTATAATGTAGATACAAAAGAGTGAATCGATTAATTAATAGCTATAAATACTTATTTAATGAAAAATCTAATGCAAGCAAATTCATCAGACAAAAACAAAAGAATAAGCGGAAAACAATGAACAAATCTAAACAACCAGGGTTCCTCAGACGTCGGTTTTTCGGGCTTTACGAAACGTCTAATAAACTAAATTAAACTGGTAAACTGCACAGATCAAAAAAATAAAATTTGATAATAGAATTTTTGATTATCTAAATATATGTATAATGATTTTATGAAATATTTTAATTAGCCGAGTATTTGGAAAAGATAAAAAGAGTTGGCAAACACTATGAGCACTTGGGGTATTATTTGGCCGATTTATCTGGCAAAAAGTCAATTTTCTTTTACTCACTCTAGGTAAAAAAAAAATCTCTTCTTAAAATTAAATAGTCAATGCGCATTAGGCTAGCCAAGACAAACGTTCGCTTATTTATTAAGAGCCTTAATTTGTCGGTGGGACAACCGCATCGCTACTTTCTATAGTGAATTTTTTACGGAATAAAGTTACGGGTATTAATAAAATTAATGTGAATATATTTTAAAAATTTTCAGTTGGATTTAGCTGTTATGAAAAAGTTGATAGTTTTTTAAAAATTTCATTTTCTCGTTATTTTTTGAGATCAATTTTAACAAATTTGAGGAAATTAGTGATATTTCTCTGTACGTCTAAGCATTTTAGTTTTGTGTTTTAAAAAGATGAAGGTTCCGTGAAAATTGGTTTTGATGAAGTCCGGTTTTTCAGATAAAGTTTTGTAATTAAAAAAACATTTGTTCCACTCTTGAGCTCATGTTTTCATGTAAAATGTGAATTGTTTTGGTCATTTTTACACTCGCAAAGTTGATCAAATCAAATCATTTACATATAGTTTAAATCTAAATTTAATATATTGTTTAAAAGTTATAATAGAAATCATTTTGAGGTGGGCATAAAATTTATCTTGAAAAATTGTTTAAAAAAAGTATTTATTTATTTTTTTCTTAAAATACAATGAATCACTTATTTTAAATCGTCGGGAAAAGTATTTAACAATAAAAATAATTTTGTCCAGCTAAGCTGTGGGGCATTTAAAAATTTAACGGGAAATATTCATAAAAAGGTATAACATCACGTAGTAATTAAAAATAATTTAATTATTTTGTTATATATGATTCTTTAATGAGTTTAAAACACTACATATATTCAATGTTTATAAATTTTGTAAAATAAAATGAAATGATTTTTGAATAAAAAAATAATTTTTACCGAGGCCCCACAAAACCTTCAGCCGACCCTGCAAACAACTATCCTTGATTTCCCATGCACTTCTTCTCTCACCTTCCAAGCATGCATTGCATGTTATGTTGAGAGACATTCTCCCGATTCATAAATTGATCGACTCGAAAGAAAAGCAAGTGAAGATTTTAGAACTTCAAGCTAAAAGTTTAATTTAAAAAAAAAAATTTATTTATATGAGTAGGGATTTATTAAAAAACGATTTTTTTTTTTAATGTTTTAAAATTCAAAGTTTTTTTCAAACAATTTAATGATATATTATTCAGGATAAAGCAATGTGGTCTTTATTAAAATATTTATTTATTTTTCTGAGATTAGTTTAAAATATTTTGCTTTTTTCAGGAAAATTAAAAATACGCGGACCAAATACGAGTAGCATCGCAAACTAAGGGTTCCGTATTTTACTTAAAAAATAGATAACAAATTCGTTCTTATTTGCGGTTGATAAGGAGATAATGAGTAAATTTGTAGATTTATTTATAATTTGATGTTAAACCATTTCTCAGTGTCACAGGTACAAAAATCACCTAAAGATAGCTATTAAGCTATTTAAGTCATTTCAAATTGAAATAAATTTAAAAATAATTAAGGCTAATTCTACTTAATACTCCAAAACTCGTGATAAAAAAATAAATTCTATAAGAACTTTTTGAAATCAATTGGTAAATTTTTAATTAATAAAGTAAAGGGAATGTAGTTTCACAGTGAATGAAATAAAACTCAAAGAGATTTATACAAATAACCTCTTTGAGTTTTATTTCATTCACTGTGAAACTACACTCCCTTTACTTTTGTTAATTAATATCATGTTTCACCTAAAACCTACACCACTTTCCCCAAGTAAAATTGGTAATTTTTTTTTATTTTTTGACCCTAGAAAAAATTAAGCCTCAAAATAATGATTCGATTAAAATTTTAATACAATTTTTGTTTTAGGGGAAAATGAATACATATAAATTATGTAAATTTAAATTGGATTACGAGCTGCAATGCTATGACATGCAGACGGACAGAGATTGTAGTTACACTAATAGGATCCCGTTCAACTTTTGAATTGAACCCTAAAAATTAAAAATTAAATAAACAATTCTTTATAAATGTATATTTAAATTAAAAATACATGTTTTTAATTTTTATTTTACTTATCAGCTTTATCTGTTGCGTTTAATAGAATAGAATGTTGCTATTTAGAAAGCAAAATATTTGTCAAAAGCTCCCAAAAATAAATATATATTTGATTTAAGAAGTATTGCCTGATGCTGACACTCAATTATTATGAAAATGATCAAAATATTATTTAATCAATTAAACTTTATTTAACTATTAGTAAATTTCGAGGAGTGAACCGCGATTGGAATTAGGTGTACACGTTTTTGGAATTATTTTGGAATTCATTAGATAATGCCCCTTCATCTATTGTCTTCTACCTGGAAATGAAAATGGAAGTAGGTGTACACGATATTAGGTCCCGGTTCACCCCTCGGTAAATGTGTTTTGAAATGAATTTTAAATTAGTAAAATTTTGAATTAAAAAAAAAATCGTTTTTCTTTCTTCAATCTTAAAATTAAAAATACCGAAACACTATATCCTAATGGAATCATCATGCAACACGTCACATGCATAAAAAAAACAAAGAATTTATTAATTGAACAACAAGACAGGAAAAATAATCTCAAGAGAAAGTTGAGAGATTAAGTACCATCGCTAGGAATATGCACACAGTATTTTTTTTTTTTATTTAAAATATGCAACCTTAGAAATAACCCTTTATATTGTAAATAAATTTAATGGGTTATATATAGTCCGTTTAATGTTTATATAGATAATAATATATTAAGGAACAACCCAAGTTCGACTAATTAAATAAACATGGTTAATTTTCTAAGTAAAGGTCTCAAAATTTTTAATTTCCCTAAATTAAAAAATTGATTGTATCGCATTATTAAATCCAAATTAACATTGTTCTTTATCAGAGTTATAAATAACCCTGAATTATAAGTAAATCTTATTCTCTTTAAGATAAATCCAAATTCGAATGTGTATTATATATAGTATTTACCGGGTGTTGAGACAGTCTTATAACTCAAAAACAGTGGATTATATGAAAAAAGTTTAAAATAAAAGTTTATTTATATCAAGGGGGAAACCAAACTACGATATTGTTTTGTCAACCTAGAACAAGGTCAAGTTCTGTTTTTTAAATGGAAACCTATATTTTTCTTTACATTTCCTAAATCTAAAAAAAAAAAAACTGGAAAAACTTTCATTAGAACTATTTTTTTACACGACATCAAATAAAAAAAATATTAAATCAATTAGATTCTAAAAAATCCTAATAATAATTATTCTTAACAATTATTAAATAATAGTGATCAATTATTTAATTATTATATAAATAATTTAATAATAATTAATAATTTTCCGACAATGTTCTGTGACATTCGAGATTGTATCGCAAGTCTTCTGGATGAAACAAAAATCTTTCTTCAACATTTTTATTATGGTAATAATACAATATAACTATCTACTGAATTGACACGAGAAAGAAACTTTTTTAAACTCAAGAATTTTAAATAGTTCTATTAAGTAGAAAATAATCTCTTAAATCTGTGTATAATGAAGTTTTAAGATTATTATAAACACTTATTTTCATTGTTGTGACTTTTCAATTTAATAATTATTTATTTATTAATGAAATATTTGATTTTTTTTTGAGATCCAATTGATTTAATATTTTTTTTATTTGATGTAGTATAAAAAAATCAATCATTCTTATGAAAGTTGTTCAGTTTTTTTACTTTCACATTTATATTCATAGAATATAATGTGGAAGTATTGCGATGCCCTGTCTGGGTCCTGACTCTTTAAGAGCTTGTGTATCTCAGAGATGAAAAAAGTTAATTTAATTTTGTAACTTCTAAATGGAAGGAATCGATGGCCTTAATAGTTGCAAACCGGATTTAGGACATCAAACCAGAAATTGGGGTTCCCAAGGGCCAAAAATCCAATGGTCAGTTCGTATGTACGTATGTACCCCCCTGCGTTTCGCAACCATAAGTCTCAGAGATAAGAAATTCGAAACTTGAGCTCAGTATAGGCTAGAAGGAGTACAAAAAGCTTGTGGTTGAAATCGGAAGACCGAAAGTGGATGTTTACATGAAAGATTTTTCGTTTTTTTGGATTTTTCAGTAACAGCACAACGATTTTTTAAAAAATTAGTGTATTTATCAAATTCAAGACACTTGGTAAATACAGTAATTTTTAAAAAAATCGTTGAGCCGTTTTTGAGAAAATCAAAAAAAAAACGAAATTAAGGAAGGGAGTGTAAATTAGTAGTGTCGCGATGACTTCAAATAAATAAAAATGTGAAAGTTGAGTGGTGACCATACCAAATGTTTTTTCTAGATTTAGAAAATATAAAGAAAAATATAGGGTTTCATTTAAAAAACAGAACTTGACCTTAAAATACCCTTGAAAGTTTGTTCTAGGTCGACAAACAATAGCGCAGTTTAGTTTCCCCTTGATATAAATAAACTTTTATTTGAAACTTTTTTTCATATAATGCAATGTTTTTGAGTTATAAAACTGTCTCAAGATAAAAAAAACTCACCCGGTATATGTTGATAATAATACAACAAATTATTTAAATCTAGAAAAAATTATTTGCAAAAAAGGTTTCATTATTTTTGTTTGCGTGCTTGTTCCTACTTGGTGTATCTCCCATCAGTTTTTGTTTGTATTAATAAAATAAAAAATCTCAACCCAAATGGAACTCTGTAAATTATCAGGAATTGAAAAATTGATTGATTAGAAGAAAACGAAAATAAGATTAAAAAAAGAAAAAAAAAGAATTAGTGAATTATTTTGATAAAGGAGGAGATAGATGTGTGCTAGATGAGAAGAAAGGCTCACAAGAGAGGCTCTCGGCTCAGCTGAGCTGGCGCATCATCATTATCATCATCATCATCATCATCATCATAATCATCTTATCATCAACAGCTGCGGCCATAACCAAAACCACCAAACCAATAGAGACCCGTCCGTTCACAGTGCAAATGACGTGCGTAGAATGAAAACAAGCCAATAGAACTTCATTAGAAAGAATTGAAGCGAGGAAGAGTCTCTTTCATCAAATATTAGTGGTATTTCTAAACATATGTTGATATATAGGTATTTATCTAAAAATGTGAAAATGAGAAATGTTTTGAAAAAAACAAACTAGGAATTTATTATAGAGATTACTGTAAATTGTAATATTGTTTTTCCATAAAAATTAAATAATATTTTTCGGGGCAGAAAAATTTCATTAATTTTGAACAAGCACAAGAAATATATATATATATTAGGGTGGTCCTTATTTTGGGTATTTTCGAATTTTTACGCTGGCAGAGGCTCATATGGTTCGAAATAAATAAAAAATATCTTCAAGTTTCAGTCTCTATCTAATTTTATCCAGCCTCAGAGCTGATGAAAGTTTCCATGGGTGTTTTGGCATTGAAAGATCAACTTTATTCTGGCCAAAGTAATATTTCAAAAAATTGAATCTCTGTAAACTTTACCCTTATAATAGTAGCTATCCTTCAGAGTTTTAGTTATTTGAAGTTACAGCTAGATAAAATACTGCTATATCTTAGTGTTAGTAAGTTTTAGACTACAAAATTATATTAGATACAAATCTGTAAAAATTCTGAAGGGTAGCTACTATTATAAGGATAAAATCTAGTTTCAAATTTTTTAAAGCATTGCTTTGGACCGAATAAAAAATTGATCGTTCAATGCCAAAAACCCCATGTTATTTAGATGGGAATCTTACATCGCTCTGAGGCACAGGTTAAAATTGAGATAGGGCTGAAACTTGGGGGATATTTTTTTTATTTATTTCGAACCATATGAGCCTCTGCCAGCGTAAAAATTCGAAAATACCCAAAACAAGGAGCACCCTAATATATATACACTATTTAGTAAAAAAACAGACATTTGATAATTTTAAAATAAATTAAATTAAATTAGAAAATAAAGAAATTATGTATTGTATGTATTTTAGGCAAAATGATCTACTGGAATTCAAAAGTGGGACCGGCGCATTGTTCTAATCCACTGAGCTACATATACCAGATTAAAATCCATGCCTAATATCTATATAAAGCAAAATAAAATATGAAGATGGAATTTAATTATTTTGACTTCTTACTTTATTCATTTTTCACGGCTGTGAAGTGGTCAGATTTTATTAAACTATTTTCAAACACATCGCCATTGTTGTGATTGCGCCTCAAGGCATTATAAAAAAATAATTTTTGAGCTGCGGGTGGGGAGGTGTTTGAATATAGTTTAACAATTAATTAACAATTTTTTGTTAATACTTTGAATAAGATGCGTTGGGGCCACAGGCATGGGATTCACTTTCTGCTACACCGATGGGAATTTCGCGCATTTTACAGTTGAAGGCAATTCTAGTTTCCAGTATTTTCGTAGGCTTTTTTTATTTGCTAGTGTAAAGTATGATGCTGCTGTGAGCCTTTCATATGTTTTTAAAAAATACATGTGATATCGCAACATATAAAAGGCTCAACCTAAAAGAAGTGAAATTTTATATACTACCGTTCTTTCGTGAATACTCGTAAATCATTGTATTAACGCAAATTAAAATCACTTCAAAACACAACCTGTTAGAAGATTTAGCATGGTCCATTTAAATATTTTTCTAATTAATATATTAAATGAATATACTAGTATATCAAAGAGATTTATTTTTGACCGCGACATTTTTAAACAAGATATATATATCGCTAGACCACTGCTGGTTGAGGCTATTGGGGTCAGCTGAATCATAAATCTGGACCAAGAGAAATGAAAAAGATATGATCCATCTAGGTGTGATCCAGCATCATAACGCGATTAGCCCGCATGATGCTTTTTACCAAACACGGATATAGATCACCTAGTGAATTTGTAATCTAAGATGTTATATACTTCGATCCCATATTCGTATATTCGGGCTTTCTAAGTAAGAGGTAGGGATGATAGATAGCGAGGAAAAGTGTATTAAACTACTGGATTTAAAAATCAACAACCATCACCATACCTGACTGGTTCCCTGGTTTCAAACTCTAAATATGACTATTTTTTTTCAAACCTCGTTTTATTACCTCTCAAACCAAACCTTGTAACGATGAGAACCTAAATTTTTAAATTATCTATTCAATTAGGGGTTATTGTGGGGCTCAGTTACATTAAAATAGAATAAATGAAGAAAGCAAAGTAATAGAGGTGGGCCCAGTTCCCCAAAATAAAAAAAAGTGAAGTGAATGAAAGCTCTTTCCGTTTTATGAAGTACGTTTTATGAATTACGAGCAGAAGTATGCAACTAAGATATTATATTATATCAGTAATGTATAAAAGACTAGCAGGGTTTCAATATATTAGAAGTCGAAATAATCAGAATAGTGAAATTCTTTAAAAACATGGCCAAGTTACCCCGCGGCATCTTATGATTGAACATTTTAAAACTATAATATTAAGTTAAAATATTAATAATTTTAAAAAAATCGGCCATGTTTAAATGGGACTCGTATACTGGTTTTGCTAGAGTTTTTTTAATCTTTCTAACTAATTACTTTTAAAGCAACCAAAATAAAATTGATCTAAAATACTAGAACTAAGCTTCATAAATTTCTACAGATTTTTAAATTCAAGGGTTCGAAAATTTAGAGAGCAAGGAAATAGGCTAGGCCAGAGGTCTGCAACCTGCGGCTCGCGAGCCGCATGAGGCTCTTTCGATGTCAAGATGCGGCTCTCCAGTTTCATCCGCAAATATTAATAATTATAGAAAGAATTTAATTTTTTAAATATTTAAAAATTTATTTATTAACGTTGTTAAAATATCGATTACGTCTGCCCAAAATAAAGTAACAGATAGAAGTTGACTTTTATTTCAACTTTTTATTTTCCCCTTAGCCAATTCAATTTAAATAAAATAGGGCCACCAAACACGGTTCTTTTTAAATAATATTTAAAAATTGTTTTAGTTATCATAATTTAAAATTATCGGGTGTCTGTTTTTTATGCTTTTGGATGTACGAGTATGTATATTTATTGACGAATTATAATGGTAATACTTAATTGTACTAAATTATAAAATATCTGATTGTTTCAAGTTTATAGAATATATTTGCAACATAAAAAAAAAAAACTAGAAACATTTCTAAGCGATTAAACTAAAGAAAGAGATTCCTCGACATCAGATTTGATAGAAAGAAGATTAATTAGTAACAATAATAGCATTAAGAAATAAGAATATGAGTTCTATATTTGAAGAGTTTTTATATATAAAAAAGATTAAAATAAATAAATCTAGATACGTATGTATGTATATCTTGAAATGGTATTTCGTTGAGAATAATAAGAGTATTAATTTACAAAGACTAAATTCAAAGTTGTTTACCTATTAAGAGAAATATTTTAAATAAAAAAAATTTCTATTAAGCAAAATGTCTGTTTATAATACATTATGTAAGTTAAAAGACGTACATACTTTAATAATTATTTTTTTCATATTTGCTAGAAATAATAATTTCTAACATTAAACGAGGAATCTACCTGATCTGGAGTTGTGTCTTGAGTACGATTCGGGTCCTCTTCTTCATCGCTGTCATCTTCCCCTGATGATCCAGAACCCGCACGTTCTTTGTTGTCTTAAGAACAAATTTAAAAATTACATTAAAAATCTACTCAACAAATCAGCTGCTGTTTTTATAAGATCAGAAATTTTCTTAGAGATGTCCATTCTGATCAGTCTCTAATAACAAATATATATCAAGGGCAACAATAAATGTTTCTCTATCTTTATAGTGGTGAACAGAAAAAAAGTTATATTTACTTTGTTGAAAATAGCAGATTTTTTAATATATTAAGAATAAATTTTAAAAAAATTAGGAAAATATTTTGTGGATAAATTATAAAAATATATTTTTTAACATTGAAAATAGCGTTAAGCCATAAAATCATCGTATATATATATATATTTTGGGTATTTTTGAATTTTTACCTGGCAGAGGCTCATATGGTTCGAAATAAATAAAAAAAATATCTTTCAGAGTTTTTTCGGATTTTTAGTTATTAAAATTTTGGAGTTACAGCTAGATAAAATACTGCTATATCTTAGTGTTTTTCATTAAATTGAAGGGTTGGTAGTGTTTGTAAGTTATAGACTCCAAAATTATAATAGCTACAAATCTGTGAAAATTCTGAAGGGTAGCTACTACTATAAGTATAAAATCTACAGAGTTTCAAATTTTTTAAACCATTGCTTTGGCCCGAATAAAAAATTGATCGTTCAATGCCAAAAACCCCATGTTATTTAGATGGGAATCTTACATCGCTTTGAGGCACAGGTTAAAATTGAGATTAGGGACTTGAAATTTGGGGGAATATTTTTTTTTTTTGTTTATTTCAAACCATATGACCCTCTGCCAGCGTAAAAATTCGAAAATACCCAAAATAAGGACCACCCTAATATATATATATACAGTGTATACGTGACTATTTGATACGGAGTAAGCCATAAAAATTGACAGAAAAAATCACAAAAAATGATAACAAAAACAGACGATGTTGTAATATATTTAAGTGTATATTTAAGTATATTATATGTATACGTTTCAGATTATATATTAAATCCATATATATCCCGTCATTACGGGAATAAAAAGAACAGGATAACCTCATGATTTATAATCCAAAAAACATTTTCAATATTAAAATATTAAGTACTTGACTAATGAATTTTCTATCATTAAATGAAAAAAATAAAATAAAAACGATTTACATATATGATTTAATTTTTAATATACACTCACGAGCAAAGAAATGGAATCACTCTCTTTTCATTAATTTAATGATCCTTTGTATTTAATTTTATTTAATTTTCTTAGAAAGACGGACTGGTAAGAGAAATAAGTAGGTTATAATAAAAGGCAGTCCATTAATTATTTACTTTTATTCAATTTCCGACGTTTCGGAGAATTTTTTTTCTCCTTCTTCAGGGATATTGAGCAACAATATTACAATATTGTTGCGTATCACTGAAAGGAGGAGACATGATGGGAACCGAGTTATACTCATCCATCAATAACTATTCAATAATCCTGAGGAAGGAGAGAAAAAGTCTCCGAAACGTTGGAAATTGAATAAAAGTAAATAATTTATGGACTGCGATCCTTTGTATGTTTATTTGTAATCTATTAGAAATTTAAATATCTTTTTCTAAAAAACTAGGGGAGGCAATACTAAATATTAAAAAAATGCTTAAATAAAGTTTTTATTATTGTTTTATTAATTTTTTCTCTTGAATTTGAATAATATCCAACCTCCAAAATTTTCATTTTTTCCTAGTTTTTCATTCCAAGTCAAATAATTAAAAATTAACTGGATGACTTTTGATGTAAAACATATTGATTTGATCTTTAATTTTGGGCTTTAATTACGTATATAGTATAATTTATATTAATATAACATTATTTATATTTGAGAATGCAAATTACATTTAACAACTCGCAAGGGAGGTGATTCCAATTCTTTGCGCGTGAGTAGTATTTGTATTTTAATAAAACGATAATTTGATTATATTAATGTATAAGCTGGATTGTAAAGAAAGAACCTTAGACAATAATCTCAATACCTAATTACTATTCAACAATAATAATTAAACTACTTTTAAATTTCACCAATGAAATTTTATATTTCTTTCAAAGTCACTTATCAGAACAATAAAAATGAAAAAATAAATAAATATAAATTCATAAAATCCTTACCGGCACTGGGAAGTTGATTATTTAGTTGTTGCTGCTGTTGTTGTTTAGCGCGACCCAAAGTTTCATAACATTTGAGGCAAACACGTAAAGGTTTGCTTGATTGATTTGGTAATAGAAATCGTTTCGAACTGCAAGGTCCACAAACAACGGCCCCGCATTTACGGCAGTGATGCTAAGAATCAATAATTTAAAAATTATATATTAATATAATTAAGTATATAAAGAAACTATAAATTTGAATATATATATGGAAAAATTATAATTACTCTTCGATTGAGTACGGTAAATTGATTCTTTTTGCAATGCATACAAATGGCAGCCTCAGAATCTGGGACCCAAACTGCAGCATGAAGATCTAGAGCTTTCTTCCCAGCTAAAAAAATAAAACAAATGTATGAGAAATAAAATTTATATATAGAGCCATAGTGTGCCATTTATACTTCAAGAGGATCTCAACAGTAGATTGTGTTATATTAACATTTTCTTTATCACTGACTAGCACAATTGAATAGATATTGATATCATAACATTTTGCATATATCACTTTATTAACACTCTGTTACCCAATAGGGGAAGAAGCACTTGCCCTCTGGGACCTCCTTTGAAATAAGCACTGGGTATAGGATCATAAATTTATTTAAAGGGTATACTCCAGAATGACATAATTATACAATTTGCATAATCATGTATTTGAAATATTAAACAAAAAACTAAGCTCGATGATACATAAACAAAAAACATTTATCACTCTGGAGACTATGTCAATAAATTTTTATCTCAATTGTATAAGTACTTTTAAAGAGGAAATCAATGATGGTGTTCTCGGCTTGATGCAAATAAACCTATATATATATTTTAAATAAATTTACAATTTTCTCATTAATATATCAAAGAATAATTAGCATATTAACGAGAATTGCTTTTGATCGCGCTTTTTAAACAAGATATACATCGCGAGACTACTGCTGGTTGAGGCTATTGGAGTCTGCTGAGTCTTAAGTCTGGACCAAGAGAGAATGAAAAAGATATGATCCATTTAGCTATAATCCAACGTCATTTCGCGTTTAGCCCGCATGACGTTTTTTATATCAAACACTGATATGGACCACCAAATGAATTTGAAATCTGAGATGTTATATATTCAATCTCCCAGTCCAGCGCGCTAGATCTGTTAACACGTATGTTAGGTGTTTGCTATTAATTAATCATAAGTTTCCTGTATTTGATTCGATCGTGAATCGAAAGCAGGTGATTTTTGTCAAATATTAAGTGAAAATAATATCTGAATTTATATATTTCTAACTTGAAATAATGAAGTTAAATAAATTTATAATTTTTTCATTAATATATCTCGCGATATATATCTTGTCTAAAAAGCGCGATCAAAAACACTTCTCGTTAATATGTTAATTATACTTTGATATATTAATGGGAAAATTGTAAATTTATTTAACTTCATTATTTCAAGTTAAAAATATATAAATTCAGATATTATTTTCACTTAATATTTGACAAAAATCACCTGCTTTCGATTCACGATCGAATCAAATACAGGAAACATATCATTTATATATATTTTATTTTTTAGAGATTGTAGTTTCGAAGGCCTGGCATTTATCTTTAGGTGTTTAATTTCATGAATTAGATGACACGCTCAATCTGCTACTAGAAAATCAAAAGAGGTTATCAATATTTGATTTTCTAAGAAATATTGATCCACCTACGATCTTTTATAAACTCTTATACTCTTAAAAGATAAAAGTAAATAAATATTATATGAAATATTCATTTACTACGAGTTAAGATTTCTAGGTCACTTGTTTCACATTAAAAGTGACCTAGAAATCTTAACTCGTAGTAAATGAATATTTCATATAATATTTATTTACTTTTATCTTTATTAAAGATGTTTCACCTTGCACCAACACCACAATCTCTATTAATTATTCTTATACTCTTGGCAATAAAAATGTTTTTAATTTGATTGAATATTTTCAGAGTGAAAGAATGACAAAAAAACATGCAAACAAAGCAACTTTTAATTTTTTCGAATTCTTAAATGAGTTCCGGTGCAGTTAAATTGCCAATGACGTTTACATATATTTCGTTAATTAAAACTATGTTGAGCGAGCTACTGAAGTAGGGCATTTACATTGGGAAAATTCTAATTTATTTAATCTTTTCAATTTCTCAGAAATTTTTTTCCAAACTATAAGTTGAAATTTCTATTAAAATAGTTAAGAAAAATTGTAACGATATCATGTAATTGAAAAAAATTCCTCCGACAGGCCGTAGGAAGAGGTAGATTTTGAAGGGGCTCTACCCCCCCCCTCCCTCTTTTTTTTTAATGATATTGATGTGAGAAGGAAATACACCAGAAGGTGCATCCCCTAAAGCCCAGTATGGGATGGCCCCTCCATCGTGAAAAGAACAGAGTAGAAGGAAAGAAGCCGGGATCACGAGCCAAATCTCAGAAAGTTAGATACAATCCAATTTACTAAGTTTTTTAAGGGCTTCGAGCAGTGGTAAATTCTCCGTGCGATAAATTAGGTTAAATTTATCTCCCACTTAATTTTTAGACTGCTCCTGTCAAAAGCTTTTCAGACACAAGTTTTAGAGATTAATTAGTAGAATATTAGCTATTTGCAACCAAACTGGTATCATTCATATATTAACATTGTTATGAATTTTTTAAGATTTCAACCCCCCACCATTTCCACCCCCTTGGGACTGAAGTCACCAAAAACTAATCAGTTCTTGTTTAAATCAAGACTAAATTTTGTGGCAAATTTTATTGCAATCGGTTGAACGTTGCGGCCTGCAGCGCACCCACAAAATTGCGATACATACCCTCATACACACACATATATATATATATATATATAAACTTTTGAATGGAGGGTTGTTTTGGGCTCTAGGGGCCATGATCGGAAAAGCTATGATGAAATTTTCCAGAAGTCGCACCATGAGAGTGAGCGCAATAGGTATATTTCTTCGAAATCTACCTAAAATTTCGATAAATAAGTATTAGCTTTTTGCTCACAAGAGCAAGTTTTTCCTCTTTAAAAAAACAAAACAAAAAATAAAAGTATTACCTTATCAGTAAATCATTAATCAATTCACATAAATATATAGTTAGGGTCATAAATTACTTATTTATTACTTATAAATTCATTCGAGTCCTTAAAATAGAATACATTTATAAATATATCCTTTGGTTTGTCGTACATTTCTTTTCTTTGTTACAAATTTTTAAAAAATATTTTGAAATATTTGTTTTTTTTAATTTACTAAAAATTAAATATTTTAGTATCTCTAAAACTTGGTCATTGTTTTTGTAAAATTTCCAGATCGTAACATCCTTCTTTGCAATCAAGGAAAAAGGCATCTTAAAAGATGATATCATTTAATATTTCCATCTCGTCAACTATTAATGATGACTCATCTATACAGGTTAATATGATATCAAATCATAATAATGCTTACGCGAATAAATTGTATATCTATTTCTCAGTCACGTTTTAACTAAATAAACAATTCTACACCGTAGGCAACGATAGAATAATGGAAGATTAATAAAAGATAAATATGGGGGGATTTTGAAGGGTTTTTTTTTAAAATCAACGATGAAGGGTAAAAAAATTATTTCATTTAAATTAAAAAAAAATCCTTCAAAATCATCAACTTGGGCTTAGCTTTTTTAGAGAAGTAAGACGAGTTTCATTTATATGTTAATTGAGAAGTTTCGGCTGAAACTACATATAATAGATATTTTTGATGAAATAATTTTGTGACCGTGACATTTAGAGCCTATTGAAAAATTTTTAAATTAAGTTTATTTTTTATTTTTTGTTATTCTTATATTCTGTTTTAGGATTTCATTCAAAACGAGGGGTGAACGGCGATTGGAATTAGGTGTACGCCGTCTTTGGAATTACTTTAGAATTCATAAGATAATCTATTGTCATTTACTTGGAAATGAAAGTGGAAATGGAAGTAGGTGTACACAATTTTAGGTCGCAGTTCACCCCTCGGTTCAAAAGTAAAAAGGGACCCTAGTAGTGTTGATAAAATGTCTGACTGTTCGATGTCTGTACCTCGTGAACTAAATAAGATACAAACTTGAAATTTAGTTATATGTATTAATTTTCCCCGAAATCAAAAATCATATTAAATTATCAATCGAGTGATTATTTTTGGGGAGTATCAAATTTTCGTTGGGGTCAAAAATACAAAATAGTTTTTTTAACAGGGGGTTTAGGGTTTTCATTAAATAGAATTTGGCTTATTTATTTTTATTTAATTTTACTTTAAAAATGATGGTGAGAGCATATCCCCCGCAAGGGGGGGGGTCCAAGTGCACCTGCGGGTCCCGGGCCCGCACCTTTTTTAAGTGGTGTGTTAGAAAAAAATGCGCAGGGTGACCAACTTTTTCCACTTCATAAAAAAATATACTAAGTAAGGTTCAGATTTTGGGCCCCGGGCCCAAAATTTAATTTGGGGGATATGGGTGTGAGAAAGTGGCAATTTTTGTATTTGTCGGCGTTTAGAAGTGGCTTAATATGAAATTCTGAAAAAATTTCAAAAATTCACTTATTCCCTCAAAGAATTTAATATTTTAAGTATTTTAGAAAATAGAAGGCTCGGAATTTATTTTTGAAAATAAAAGACCAGGATTATAAGCCAACTGGAAAAACACAAGAAAGGTAAACGACCCAACAAGCCATATAAGTCCGCCGAGTAGCTATAAAAATACGATCCTTCTAAAGAGAACATTTAGAGTTTAGTTTCATCTAGTTGAATCTCAATTTTTTAAAACCATTTTATAAAATCACTAAATATCATAAAGTCCTGGGTTCTCTCGACACTGTGATTAGAGAATCCAAATTCAATCTGATTGAAAAACCACTTTCTGATCACCCATAGATCTTAAGAATCGTTTAATATTAGAATTCGAAGAGTGAGAGGGAAAAAAAACTAAATAAATAAAGTTGATTAATTAAATTATGTTTCGATTACAAATTTTAAACAAATGTATATTAAATTGGGGTTCAACGATATCACAGAGCCCAATCACATTGAGGAATGCTGACCCTCGTGGATTGGTTAAAATCATTTAGAAGTTGTATTTAAGCGAGGATAAGAAGGTCCTTGTGGCTGTTCAAATACAATCGAAGGAAAACCTCTAAGCTCTGTTCAGTAAAGCTGAAATCAATTATCCCCCCTAGAGCCCTCTTTGCTAGAAACACACGGTTTTCGAAAGCTCAGCACCCCCTCGCTGTCAAATTGGACAAAGCCGAACCAACGCTTTCGCCAACTCTTTTATCCCTATGACTCCAGAGACTCGAACTCACTTCCAGACAACTTATAACCGTCAGCTGTGTGACCCGCATCCACAGATACTTTCAACTCCTACCCAGCCCATAAAATCACCTCTTCTTCTTCTTTTCATGATGTAGGGGGCAACCCAGGCTTTTATGGGATGCACCTTTTTGGTGTATCTCCTTCTCACATCAATATCATTAAAAAAGAAAAAAGCTCTGCTCAAAACTATCACAATACTTTGCACAAAGACTTTGCTGCCCAACTAACAAGAAATATAAATGACGAAGTCGCCAAATTTTATTAATGTTGGTAAGTTAAATCTTTAAGTTTTTTCATTAAAATTAATATTTCCCAACGACGAGATTATTTGTTGTCATTTTTAAAAGAAAATAAATCAAATTAATTTACAAACTACATAAAATAATGTAATTTTTAATATTTAATTTAAAAATTGCATTTTATATTTTATAGTATACTTACTTTTCCTTAATAAGTCTTCGATACATTTATTTATATGAGCCATCCATTCAAGTTTTTCTGTGCATGTAGCTGCATAAACAGCAAACGACTTGGTGGCTGTTCGAATAAGCCAACCATTACGTAATTCTATAAAATACAAACATGTTATTAATATTAAAAAAGAAGCGTAGTTAAATTACTAATTTTTCATTTAAAATTCTTTAAAAAAATGTTTTTCCACTATTTATATACAATTAGATGTAAAAATTTCTTTAGAACTATAAAGAAAAAACTAATGTTGAATCTGTTACTTAAGGACGTTCCCTAATAAATCGATTTTCTTGCAATCCTTTTAAAACTTTGAATATACATATTTTCAAGTGTTCTTTATACGTAGAAATTTTTTTCAATAGTTCTTGCGGCACTAAATTTGTAAATATTGACCTTTGAAATTTGCATATTTAACACGCGAACCCTATCCCGATTGATGTTAAAGCGACTGTTTCATTAAATAGCAATCGTAATTTTCTTGAAATTATTTTGAAAAACTGAGAATCATTAACTGAAGATATAACAAATATTTTTCTGTTAAAATAATTGTATCAAACGGTATTCGTTTTGTATGAAAAATGTTAAAAGTTAGATGGCATGGCAAGTGAGAGATGGCGACGTCGCACTAAAATCATTCAATTTTTCCATATCTAAAAAACTTTTGCAGCTGGTGCATTTGAGATTTTAAGCTAATTCTCTCAACCTAAGTATTCTGTTCTCATCTGGAATTTCGCATTGAGCTGTTTCATGAAGTGCTTTTTTTTATTCTTTGTCTTTTAGCGTCGGTAAGAATGCGAGAACAAGAATAAAATGCGAGAACAAGAATAAAACCAAGGTCCTAGTATGTACAAAAAAAGAACAAACGAGACAGGAATGCATCAAAATTAACCAAGAAAACCTAGAAGGAGTTAAGGAATTCCGCTACCTAGGAAGTAAAATAACATGGGATGGGAGGAGCAAAAACGAAATTAAATCAAGAATTGCCCAAGCAAAAATGGGGTTTAATACAAAACAAAACTACTATGCTCCTCCTCAATCAGCTTAGCAAACAGGAAGTTGCTATTGAAGACATATGTATGGAGCATAGCCATGTACGGGTGTGAAACCTGGACAATTAGAGAAGAGGAGAGAAAGAGATTAGAGGCTTTCAGAAATGTGGTGCTACAGAAGAATGATGAATATCAAATGGATGGATAAAATTACAAATGAAGAAGTTCTTGGAAGAATCGGAGAAAGAAGAACCTTGTGGAAGAGTCTGAAGAAGAGAAGAGGTCAGATGATGGGGCACACACTGAGACATGGGGGACTGCTTAGGGATATCTTGGAGGGGAGGGGGGAGAGAAAGGGGAAGGGGAAGAACCAGATTAGAATATTTCAACCAAATAATTGGGGATATGGGATGCCAGACATTTAGAGAGGTTAAACAGCTGGCGGGGGACAGAGTCGAGTGGAGACGGATTGTTGCATCAAACCAGTCTTAGGACTGTATACTCAATGATGATGAAGAATGCGATGTTGCCAGATCCGAGAAACAACGCAGTGAAAATATTTTTGCCTTTCTGCGCATGTGAGAGTAGCGAACAGCATCTGAGCTATATTAGGGAACGTCCTTATATGTCATTTTTGAATTGAATACTATTTCTTTTTTTTTTTTTAATTTTTATAGAATGCGGAAATGTGCAATACCTATTAAGACAGGAATTATTCTTGTAATCCAGAATGGAAAGTGCGAAAGAATATGATGATTATTATCAGGAATGGATTGGAGGTGCCTGTTGTGGACTTGAGTTTTGAAGGATTGAGTGTTGTAATACATGGAAAAAGGAAATGAATTATAATCACTAAAAATTAGGGACAAAGAATGGAATTTCTTATTTGTTTTTAATCATGTGCGAAAGGTTAATTGTGTATCGTGATCTCGATAAAGAGACAAACTAATCTTATGATTTATAAAGGCCAAGATCACGAAATATTCTGATATTTATTAGATATATAGCTGTTAAAGCTTGTATTTTTGTGATTAAATTTATTAGGAGTTGAAATTTTGTTTAAATCAAACATAATTAATTAAAATTATTTATTGAATACTAACAAACAAACAATATAACTACGGCGTTTCGATCGGCTTATTCTGCTGTTGTTCTCAAGTATGAGCACCCACTTCGAGAAAGATCGCAGAATAAGCCGACCGAAATTTTTTTAATTAATTATGTGTGATTTAAACAAAATTTCAACTCTTAAATATTCTGATAATTCAACCGAAACTCTTACACTACCCATTAGGTTTAATATGTTTTTGTTTCGATTATTTCCGTTCTTGTTAAGTACCAATCCAAAATTCTACAAGATATCTAGAAGTAGTTTGTTGTTTCCAAAGTAATTTTATATAAAATTATCATTTCACTTACGATTATCATCATCAAGCGGTTCTAATTTGACCTCTTCTAATGGAATAATATGCTGTTTGTTGTACTGAAAAATAAAAATTAAACGACACAATATGAAATTTTATTTCAAATTTTATAATTTAAAATAATAAAAGACAAAATACCTTTTTCTTATTAATTACTATATTTCCATATACTAATATATCATTAAATAAAAAAAATTGTCTTGCTTTGGGTTTCTTTCTGCACATTTTTGTTAAAACACCTTCCCCAACTAAAACTCTTCCAGGAACAGCTAGAGGCTGAAAAAAATTAAACATTTATTATATAAATAAATATATATATATATTTTTTTTTTTATTTATTTATTGTCATCGGGAACAAACCCCCATTTAGACAGCACATCAGTAAAGTGTTAGTGAGGAGCCGAGTTTTAACCGGTTGGTATTTTATATGCTAGCCAATCCCGAACCCGGGTCTCCCGCTTGAACATCGTCATCAACGATGCTGAAGCGGGGCCAGCGTCTTAGCAAGCTCGAACAACCCGACTCCCTAAATAAATATATATTATCAAATTTTTAACATACCATATTTATTAGATTCTAAGCCTGAATTTTTTATTCTAATGCCTCCGAAAATCGGATGCTGCTTACATTTGAAAATGAACATGTTTTATCTAAATGGATCAGCAAAAGTTTACATGCGGCTTATAAACTAAGTAAATTATAAACTAGGGTGTAGATTAGAATCGAATAAATATGGAAATAATTTTTCACAATATCTCTCCAACTCGCTTTTTCTAAAAGATTATAATTATACTTTAAGCACAGTTCTACTGTGCTTTAAGTAAAGAAAAAGTTAAAGGATGAAACCCAATTACTTAACATTCCCTCAACAATGTTCCCATTAGACACAAACATTCAAGGATTCAACCAAATACTCTGGAATTTTAGGGGAGATAAATTATTAGAAAGATAAAAATGTTTTCAAAATCTTCGCATGTTTTTCATAATAAAAAAACATCTATTCATAGAATTTTTAAAAAAAAAAAAAAGGGGTTCTATTTTAGAAAAATTCGGTCGATTTCAGTGCTTCTCGATACAGGCATGCAAGAATTATTTGTAAGTTTAGCATCTTTTTGTATTGTAAAAAAAAAAATGATTTTAAAGAAATATAAATTTTAGATCGGGGTCTTCAAACTATGCACCGTGGAAAACTTTCAGGTGCACCGCGACGATGTGGTTACTTGACTAAAAAATATTATATTTTCAAAATAAATAAATAAAAAATAATTAGATTCTAATTTAATTATTAGATAATTAAGCGGTATTATAGGTATTATGTAAATTGTAAATATAGTGACGTTGTTATTTTCTACGTTTTGAGAGAAGTGCACCGTGTAACTTTTAGTGAAAATTTGGTTCACCGATCGTGAAAAAGTTTGAAGACCCCTGTTTTAGATGATAAAGATATCAATTTCTTGAATTTTATATTATTATTTTTTTCAAAATTGAGATATTTTTAGTTAGCTATTCTAATAAAGTTAAATATTTAATCAAGTAAATCAGCGGTTCTCAAATTGGAAAAAAAAACTATTTGAAGATAATAAATATATAGATCAACCAAACATACTACATGAATAATAAAAAAATAAAAAACTGATAATAAAATGTCATGGCTATATTATTAAACTAGATTTTTCACTTTTCTTTTCCTTATTGGGCAGATTTTCATAATTATTTTCCTTATTTGACATGGATTAAAGGGGGGGGGGGCTAAAATCGATGTGTGGAGGCCAAAATACAAAAAGGTTGAGAAGCACAGACTGGATACAATATACAATCATTTATAAAAATAAAAGTTTTCTAAATAAAACATTTTGTTTCTTTGACTTTTACACTTTTTCAATCTACATATTTAAAAAATCATGTTAGCAAATAATTTTTTTTTCATTTTGGCTGATTAATTAGAATCTAAATATGCGTTCTTTTGATGAAATGAGCAGTCTAGTTTAAAATCTAAAGAATTTAAAAAGAAGTTATTATGCAAAAATATTATAATAGTTTCTATTTGAATTGAAAATTAATTTTTATTTATAAGATTTGATTTGAGAATTTTTTAAATTTACTTTTAAGGTAGTTGTTTCGCGACAATACTAGCAAAAAGTTAATGCTAGAGTATATAGAACAGACAATAAGGATTCATAATTCATAAGCCAAAATTTTTTGCTGTTTATGTACCACTACTAGCCAATCCCGTGGTCGTTTGGCAAATCTGGCAACACTGTCCGAGCTTGTATATATTTTATGATAGAAATATCAAATAAAGTACGTTATAGAGGGAGATTTATAAAACGAAAAGTTCTTAATAAGCGATTGAAAGCTGTTTGCGACAATGGGTGAAGCGAAAAAACGTCAAAAAAATTACCCACTTTTTAAGTTAAATAAATGCGCTGTTGCCAGCTTGTTTTTAGTGTAAATTTTTCATTATACATTTTTCATTATTTATTTATTATTATCTCAGAAATTGTATTGTAACTATGAATTAAAATTTTCTTAAAAAATATATTAGTTATTGTTTAATGTTGGTTTAGTTTTTTATATCAATGGTAAGAAGAGTTTCTTAATTATAATTAAATATGTATGTAAACTTTCCGATATCCCGTATAGTGCAATGTATAAGGGTCTGAAAAACTCTATCTTTGGAATTTAATATCTCCGGAACTATATTTCGTTTTGCCACCAATCGATGCAGAAGTATTTAAATAATAATCTGTCTAAATTCCAAAAAAATCTTAAGAAAACCCATATGGTGAAACAACTACCTTAAGGAATTTTTTTGAAGATGAATTCTACTATTCCAGTTATTCTTGTTGACAATATTTTTTTTTTAATGTAACCTGTGTTATATTTTAAGCGAAATAAACAAGAATAACCATTTAAATAGAAATCATCTACAAAAAAATTTAATTTTCGTCAAAGAGATTTATTTGAAATTTGCTATCATTGAATATTGAAGCTCATCATTAGGCAATTAATTTGTCATGTTCTCTTTATTAATCATATATTAAATTCGAATCATTTAATTAAGAATAAAAAAACGATGACGAATAAATTAACATAAATACATGATTCAGTAACGTCTACGCCCCTGCCTTCTTTAGGAGAGGGCGAAATTTAAATTTCCAAAATGCAAGAATTATGAACAAATTGCAATGAATATGCAATCACAAAGAGTTTAAAAGCTGGCACACCCTCAGGGAGAGTTAGTGAGCCTAAAATAGCCTAACTACCTAGACCTTGCGATCGACTGCGCCTACTACTGTGTCTAAACTGACTCTGATTGACTATCTATATACAGGCCCGTTCTGGGTACCTCTGAAGGGCGGGGGACAAAATAGGGTGATGGGGCGCTAGGGGGGTATGGCGGTAACCGGAAAATTTAACCTGGCTTCAAAAATGTTCAAAATTTGGCATATTTTTACTACAAATATATTTTTAAAAAATACATGTTTTCGGGAAACAAGAAATTGAAAGTTCTTTTACTAAATCATTAGGTTTTAATTTCAAAAAATTACAAAATTACAAATTATTATACTAAAACAGTAACAGACGCGCCATTTCTGAGTTGGTTTCACACTGACAAGATTTCTAAGAAAATGATTTTCAAATTAACATATATACATATTTTTCTCTTTAAAACATTAATTTCAAAAATTATTTATATGTAAAAATAACTATCTAGATTCAATATACCAATATGTTCTTCTATAAGGATATTAATATTATTATTCATTCCGAGAGTAAATAATTTAATTTTGGTTTTGTTGACTACATTAAAACAAATTTTAATTGTTTTTGTTTATTAGATTTTTCACGGTTTTAGGACAGGGGCGCAAAAAGCCATTTAGGCAAAGGGCGCAGGGGGACAAGTCCCCCTATCCCCCCTGGCCAGCACGGGCCTGTCTATATATCTCTGCTTCTCAATAAAAACGCAGCCCTAAATTTATCTACCTATTCATTGATGAATCTAGCTAGATAAACGTAGACAACAAATCGAATCGAAGGAAGAAAAATGATAGCAAGCTAAAAACCAGGTCCGCATTAAAAATAAATTTAGAATATAATTTCAAGTGTTTTCATAAACTTGGATACGAATAAAGGGCTATTAATACACAATTTTGATTGAAGTATTAACGTATAAAAAAATTAAAATTTAAGGGAAGGCTTTTATTATAATTTGATGATATTTATTTTCTAATTTAGAGCTTGAGGAAGCATCGATTGAAAGCAAAAAGTAGCATAATAAACGGTTTATAAGATTTTTAAAAAAAATTTGTTTCAAATTCATAAGAAGTTCAATTCAAATTTTATTTAAAGGGGGAGATTTGCTTTGTTTCTTTAAGAAAAGTCTATTAAGGAGAAATAGGAAAGCATTATATTTCATATATTAAAAGTATTTTCTTGATACGGGCTGGTAATTAAATGGAGTGAAAGCCACAAGATACTGTAAGTCATTTTTTAATCAACGATTCGTAGGATTTTCCCTCATTTTTTCAAGTGACATAATTTACCAATAAAAAAAAACTAATAGAAGAGACAAGAAGGTTACCGTAGCATTAATGCTTCCTTCATCGAAGCTGTTAAACCCTGAAGAAGGGGGGAAGATTTTCCGAAACGTTGGTTAAAACAGGTTGAAATGATAGTTTTTAAGGAATTTGGTGTTGGTACTTGGTGAAACATTTTTTTTTTTAAATTATTGGATAAAAATACTTGGTAGGTTTCACATTAAGATATAAAAAAATAAAACGAATTTATTTTTAGAGAATCTTTAATCTCGATATATATATTTCGGGTGACCAACCCATCTTCAGGAGATACAGGAAGCAACTGATCTGAATAAGTCGAAATCAAATACAAGTCAATGGCAAAATTCATTTTTCTAAGATAACAAAAGAGTAAATATTCAAAATTAGTGGAGGGAGAAAAGGTAGGAGGTCTACTTTGGATTAATTTTGAATGGCCTTTTGAGAAAGGAGGATTTCAAATTTGAATACAACTCAATGCTAAAATTTATTTTTAAGATAACAAAGGCTAATTAATAATAAATTAGACAAAATTCATAAATTAGATAAATCAGGGGTATATAAATTGACTTGTGATAATTGCGACGCAATCTACATAGGACAAACTGGACGCTCTTTTAGAACTCGCTACTCGGAACATGAAAGAGCCTTTAATAGTCTCAGCAGATCAGATGATATTGATATGGAATCAACTTCTACCTTCGCCAATCATCTACATTTGAATAAACACACCTCTTCTATTAGCCACCTAGTTCCGTTACATTTCGAAAGAAAGGGCTTACGTTTAGATTTTTTAGAGTCAACTGAAATAAAATTAGCTCTCTCAAATAAAACGAATATACTAAATAATCAATTAGAAGTTAAAAAAAGTACAATCATTGATTACATTCTTTAAATATTTGCAAATTTGTTTTGTGTGTAAATTCTCATTTCTCAGAAGACCATTCAAAATTAAACAAAATAGACTTCTCCCTCCACGAATTTTAAATATTTACTCTTTTGTCATCTTAAAAATTAATCTTACCATTGAGTTGTATTCAAATTCGAAATCTTCTTTTCTCAAAAGGCCATTCAAAATTAATCCAAAGTAGACCTCCTACCTTTTCTCCCTCCAGTAATTTTAAATATTTACCCCTTTGTTATCTTAAAAATAAATTTTAGCATTGAGTTGTATTCAAATTTGAAATCCTCCTTTCTCAAAAGGCCATTCAAAATTAATCCAAAGTAGACCTCCTACCTTTTCTCCCTCCACTAATTTTAAATATTTACTCTTTTGTTATCTTAAAAAAATAAATTTTACCATTGACTTGTATTTAATTTCGACTTATTCAGATCAGTTACTTCCTGTATCTCCTGAAGATGGGTTAGTCACCCGAAATATATATATCGAGATTAAAGATTCTCTAAAAATAAATTCGTTTTATTTTTTTATATCTTAATGTGAAACCTACCAAGTATTTTTATCCAATAATTTAAAAAAAAAAAAAAAAAAAAGGTTGAAATGACATTCCAATTTAAAGTTTATTTATTTGGAAATAGTCTTTTATTATTCTGAGTTGGGATTCCATTAAAATTATGTTAATTTGCATTTTTTTATTTTATTAATATATAGAATTATGCAAATATATGTATAATCATAATAATCAATTATTTAAGTTCATTTAATAATTTTGATGATTTCTTTGTAGTGGCAATGTCCTTAATGAGTATTGCCGTTTCGTTTCAAATAGAAATCGAGAATAGCAACTCACGGTATTCTTTCTCATTTAGATGAAACTAGATAACAGTTGTTCTTTGTGTCTATTAAATCAAGTAAATCATACATACTCTATTAGTTTTCTGTTCAATACATTTTAATAAATAAGAATGTTAAATACCCATTTAATAATAAGGTTTTATTGAACAGAAAATAACTAATACAAAATTATAACAGTATAAATAGTAGAGTCTAGATTCAATAGACATAAAGAAGAACTGTTACTAGATTCATTTCATATTTAAGTTTAAATTTAGATAAAGATGTAATTTGTTTTGATCAATAGCTCGCTATATGATTTGTATATAAATAAATAAATAATAAACAAGAAATAAGCGATAGAATGTATACCTGTCCTGAGCTGCCAAAGCAACTTTCAACAAGAGCAATACGCCGGGCATTTGCTTCACTATTTACTAAAAACAAAAGAAAACAAGAAAAACATTTAAAAAATTAAATCAAAATAATATTTTAAAAAAACATCAATAAAATTTATAATATAAAACAAATGATAATTTGTGATTATAAAAAAATATTATAGGTATAAATTATGTTGAGTAAAAGTTTATTTAATAACAACTGCTTAATAGGAAATCGCACACAGTGTACTAGATCCCAAATTGTATAGATATATTTGTAAACAAAGTTAACAATAGAAATACAGATATAACCCCAATGAACATTTTGATGAAATTTTTTTTAAGAATTAGGGAGACCGGGACTAAGATTATAGATGCGCGACTTAACGAGTAAACATTTACCATTTTTTTTCTATATATATAAAAATGTATGTATGTATGTTCCAGCATAAATCTGAAACGTCTGGAGCAATTTCAACCAAACTTGGATTACATATTATGACTTCCTATAAAGATAAAAATATTGTGGGGATAAGACATCCCTAGCACCCCAAAACGAACAAGATTAATGTCGAATCCATTGCCTCCTCAATTACTCTCGACCTAGACAAACTGAATAAATGGGGCTCTCAAAATTTAGTTAACTTCAATTCAAACAAGACTCAATGTTGTCTAATTTCTAGGCGCGAAAATAGAGATTTCCCTGATATTCACTTCGATTCGAATACCCTGAAAATGTGTGACAGCCTATCCATGTTGGGCGTCTCTGTCGCATCTGACCTGTCTTGGAATGAACACATCTCCTCTGTGGCGAAATCTGCAGCAAGGAAGATTGGCTTCTTATTCAGGTCCAAGCGATTTTACAAACCCCCACAACTTCTCACCATCTACAAGGCCCAAATCCGCCCCTATCTCGAATACGGCTCTCATCTGTGGAGAGGAGCCTCAAAATATTCTCTTGCTACCCTTGATGCAATTCAGAAACGAGCCGTCAGGCTAATTGACGATTCTACCCTCACCGACTCCCTCGACTCGCTGGCTCATCGAAGAGATGTCTCCGCCCTTTCCCTTTTCTATAGATACTATCACGGCAGGTGCTCTGATGAGATAAAATCAATAATTCCCCCCAAAGCATGCTTTGCACGCAGCACACGTTTTGCCGACTCCCAACACTCTTTCGCGGTCAAATTAGAAAAGTGCCGGACCACTTCATTCGCGAATTCATATATCCCCATGACTTCAAGGAACTGGAACTCTCTCCCAGCCTCTATCTTTCCCAGCACCTATGATCTTCAAACCTTCAAAACCAGGGTGCATAGACACCTACGTCTACACCCTCTCACTTAAACAACTTTCCCTTCTCTTCGGTAATGCAAGGGTCTTTCCGAGATCCATAGGGGCTACATCTTTACTGGTGCACCCCTTCTTGCATTCGATTGCATTTAAAAAAAAAAAAAAAAAAAAAAATGGTTTTTGGGGGTTGCTGAGATGAATAGCGACAGTCCCGACAAGGGCGGACTGGCCATGTGGAAAATTCCACGTAATATACAATTTGGGCCGTTTTTATAAATTATAAGTAATAATAAATAGAAAAAGACATTACTTTATTTATTTTAGGAATTCTTTATGGCTGTAGTTGTATTAATTTAGTAAGGGGTTAAATAAGAGACGTGCAGCTTTCATTTATTTCTTTTATTTATGAACTCCCGCTATCGTTTCGGCTATTGGTTGTAAACGAGGGGTGAACCGCGACCTAATATTGTGTACACCTACTTCCACTTTCATTTCCAAGTAGAAGACAATAGATTATCTATTGAATTCCAAAGTAATTCCAAAGACGGTGTACACCTTATTCCAATCGCGGTTCACCCGTCGGTTGTAAACAATGACAAACCATGTTAACAATATTAAATCGGCCTTGACCGAGTACATCAATTATAATTTTGTTTTTTTACTCACAAATGTTTTTCTATTGGCAAATTACCGGTAACTTTTTATAACTTTTAAGGAGTTAGGCGTTGGTTCTAGGTGAAACATTTTAATATAATAATAAAACTTGAGCAAGATGCGAGGTAGTTTTCACAAAAAAAGAAATAAAACAAAATTGAGTTTTGTTTTATTTCTTTTTGTGAAACCTACCTCCCATCTAGTTCAATTACCGGTGAGTAGAAAAATAAAATTATAATTGATTGATGTACTAGGACAAGGCCTATTTAATATTGTTAACATTGTTTAGCTCTGAAGATGGCTACAACCAATAGCCGAAACGTTATAGGGAGTTCATAAATAAAAATAAATAAATGAAAGCTGCACGTCTCTTATTTAAACCCTTACTAAATTTATTTATTTATGGGATGGACCGGTAATAACTCTTTCTACAAAATTTTTTTAAGACCAGTCCACTCCTGGCTGACGATGCCGTTTAAGTCCAAATTCAGCCCCCATCGGAGGTGAAAAATGTCCAAAGTGACTTTTGACAGCCTTTTCTAAAGAATATTTTTAGGCATTGGGGGAATAGTTCAGGTGTGGGTATAGGGTTGGTGTGGTGGAGGGTTATCGGAGGTGGGCCTCGCAGTTAGTATATGTATAAAATATGAGAATTTAATAGATTTTAGTGATTACGATTGCGATCAAGCCTGGATAAGGTTCATTTCCAAGTAGCTAAGATTCTAGTTACACTTGCTTTTTTATCTAATTTATATACTTAACATCGGAAATTAATTAACTTAAAATGCTATTAGATTCGGTTGGGATATACTCAGTTCGGCTTGATTATTTATTTATCAAATATACGAGGATAAATCAAAAATTACCAACACTTTTCGTTCTACAACTTTATTAAACTAAGATAGGAGGCGGCCTGCGTTGAGTTGGCGCGTCTGTGGTCATGTGTGCGGAATTTGATCACGATCGCGTCAGTTGTCGTCTAGCTACAAGAGCATAAGCATATCAGCTCCGCTATCAGATTGCACCAAAGAGGAGCAACGAGGTGGTCAGAGGGTGTGAAAGGTGCAGAAATTCACCGGGGACTTTTGTCACAATACGGAGAAAGTTCTTTATCTCGTAAAATCGTTTTTTTATGGATCGAAATGTTTTAAAGTGACCGAACGAGCGTAACACAAAAAGAGGGAGCTGGGCAACCGTCAACTTTGAGACCCTGGAACACCCTCCCTACAGCCCAGATCTCGCTCCCTCAGACTTTCATCTCTTTGGGCCGCTCAAGGAAGCTTTGAGAGTTCGTCGATTTGCCTCAGACATGGACGTTCGGGATGCGGTGCAAAATCATGACCAACCGAAAAACTTATACCAGGAAGGCTAAAGGTAGAGACTATATCGAAAAATAATCTATCTGTTGTACACCTATATTAGTTTAATAAAGTTGTAGAACGAAAATTGTAAGTAATTTTTGACTTATCCTCGAATATAATTTCTCTCAATCTCTTAATATTCTATAATTTGTATGTGCTTAATTAAAATGTTTGTCAGAAAAAGTTCGAATGAAATTGTTAAGAATTAAAAAAAAAAATTAAAGTAGACTCATTAAGTCGTACTTGTATGACAACTGAGACAGGTAATCTAAATACGGAACATTCAGACTAGTAGCAGATCGAAACGTGGTAGTTTATAGTGTATTATTTGTTATTTGTGTACAATAAATAATTATGTGTGATTTAAACAAAATTTTAACCTTTAATTCCGACTATTCCTTTAGAAATTTGTGATTAAAGAATTCAGGTGGCGAAATTTGGCTAATTGGCTGATAATTCATCTTTTAAAACGACTTGCGGAATAATTAGAAATTAGAACCAAATGTGACATAGCAATTATTTCATTAATTAAATTCATGATCTCACTTTTGACAACATCTAATGTGCACTATCAAACTATTTAATAACAACTCGGTGATAGAAAATCACTCAGGGCCTTCTAGAATCCTCATTATTACACTTATCATTGTTAAAAATAAATAAATTTGGATATTAAAATAAATGTCAAAATATAGTTAAATCTGCAGTATATAGCATATAGTAAGCCAAGTCATGTGCATTTTTAATTAAATCGAATTAAAAATATACAAATATGAGTTGAAATGTCTATTTTAATATACCTATGTTGTTGTTGCTATTTTTAAGAATTTATGTGATTTGAGTATATATATTAATAAGAAAATGAATGTGTGTTAGATAAATTCAAGAAGAATCTGTAACTTACCTAGTCTATCAACCATTTTCTAATAAAATTTGCTTAATAGATCACAGTGAGTGATCACAGTTGAGATGAAACTTTTTTCCTTTCTTTCACTTTTTCTTGCATGAATGATTCACATACTAAACTAATCAAACTTTTATTTAAATTTTTTTTTAATCAATTTTACCTTTTATTATAAATTAATATTAATTTTATAATTTTTAATTTATTTGCGTTGAAATAATTTTAAGAATTTATAGAAAATATAAGAATTGATTTGTTTAAAGTACTTATATATCTAGCGCATCGCGTAAGCAAAAACGCGCCTCTGCTAATCCGCCCGCTTAAAACAAAAAAAAAGGGAGAAGTTTTTCAAAACTCGCTACACTTTTTTGCAAATATGTATTGATAATTCGGGGATTGTTTTTTCAGCGATCACATTGGGATAGAAAGTTGAAACTTGGCACTAAGAGACAGCTTATGAATATTGAATAGAAACTTTTATGTGAAATTGCGCTTATCAAGAAAGTCGCCGGATTTTTTTGAAATGTATACAGATTATTATTTAAATACTTCTGCATCGATTGGTGGCAAAACGAAATTTATGAACAACACAGATCCGGAGATATTAAATTTCAAAAATAGAGTATTTCAGACTCTTATACATTGCACTATACGGGATATCGGAAAATTTACATACATATTTAATTATAATTAAGAAACCCTTCTTACCATTTTTATAAAAAAACTAAACCAACATTGAACAATAACCAATACATATTTTAAAACAATTTTGATTCATAGTTACAACAAAGTTTCTGAGATAATAAGGAATAAATATTGAAAAATGTATAAAAAAAAATTTACACTAAAAACAATTTGGCAACAGCGCATTTATTTAACCAGCGAAAGATGTATGCGCTAGATTTTCTCAAAATTATAATTTTCATAAGGTGTAACGTTGATTACATTTGTTAAAAAATAACAAATGGATTTTTATAGAAATTTAAAATGTATTTTATCTGTCATTTTAATATAAAAATATTCAATCTCTTACAATGGTGCCAAATTTATCAAACGAGCACGGGATTGGCTAGGATTGGTACATAAACAGCAAAAAGTTTTGGGCTTATGAGCTATGAATCATTTTTGTCTGTTCTATATACTCTAGCATTAATTTTTTGCTAGTATTGTCGCGAAATAACTACCTTAACTACAACCTTACAATAAGAGCGCATTATTTTTTGATTTTCAATTTTCAAATTCTGAAAACTCAAAATCTAATCAATTCTTCTTAATGAAATGCAAACATTTTAGCACAAGAACAATTTTCAAAATAGCTTCCGTTTGTCTATATATAGGCAAATACTGTATATACCAATACAGGACAGTCTGTCAAAATACAATAGAAAAGCAAACCGTTTTTGGTCTCATGAATTTGAGCGCCACCATGCGAGCAAAATGGAAATCTTGCAGTCAAATCCGACTTTCGGCTACCGACAAAATTAAAAAAAAAACTTGAGCGTCATGGAAAAAGTATATATTGTGTCCGTTTAATGTTATATATGATTTAATAAGATCGATTTTAAATAATTCAAGCATTTTAATATTATGCGCTTTATGTAGTTTACTTTTTTCTCGCTAGAGTGTGCTGTTTTCAGGGTACCATATTTTTGACAGGCTGTCCTGTATTGTTATATACAGTATTTGATATAGGAGAGCAACTCAGCAACTGCTCAGCGAAGCATAATATTAAAGAAGCGGAAACATTTTTGAAAAGAGAAAATTAAAATCATTTAAGGCCATTTAAACAAATTGAGAAAAATGTAAAAACATAAAGAATACATTATTTGATTTGTTATCAATGTAAATATCAAAAATAGTAAATATTTATATAAATGGGAGAAGAAATTATTTTTGCTTAGAGCGGTTGACGAGCTAAATAGGAATCCAGACACAGTGAGATTAAAATAAATAAATAAAAATAATAATAATATTTTAAAATAATATTTCTTCACTATTTAAACCTGACTACATAAACGTAATTAAGTTGTCCCTTGACCAAAACTTTGGATACCGCACCTTCTCCAAACCCAAATATTTTGAATATTATACTTGTATATTTTATATAAAAATGAATATAGGTGTTTTATATTTGTATTTGTTCATATAATTTACTTAAAGTAACTGGAAAAAATTTGTCAAGGAGAGAAAATATTACAAATGATCTTTTAGGAATAATTTTTAGATTTTGATAGGAAAATAAAGTTGATGATAGAGTTGAGTGGAAACAGAGGTGGTTTTAGGACTGTGTTCTCGATTTTTTGCTAAGGTAAATACAATTTCATTTTCACGAAAATTATATTTACTTATATAAAGTAAGACCAAAATCTGACGATGAACACGGTTCACATCTGTGGAGAGGGGTCTCCAAGCATTTTTTTGCCATCCTGGATGCAACTCAGAAACGAGCTATCTAATTAATAGAGATCCGACCATTATTGCCTCCTCGAAGAAGCCTCTTTCCATGCTTTCCATATGTTATAGTTACTATCAGACTCATAGCCCCCTCATAAAATTTCGGGCGCGACGCCCAAAATCTGAAGCGAGCCCCTTATTATGGAATAAGTGTGTATTTTTTATGAAGTAGAATAATAAAAAAAATGTCACGGCCGGGTCCGGGCCCGGGACACACGGATGCACCTTGCGGGGCCTATGATAAGACTATCACGACATGAGCTCTGATGATTTGAGATCAGTAATTCCTTCCAAAGCCTTCTTTGCGCCTATAATGCGATTCGTCGACTCTCAACATCCATTCGCGGTTAAATTATAAAAGTGTCGGGTCATTTAATTCGCCAAAACGTTTATTCCTAGACTTCAAGGAACTGGAACTCTCTCTCGGCGTCCATCTTTCCAGACACTTATAATCTATAAAATCCGGGTGCAGAGATACCTAGGTCCCCACCCTTTCTCTTGATCAATTTCTCCTTCTCTTCGGTAATGTAAGAGTCGATCGAGATCCACGGGGGCCAGGGCCTTTCATGACCCATGGTGCAAGTTTTTATCAAAAATACTAGAAAATAACGCAGCTGGAATGGGTACTGCCCACTAAACTTAAATTTTGGAACTTTTCTATCTGTGCCCCGTATACTTTTCCATAAACGTATTTGGACCTGGACAATAGCGTTCGCCGCCCTTTCCCAACATATACAATGGAACAATTTGTCCCATCAAAATTCCAGACGACCTTTCACTTTGATTAGGGGTCTCTGCCTTATACATATTGATATTTTATCGAAAATAAATTTAAATAATATTTTCTTAAAATTCTTGATTTTATAACTAAATTTAATTTTTATGTTTTAAAAGTCCGCCTCTCGAGCTTGCACCACGTGAACTACCCTCTAATGTAGGGACAGGCGCGGATCCAGACCTCTGTTTTTTTTTTGGGGGGGGGGCGGTCGCCGGTATATAAGATCTACTTTTGATCTCGGAAGTGTGTCGCGATCGAATTGTCCAAGCGGGGGGGGGGGGTCGGAGACGCCCCCCCCCACATAGAAATTTATTTTCTTCAATTTTAAAAATTTTATGTTATAAAAAATAAAAATAAAATAAAATAAACATATAAAAAATATTGATCTCCAATGCTTTGGGGGGGCGGTCGCGGCGCCCCCCTGGATCCGCGCATGTGTAGGGACGGCCCTGACAGGGGATGAATCTTCTTGGTGCACCCCTTCTTGCATTCAATCTCATAAAGAAAAAGTATTTTATATAGAGTTGAAAAATATAATTTCATTAAAATATATCGAAAAAATATATACATATATATTTCGTATGAACGTAACATAACAGGTTTCCACTGATGTGGTCCCAGCACCACCGCTACGTAATAAGGACTTGGAGAAATACTTTATTTACGCCACTGTATTACTGAATACAAATAGGAGGAAAAATTAAAATTATGTATCAATTTAAATTTTTCATTAAATTGAAGGGTTGGTTTTGTCACAAATATAATAAAACAATAATTTTAATAACTATTAGAATTATTTAATTGATAACTATACAGTTTCGGTCACCACTGGTCGACCATCCTCAGTAGTTCTAAAAATTGAAATGAAACATTTATTTACATTTTTTCTTTTTATAGAGAATTATATAATACAAAATTTTTTTTTTATTTTTACAATAATTTGAAATCATACATACATCTCGTTCAAGAACCGGAATTTGTCATTTCACATGAAACATTCATTCTTAAATCTTCAATATAGATACATCACACAATTCATTACAATCACACACATACATATATATAAAAACGTTTATCACTGAACTAGAAACTATTTTGAATTAATGATTATATTAAATATTATTTTCAATTTTATTTTTTTCTAATTATCTCATTGCATCGTCAATTATTATACAATTAAAAAACCCATTATAAATAATCCATTCTAGAAACACATTATAAGTTAAATTCATTCTTTATTTTTAATTTTTTGAAAAATTTAAATCAAGTCACTTAAGTTCTGGAAGAAATATAATAAGTATCAATTTAATTAATACTAGAATTTCAGATGCAGATTTTCAAGGGAATAAGTTCTATTTTATTATATAGGTGTTTAGGCGCATCAAGAATGTTTGGCGCGACAATGGTTATTAGCGCCTCAAATACATACAGAACAACCTAAACCGTCTTAAATAAATAGTATACTAGATGAAGGAGGAGGTATCAGCCAAAGATGGAATCACTGGGTTCAATAAAACACCTTTAATGAGACGTTTCGGCCTGAATTTTATTTGACCATCTTCAGTCAAAAAATTTTTTTTACAAATGGATGTTAATTGATATATTTTTAACCGACTTCAAAAAAGGAGGAGGTTCTCTATTCTTTTTTTTTTTTTTTTTTTTTTTTTTTTTTTTTTTTGTGCCTATGTTATCTCATATCTCCTCCAATTCTCAACCGATTTTAAAAATTTTTTTTGCATTGGGTCCAGTCTAGCTTCCGATTGGTCCCATTTTTTTCGATTTTTTTTCATAGGTATTAGACCTTTTTTATTAGGTTTGTTTAGACCTAACCTCTTTGTTTATGAACCGATTTCGATGGTTCTTTTTTTATCCGAAAGGGGGTGTCTTAGGGATGGTGTCATATTAATTTGGTCAAGTTCTGATAATATGATCACTATTTATAACATCACTAAAAGAGAAAATAAAAATTTTTAAGAAAAAAATAAAAACCGACTTCAAAAAATTAAATGCAACAAATATAAAAATACACTAAAAGGTATAAAATAATTATTATCTTATTTAGTTACAACTAAACGACGAAATATTAACACGAAATTACTTTTGAAGTTGGTGCCAAACATATACCTTTTATGAATCGCACTCGACGGATCTTACTTAGTACGTTTGGCGGGTACGCTCGCTTATAGGTATAGTTTGTTTGGCACCGACTTTAAAAAGTAATTTCGTGTTAATATTTCGTCTTTTAGTTGTAACTAAATAAGATAATAATTATTTTATACCTTTTTAGTGTATTTTTATATTTGTTGCACTTAATTTTTTGAAGTCGGTTTTTATTTTTTTCTTAAAAATTTTTATTTTATAAAAAATTATAAGTTGACCAAGTTGGTTATTTAGACTTACAGTTATACACAAAATGCGGTACACATATGTGATCGATTATATAATATAATTATAATGTAATATATAGAAAATATTTATATAAACTCATTACTTTCATTCTGAAACTTTTGGGTCCAGGCACGTTATAAATTCGCATGAAGCTAAAAGAAATTTTTTATTTTTGACAAGGCTTGGTTCGATCACATATATGTGTACCGCATTTTGTGTATAACTGTAAGTGTAAATAACCAACTTGGTCAACTTATAATTTTTTATAAAAAAATATATCAATTAACATCCATTTGTAAAAAAAAATTTTAGCCTAATTGACTGAAGATGGCCAAATAAAATTCAGGCCGAAACGTCTCATTAAAGGTGTTTTATTGAACCCAGTGATTCCATCTTTGGCTGATACCTCCTCCTTCATCTAGTATAGTTTCATCACAGCCACTAACCCTTACAATATTAAATAAATAGTATCACAGTCTAAGGGCAAATAAAATAACAAGATAAATTTTATAAAATAACAAGAAAATAGAGCTATATAAAATAACAAAATAAAACTATATAAGACAACAACAAAAATAAACATACATACATCAATTCTTCTGTCCCACGTAATACACCAAAAGGTGGAGCTTCTCTATTAATTAAAAAGCCATGAGAAAAAAATAAGCTGACGTGTTCTGATGTGGCCATCCACTTGACTTTACCATACAACCTGCCTTCTCTCGCTTATATTTAATGAAATTATTTTTATAATCATGTATGGGGGGGGGGGGGGGTAGTTTTTGCATTTTTAGATTACTGTGTTCCCACTGATGATTATGTATACAAAATTTGGTTGAGTTTGGAACAAGAGCATATATTTTCATTTTTTGATCCCCCCCCCACCAATTTTGGGCGGTTAGTTTTTGCATTTTTAGACTTCTGGGGTCCCACTGATTATGTATACAAAATTTGGTTGAGTTTGGAACAAGAGCCTATAATATATTTTCATTTTTTGACCCTAACACCCCCCTCCCCCCACCAATTTTGGGCGGTTAGTTTTTGCATTTTTAGACTTCTGGGGTCGCACTTTATTAAATATGGTTGGAGTTTGCTCAAATAGCCTAGATTTTTAATTTTTAACCCCCCTCCACCCCCTTAATTTTGGGTCGATATCCACCAAAATCTAATCAGCTCTTAATCTCAATGAATCAAAACTACATGTGAAATTTGGTTTCGATATTCACTCTATAGTTTTTGAGATAGCTCGTCCACATAAATTTGGTAACGCACAGACTAACTAACAGACATTTTGACAAAACAATTAATATCTCGAAAAATATAATATTTTCGATGTTCACTTATTAGAGCTTTTTTGTAGAACTAAATGCCATAGTATCGCTCAATTTCTTTAATCAAAATAGTTTTAGCCGTTTTTGAGATATTTCAAAAAACAGAAGGAAAAAAAACAATTTTTTCATGCACGATTACAATACTTGACCATACCCTGTATGGTAAAGTAAATAAATAATAAGTTGTATATTTTATGGAGACTAAACATATTTGGCAATTTCTTATTTAATTACCGGATCATTGCCCTTGGCTCAGTACATGGCCCTTCCCCCTATCGAACTTCTAGCCTGAGGGTCTGTTCGAATCATTTTGGAATAGCAATAATTTTTACTTAAAATTGCGCCGTTGCTTAATTTTCATCGACTTTTTACGTTTGAACCTGGTCATCTTGGTGACGTCTGGCCTGCTCTCTGATTGGCCAAGGTGCGGCCGTGCTTAATCAATGCGCTAGATATGTGCTCACAATCACATGATTAAGCCATATGATAGACGTCCTTCTTGTATTTTAGAACCCTATCATTTTATCAATCCAAAGAAATTAAATTTTACTAAGAGTATATATAATAATACAAATTAAAAATGAAGATATGTGGACCGAAATTATCCTTATGCGGATTGATTATAAGCATTTGGGGAATTTTACAACTTGTAAATACATTTAAATATAAAATTAAAAAAATCAATTGACACTTCTCTTCACAATTTTTAATTTAATATTAGTTCTATATTTATTATTTTTTCTTTCTTAATTTTCAGGTATTAATGGGCGTATTTTATTATGTACGTAGTGTAGCATTAGCTGAAGATCTTCCAGGAATAGAACATCATTTTGAAGATGCTACAGCCTTCTATGCTGCTGCTGATCGAGGTTACACCCAAGTGAGAATCTTTTTATTACCACGTTAGTAACATATCTAATATGGGCAAGTATTGAAATTCATGGACAAAAAATTGGCCTTTTTGTCTCCAAAATAAGCGCACAAATTATGATATTGGTGGTATATTTTTTGGATACGGGCTCGGGGGGGGGGGGGAGAAGATACTAATAATAATAATAAATCTTTATTCCTCGACCTGCTTAGAGGTACAAGTCCTCGGTGGCTAGGTCCTCCAAGCATCAATACAATCTAGCTACAATACATTAACAAACATCAATACAAATTAATTACAACAATTTAATAAATAATAAACAAGTAAAAAAAGAAAAAGAAAAAAAATAGAAATGTATGCTCATTATCAAATAACATGACCATAGATTTCCGTCAAAAAACAAAAAGTAATTTAAAAATTCCGCGCAAAAACCTGATACCAGGAGCAAGCGACGCATTAGCCATCCCGGCATTTGCCATAAGTTGTTAAGGAAACCTGGTCAAAACCTTAACAAAGATGGTATGATCTCTCTCTACCTCAGCTAATCTCTGCTTGTGAGAACTAAATAAAATTTTTTACAATTCTAGGACTTTAGGACTTGACAAAATGTATAATTGATTTAATCTTAGTGGGCATCAGAGGACTATAATCCCAAGTAGTAATAAAAGACCACAAATCAATGCCGGATCCTACAAATGAATGCAAACCTACATATTAATATCTGAATTAACTAACTTGTAGGAACCTGACTGTATTTAAATTAATACCATTCTTCCCTAAATCCTTATAATCTATATAACCATCTGAATCATCCTCATAAGAAAAATACCACTACTGGTTTCAACAGCTATACTTCTAGTCCCAACCCTGGATTGACTATCCCTTTTAACCATATTATCTAAAAAATATTTTAAAAATAAACAAAATATTTACCTTAGTAACGCAGAGATCTCCTTATTCCAGGCTAATTTCAAAACCAACCCTTGCTTTTCCTATCTCTAAATGGAAAGAAGAGTTAACAAACCCCCCTCCCCAAAAGAGACAAAAAAAAGAACTAATAAAAACCTACCAAAAAGCTTCAAATTAGCAAGACAACTTTTTGTTTACCCACCAGACTTCAAAGAGACCTAACCATCTGAATGAAATTTGATAGAGTGGCAGCCAGGGTAATGAAAAGAATCAATTTATAAATTAAAGAATTTATATGAAAGTCATTTTCAACCGTTTAAAAACCACCGTTTCGGAGTATCTCCTGTTCTTCTTTAGGGTTTAAAAGGGTCATTGAAGGAAGCATATAACTGCTGCCACCTTCTTGTCTTCTCCATCAGGTTTTTATTACTTTATCCAATACGAAGCATGGGTAAAGTATTGTAATCGGTCTCGCAGCAAGCGCGACTTCAAAGGGTCCTCAGGTAAAAACTACGGAACCCATAGACTCAATTAAAGTCACAAATTGTAGTATTCAATTAGGTTGAATTTTAGCACGTGACGGTTTTGCCAAAAATTACATGAGGTCTCGTCGAGAGGCTAAAAAGTGCCATTTTTTCATTTAGTGGGTGCGGATGGATGGATAGATGTTATCGTTTTTTCCGTCCACGAAACATTAATACTTTATTTCAGTCCTTTTTTTTTTGTTTTTTCTAAATATCTTGAAAATGACTTATCCAATTTTGATGAAAATTAATATCCCAATTAAGTACCTTGGGGACCACAAAAAAGGTTAAATAAAGTTTTTAGTAAAATTATATTTTAAAGTACTTTAGAGTAAGATAGTACTTTTTTAAATTCTTTAAAATTTATTCATTTGATCGTTTTAATATAGCTCATTTAACCTTGCTTAAGTAACAATGGATAGGCTTCTCTCTGTGAAATGATAAAAATTTGGGAGGAAAATTTTATAAGTAACCATAGCAACTGCGTTGTTTTCTTACCTTTGCTGAAGACATAGAAGAATCGACATAAAATCAAAAAGACTAAATTCTCAAGCTTGAGTTCTTTATAATAAAAGAATTTAGTCTTTTTGATTTTAAGTCGATTCCTCTATGCTTTCAGTAGGTGTTGCCATTAATAGTCAGAACATCAAAAATGGAATGCAATAAGGTTATTCCTCTAGTAGTAGATAAGTATTAGATTAGTAATTAGATAATCGATTGTTATTTTTGGTTTTAAGTCGATTCCTCCATGTCTTCAGCAATGGTTACCAATAATAATCGAAGCATCAAAAATCTAATGTAGAATTGTTATTCCTCAAGTATTAGATGAGAATCAATCGCTATTTTTGAATTAAAGTCAACATGAACTGCAAATTGCAAGTGATATCTGATTAATGATAAAGGAATAAACATATTAATATTTCAAATAAATGTGGATAAAGTTTAGCAACGATCCGTTGCAGTTTATTTTCTCAAAAAATCATTCCAAAAAATATTTTCTTTTCATTATCCTAGGCTCCCTCCACCAAATTCAAAGGCATTGGAAATATAAACATTTTGTCAGCTGATACGAACTTTCTGCTACTTTCCGTCCATCTGTAATCTAGTGTATCGGAATACAAACAGGCCCGATTCTATAACTGGGCAAAATGGCCACATGCCCAGGGGCGCAAATGTTTTGGGGCCTAAAAGGGGCGCAAGAGAATAGAGAAGATTGGGGGGGGGGGTACAGTTTCATTTGTACATAGCGCCACGAGGGTTAAAAACGGGTCTGAATACAAACACACAGAGAATAATCAAATATCATTTAAAAATAATAATTTAAAAAACAAATAAACTGACACGTTCTGATGTGGCCATCCACTTGACTTTACCATACAACTTGGCCCCTCTCTTATATTTAATAAAATTATTTATAATCATGTAGGAGGGGGTTAGTTTTTGCATTTTTAGACTTCTGGGGCCCACTGATTAGGTATACAACATTTGGTTGACTAGACCCTAGAATCTCATCCCCTACTCCCATTTTGGGCCGTTAGATTTTGAATTTTTACTCTCGGGGCCCACGGATTATATATACAAAATTTGGTTGAGTTTGGTACAAGGGCCTAGATTTTCATTTTTGACCCCCCCCCTATTTTGGGTGGTTGGTTTTTCATTTTTAGTCTTCTGGGGGGTCCTACGGATTATGTGTACCAAATTTGGTTGAGTTTGGTACAAGAGACTAGGTTTTCATTTTTTGACCCCCCCCCCCCCTATTTTGGGTGGATAGTTTTTTATTTTTAGTCTCTGGGGTCCCACGGATTATGTATACAAAATTTGGTTGAGTTTAATTAAAATTAAGTGGGGGGAGTTAAAAATTAAAAATCTAGGCCGTTTCAGCAAACTCAACCAAATTTTGTACACATAATCAGTGGATCCCCAGAAGTCTAAAAATGCAAAAAATAACCGCTCAAAATGAGGGGGGTGTAGGGTCAAAAAATGAAAATCTTGGTCATTTACCAAACTCAACCAAATATACATAATCAGTGGGACACCAGAAGTATAAAAATGCAAAAACTAACCCCCACCCCCTAAATAATTTTAGGGGCCAGGTTGTATTATGGTAAAAGTCAAGTGGATAGCCACATCAGAACACGCCAACTTATTTTTTTAAGAAGGGAAAATGCTTTGTAATTGATCTCAATCTATCTCTATTTTGTTTTTCAGAATGCATACAATTGCTGGATCGCCGCCTGTCTTTATATCCTCACTTTATTAGTCTCCGGTCACCAATTTTATGTGAATAGTCGTTCATCATTAAGCATGTAATAAAATATATAAAATTAATATGTAATGAAAATTTTATCCTTCGGAATTTTATTATATATTTTGATCCTCTAATTGGTATATTGAATATAAATATTTGTAGAATGTCTATTTGTTATTTTATCATAATTTTTATTTTTTGATTTCGGCTAAAATAAAAAAAAAATCATTTAATAGATATCAAAAATAAATGTTATTTTTCTTGAGTATTAATATTACTATATTTATTAAAAAAAAAAAACTTATTAGTATTGTATTAAAACTAACAAAAACTAAAGATTTTAGGATCATTTGTATATTTTGTAATATAGTTAAAAGAAAAATGAACTAAAAAATGTCATTTTAGTATATACGTGTAACTATACATATATATATATAATCATAAAAAAAAATTAGATAGCTATTAAATATGCAATTTTTTATTATATCTATTGTTAAAGCCCGAAATCAGTTAAAACCAGATTCACCTAGTAAAACTTGTTTTAATAAAGCCTTTTCCGGAGTACTTGTATTAGTATTGTTTGTTAATGACACGTCGAAAGGCAGACTTTTCGAAACTGTTCAAATTTTCGACAATCGAACTAAAATTTCCATTTTTCATTGGTTTTCGAAATCTTGTTAGATTTTGGAAATTTTTTTCTTGATTGGGTGTAAATTTATATTTTCAAAATGAAATTAAAGGAGTATAGATTTGTTTGTTAGTGGAATAGAGATTGTTGAATTAGATTTTGGTAGTTTATGTATTAATAAAAAAGTTGAGAATCGCTGATCTATACTTTTTCAATTTCAAATTTGTACCAATCAATTTTATATTCGGACTTAAAAATTTTAAAATGGTAATAAACAATTCTAAATTGGAACTAATCAATCTCACAATGGGAATAATCACAATGATTATCTATTTTTAAGTGGAAATCAATGAGGGTGTCATATATATCTATATATATATATATCTATGTTGAAGAGCCCCCTCATTGGTTTTCAAGACCAAATCGACAACTCTGCTACTCGGAAAGAAAACTTTTTCAAAAAAACAAAACAATGACCATCCACAATTTAAAATTGATTAATCTCAATTTTATGTTAAAATCATAAATACATTACAGCGTTAACTAGAAAAATGGATTTTTAACTGATATCGGTGTTTTCACCATAATATATATATATATATATATAAGTATATTACATAATCGGTGGTGCGTATAGCAAAAAAAAGGACAAATATTGTTTTCTATGGGCATATAATATCCATAATATATGTATACCTATCTCATTCCTTCCCTTCTTTTATTCATATTCTTTTTTCAGTTGAGACTATTTTGATTTTAAAGAAATTGAATAAATTATTCCCCCCATTAAAACTATTTCCATTTACTATATATATAAAATAAATTGATAAATGAAAGTAAAAAAATAAATTAATATCGCTCTCATGTGTCCTTTAAACAAAACAACTTAATATATAAATAATTAATATATGTTGATATTTATAATATATTCGAAACATAAATTTTCAAGTATTAATTCAATTTATTGTAATAATTAATGATAATTCCACATTTTACTAAAGTAGTTGAATTAATAAAAAATTGCACACATTCATTCCATAAAAAATGTAATTATTAAAAATAAAAATCCATTAAATAAAAAAATATATATCTTTATTCATTTTTAATGCATGTTCCTTTTTAACCGACTTCAAAAAAAGGAGGAGGTTCTCTATTCGACTGATTTTTTTTTTTTGTGCCTATGTTACCTCATACCAATTGTGAACCGATTTTGAAAAATTTTTTGCATTGGGTCCAGTCTACGTTCCGATTGGTCCCATTTTTTTTCGTAGGTATTAGACCTTTTTTGTTAGGTTTGTTCAGGACTAACTTCTTTGTTTATGAACCCATTTCTATGATTCTTTTTTTATTGGAAAGGGGGTATCTTAGGGATGGTGTCATATTAATTTGGTCAAGTTTTGATGATAGGATCACTATTAATAACATCACTAAAAAGAGAAAAATAAAAATTTTTAAGAAAAAATAAAAACCGACTTCAATAATGCAACAAATAAAATACACTAAAAGGTATAAAATAATTATTATCTTATTTAGTTACAACTAAACGACGAAATATTAACATGAAATTACTTTTGGAAGTCGGTGCCAAACATATACCTTTTATGAATCGCACTCGACGGATCTTACTTAGTACTTTTGGCGGGTACGCTCGCTTATAGGTATAGTTTGTTTGGCACCGACTTCAAAAAGTAATTTCATGTTAATATTTCGTCGTTTAGTTGCAACTAAATAAGATAATAATTATTTTATACCTTTTAGTGTATTTTATTTGTTGCATTAAATTTCTTGAAGTCGGTTTTTATTTTTTTCTTAAAATTTTTTATCTAGTATAAAGTTGAAAGCAAAAAGGCGGTCTAAATGAAATAAATAAGAGAAAGACTAAAGTATTATGGTAATCTGCCCGAAAATGGAGTGTCTAATAGAGTTTAATTAATAAAGTAAAGGGAGTGTAGTTTCACTGTGAATGAAATAAAACTCAAAGAGGTTTATACAAACTCAATATATTTCGGATTATTAGTCTATCATCAGGAGTTTACAGATTACAATATTATTATTACAAACGCTTGTGTAATTTGTAAACATCTGATCTAATAATTCGAAATATATTGAGTTTGTATAAACCTCTGAGTTTTATTTCATTCACTGTGAAACTACACTCCCTTTACTTTATTAATTAATATCATGTTTCACCTACAACCTACACCAGCACTTAATAATAGCAATAAATTAATAGGGTTTAATTTAAAACAAAAATTAATTTGCTCATCCGTAATTAGACCAGAAAATAGGCAAATTTTGCTGAAGACATATTTAAGTATTGGAAAGGCAGAACGAGGCAGATTTAGAAATCATTGAAATGTGCTAAAAGGTAATGGTGATGATTAAATTGGTGGATTGAATTACAAACGAGTAAGCTCTGGAAGAATGTAAGGTAGTTCTTTCACAAATGCAAAATGTCAAGAAGTCTTCGAAACTTGGAATATAAGTCATTAAAAGCATAATACACACATACTGTTAAAATTTGAAGACGATTTACCACACCAAACATTAAATAATTTCAATTAAAAATGAAATTTTTTACATATCGTAGATTGGGAAAGGATGGGGAAATGATCATTATTTTATTTTTTTTCATTGAAGGACTTTCACCATCTTGATGAAAATCTAATATTTGTTAGAATAATATATTCGGAGTAACTAAAAAAAAAAATTGAAATTATTTACCACGTAGTTTTGATTAAAAAAAAAAAAAACATTTGGGCGATTATTTTTAGTGGAAGGGATAAAATATCAATGGCTTGGAAACGATCCATTCATAAAGAGAATATAGTAGTGTAAAAAGTACAGTCACGTTAAAAAAACATAACCTAAAATTTTAACACCGTTCATATTTATAGAGTGGTTACGAAGCTAAAACTTTTTGTGTGGATTGTCGCAAAAGAACCTCCTTAAGAAAAGAGCTCAAAAATATATAAGACACAGAGACACGGGGAATTATTTAGGGATATGTCAAACCAGTCTTAGGACTGTGTGCTCAATAATTAAAACTAAAATGTTTGTATTTCTAATGCGGAGAACCGATTTTGACTAAAATTCAAACAAAAATATAAAAATGATCATTTTAATTACATTAAAGTATATGTAAAATGTTAATAAAGATAAATTTAGATCTTATATTTATATTTAATAAATATTTATTCATAAGTATTCTTTAAAATTGTTAATTTATTACTGCGGTTCTAGCTGGCGAGCGAAGATTTTGAATTTATATTCTAGTTAAAATATTAAATCCAAATAAAATATAGATATTTATTATTTAAGATTATTAATTCACCTAAATACAGATTAGGGAGTACTGAAAAAGTTTTGTTTTTTCTTGATTTTATAATTTACTTTCATTTGACATCTGATCATGAATATCTATAGATATAGTTTTAATAATGTTAATTTTTTCTTAATTTAGTGTTTAAATACAGCATATTTAAAAATTATTTGCTCCCCCCAGAAAAAAATTGAAACGCCACTCCTGCTAAAAACATCATCAGAAGTAATCGCAGGTAAACGAGTCCTTTCAGAGATTTTTTTTGGCTTTTCGGCCTTTCTAGCCATAAGCAAATTTACGATACTAATTATTTATTTTTTAAATTTGTCTCTACCCCCGGGGGTCAGGTTTTAGCCGGATGCCTCGAGTCTGATTCGAACCCGGGTCCACTTGGTTAGCAGGCTGACACGCTAACCCCTAGCCTACCAGACCCCCCTCTCTTTTCCGAGATAGAAAGAAAGTAAAGAGCATCTTTGAAAATGATTTTTTTCCACGTTTCAGGGATTTTTAAAAGACAAAAAAATTGGAAATTTTTGGATAAATTCACTATCTACTCCGATCTCTTATCTTCAAAACTATAAAGATTAAATTTTTAGTTCTTCACTCTACAATCGTCTTAAGGCCACGATTTCGCTTCTGTTTTTATTAATAATAGTTTTAGACATTTTTGAAATATTTAAAAAAAAGTGACCAGATTTATTTCTTGTTTTAACAACTATTATATAAAAATTATTTAATTTTGAATAAAAAAATAACATACTGGCGCCGGTAGATCACCAGTGTCCTATATATTGTTATATAGATAATAGGGCAAGGCCCCGTTATAATGAGAAACGGGAAAATGCGTAAAAATAACGAAACCTATTTATATGATGGTTCTCAACGCCAGGAGCAATGTCATTTTTAGGGGCATCTAAAATAGTTGATTTCTAGCATTTGAAACAATTATTTATATTTGTTGAAGATGTATCTTTCTTCTTTGAAATTTTATATAAAAATATGTTCACAAAGGAAATAAAAAAATTATACGTATTCAATTGGGTCAAATTTCGAGATTTTTTAAAAAATCTCATTATCTCGCCCAAGTTATTTAGTTTGTGCGTAAGTATTATATATAGTTTTTCACATTCAAAAACCTGCATTAATTTTCAAGAAAATTATTATATGAGACAACAAAAATAAGTATTTCATTCTAAGATTTATTATACTCGTAGGTTTTATCAAATTATCTCAAAATGGTGATGTTACCTGTGATAGTCAAATCTTCAAAAAAGGGATTTCTTATTAGACTAGAATCAATGTATATTTTTGATATTAGATCTGTTCCTCAAATCAATTCACTCGGTTCAACCGAGTAGATGGAAAGAGAAATTGAAATTTAAGACGCAGTTCAAGAGAACGCAGGATTCCTAAATACCTAAGTCTATTAAAAGAAAATGCGAAGTAATTATGTATGTATGATGACCGAATAACTATTGTTGTTTACTTTCATTTAGTTTTCGAATGTTTTTGTTTATGAAATTTTGTGAAAACAAACTAAATCTACATTTGTTTTTAATATACTATATTAGATACTCAACTTGTTAAATATTCGTTATCATGAAAAACCAATTTCATAAATTAAGTAGCAAATTTGATGGTTTGGTTGTTTATCAAAGTTTCCCATTTGTGTATTCTAATGCGAGTATTTCAGTATTCGAATAAAAATGTGCAACCTAGATGGTTTCAGCCGAAACTTCTATTTTAATACAGTCCAACAAACAAAAATAATATATATGTTCCCTGTAATTTTTTCTAGCCCTTTTTCCATTTTGGAAATATATTTATTTTAAAATTTTATCAACGAACATTTCCATACAATAAAAATCTTTGTACAACGAAAGAAAAAGTAATTTCGAGAAAGGAAAAAAAAATATACCTATATATAAATTTTTATTTTTTCTTCGATCATCTAAACTGAAAAGTTTCGGTAGGGCGCTTTCATATTCAGTCTATTAGAAATTAGAAGAATTGAATTCATAGTAAAGTGGAAATAAAGACATGCCTTTACAGGCTCAAAAATAAATGAGAACAAATATCTATCGCTGTGCCAGAAATTTCTCACGAGCAAGTGAAATTTAACAACTTCCGTAATCATAACAAACCATTTTTTGTGGGGATTAAATCAATAAACCTCTTTGGATAAAGTATAGCAACAGTATTTTCTTGATTTTATTTTTAAACGGGAGAAAGTGACTTTCTGAGTTTAATGATTATTTTCTTTTTAATGATAGAGACACAGTAAGATGTTATATAAAGAAAGAACACCTATAAGTCAGGTTGACTGCTGCATCGTAGAAAAATTCCAACTGATACCATCCAGATAAAAAACTCTTTATGTCCGGTTTTTCCTATACTAGCGTTTCTCAAATCAGGAAGGAGGACTTTAGGGATCCAAGAGGGTATTAAATGGGAGCACTATTCACCGAAATGGGATGTCCTGTAGATTATATACAATCTGTAAAACTTTACTTTGAAAATCTTTTGAGTTAAGACTATTTTGGGAAAGGGGAAATGGATAAAAACGGGTTAAGAAGAACCAGTGCAATATAAAAAGACATGAGGGAGACCTAGGACGACTTTCAGGGTTCAAGGATCAATCATTATTGATAAAAAAAAAATGGGAAAAGTGCATCAGATTTTGTCCAACTTCTATTAGTGGAGTCGGGTGATTTTAAACTATTCATGATTTCAATATGAAAGCTCGTTCAAATTAATTTTCTAAGTTTTTGTATGCCATTTAAAAGCTAAAAATATTTAAAATTCAGGAGATTCTTAGTTAAATCCAAAATATCAATAAAATAAAGTAGAAATTATTATTAATTAAGATTGGACTAATTTTTGGAGACGGACTGATAAGTGAAATTGAGTGGATATTGATGAGGCAGTCCAAAAAAAGAAGATAATTTATACTATCTTTTTATTCATAAACCGACGTTTCGGAGGCTATTCCCTCCTTCATCAGGGTTTTGAAAAGTCAGTGAAGGAAATCCAATGCGACATTCCCTCTGTCTCCTCTTTCAGTGGCAGTAACAATAATATATTGTATTTCATTCTCATCAGAATTATAGTGTGTACTACATTATAATTCTGTTGTGAAAGAAATACAATATATTATTGTTACTGCCACTGAAAGAGGAGACAGAGGGGAATATCGCATTGGATTTCCTTCACTGACTTTTCAAAACCCTGAAGAAGCAGGAAATAGCCTCCGAAACGTCGGTTTATGAATAAAAAGATAGTATCTTATTTTTTTGCAACGAAATTTTCTCTGGAGAGAGATGGACTGGTAGAAATTTTAATTGAATGTAATGGAAGGCAGCCCAGGGGTAGTGAGGAAAGAAAAAATTACCACATACCAAATAAGGTGTAATTTATTGGAATCCTTCCTCCTTTCCTTTCAAACCGACGTTTCGGAGGATTTTCCCTCCTTCTTCAGGGTTTCAAAGGGTCAATGAATGAAACAAATAAAATGTTTCTTTCTTCTCTCCACAGTAGTGTTCAAAACTTTCTTCTTTTTTATCAAAGGCATAGAAAAGAAGAATGTTTTGAACACTACTGTGGAGAGAAGAAAGAAACATTTTATTTGTTTCATTCATTGACCCTTTGAAACCCTGAAGAAGGAGGGAAAAATCCTCCGAAACGTCAGTTTGAAAGGAAAGGAGGAAAGATTCCAACAAATTACACCTTATTTGATATGTGTTAATTTTTCTTTCATCACTATCCCTGGGCTGCCTTCCATTACATTCAATCATAGTGTCTTATAATTATCTTCTTTTTTTGGACTCAATATCCACTCAAGTACAAATTAAATTTGCTAACTATTCCTTAACATTAGTTTTATTTAATAGATTTGCATTGAAAAATAAATGGGCCTATATTAATGGTATCTTAAATATACATATACCATAAATATTCTAAGATAAATATTATGATAAATATAAAACTACTATTTAGGAATTAATAAATGTTTTAATATATTATATTTAAATAATTATAAATTCGTTCGTAGATGGCACACGAAATCCTTAAGAGTAAAAACATCTTTTAATTGAAAAATTGCTAAGACATTATTAAAATAAATAAGTATATTATTAGAAATACAAATAACAATAAAATAATTAACAACTAATTAAGTAATCATAGCACTCACCATACATACACAATTTTCTGAAGAAACGCAACTATAATCACATATTTCTTTCACTAATTGTTTAATGTGAATTGTTTCATTCTGTGATTGTTGTCACCAAAATTTTAAACAATAAAACTAAACAATGAGTAAAAATTCAAATTTTAAATTTTAAAGATGTTTTTTAGTTTATTAATAAAAATTGGACAAAATTTGATGCACAAAACCTTAGTATTTTTAATCCTTTTTTTAATAATTTTCGTCTTTTCACTTTTTATCTAAAATAATTAGGGAAACAGGAATTTGCTTAAATGTTGTTTTACATGTTAAAATTCCTCTGAGTCCGTGTATCACTCAATACAAGAAAAACATAGTATCATAAGTTGAATTGCTAAAACATGTATTTATTTCAAAAGAAATAAAATGATTCTAAATCAGTAGCAGTTCGACAGTCCGTCAAAACAAGATCCAAATGATTATGAAATCATCATTCATGTTAACTCCAACAACTTTTACTCTATTTTCTTATTTTAAATACTTTATTTAAATTTAAAATTAATTTTACATTAATATTTAAAAATAAACAAGGAATATTATTAACTAATACTTATAATATAATAATCTTAAATAACTAATTTGCCCCACAGGGGCTCGCTTAGTTTATTATTAATTGTTTTAAGGTGGATTCATGCAGTCATTTCTATTTTCAATTAATTTAATTTAGAATTGATGCAACATTCTTATTTGTTTTTATTTAAAGTACCTGGAGCCACCGAGCGATGCACGGTAATCCCTGATCCCCCCCCCCTGAAACCACACACCTCGCCCCACCACTGCATTCTCACTCCGCCCCACCCCATCCCGACCGCGCCTCCCACCCCCGGATCCCCCACAACTGCACCCCACCCCGCACCCAGTTTTTGCATTTCTAGCTTTCTAATGGTCTACATATTATGTGTATATTAGTTTACTCGTACACCAATTTGCCCACATTCGTTCATATTGATAAACATTATAAAAAAATAAATAGGAAAATAATAATAAAAAAAAGTAATCGTATAGGATCTGAAATAAAAACATAAAATTAAATAAGATTTGTTTTCAAGTTATATAAAAAAAAGCCACCTCAACCACTTTATTTGTAAACACACCTGTTTTGTTATGATTTAGACACCTGTTAATTAAAAAAAATTCCTAGTTTTAATATATACCTATATTAATATTTGCTATAACCTATTTGTGGGTTTTAAAATTAAAAAATCAATTAAAAATAAAAGATAATTGAAAAAAATGTAAACAAACTTTTTTATTGAGATTTTCATCTATAAATAATTACTTTAATTAAGAAAAGATCAATTAAGATTAAATTTGTCGAGGTCCAGACCTAGCCAAATCGCTTTCTCATCCTCAAAACTTGTTAATAGAATTTGTTTCATCGAAATCGGTAGAGCCGTTTTCAAAATAGAACTAAGATACAAATATATATATATATATATAAATAAAAATGAGATTACACTGCGCCAGCAGAAGTAAACTAACTCTACATAGTAATGTGTACTATCTATATATAAAAAATGTTAGACCTATCGCCCCCTTTTCATTTTCATTGTATGCCTAATTTTAATTTGAAGTAAAGTATAAATAATAAAGCGGTTTTATTATTTTATTACATTATATAAAAACAACCAAAGCAGTTTTATTCGGTCACTAAAAGCTAAGTGTTGACGATGATTGACACAGTGAATAGTGATGACCTCTGGCACTTGTTTCTTAAGGTGGGCTAGAAACCCAGCATGACGACCTGACATGGCAGGAGCACCGTCTGTTGTTTGTTAGGGGAATCTCTTTTTCCTCAAAATAATCTTGAACAACTTAAAAAATCGACGATCCCTTCGTATCAGTGATAGAAGTTCTAGCAAACAACATTTCCTCGGTAATTTCCTTTTGTTCATTGATAACCTCACATAAGCTAATAATAAAATTGCTTTGTTATCAATCAAAGTTGATTGATCTGTTCTACTGTATAGTACTATTTTAATTTCCCCCCCTTTGAATACTCATCGGCCCCAAATCGTCGCCCACTTATTTATTGCCCCCCTGATAACCCAAATCGCCCACTTGGGGAACCTCTGCTATAGACGCTCAAAAGAAATGCAAAATCTAACCATCTAAAATGGGGGGTGGGGGTCAAAAAATGAAAGTTCTAGGCCTTAGAACAAAACTTGACCAAATTATACATAATCGACCAAGTTCGTTCTTTGCTAACGGGTTTAAAAAAAATGTGTGAATAAAAGAGATCATTTAGAAAAATAAGATGTGTTCAAAATTTTATTTACCCTAACAATAAATGATCTAAATAAAAAGTCTCATTTATATTTGATTCACCCTCGTAATAATAAATTAAATATTACCGATTTCATTTTTTTGACAATAGATGCCAAATTTAAAAAATATCAATTTTAATTAAATTATATAAAATGACTGTATGAATCGACATTTATTTTGTTGCACTTACCTATATTTAGATATATAGTAAGTTGAGTTAAAAGGTTTTTATTTCATAATTATTTGTACAAGAAAATAGTGTGAAAATTTGCTTGCATATGCAAAGAAGGATTGAAAGCGCAATCAGGCCAATGTAGACAAAAATAAAAAAAATAAAATAAAAAATTACGAGTAGAGAAGATACCTGAAACTTCGAAATTCCAAGAAAGTTTAAAGATTTGAGGAATCGAAACTTCGATTTAATAATGTTGTTGATTCGAAACTTCTTAAACTTATGATGTCTAAAGCCATTAATAAACCTTTAAACCTATGTAGTTTTTAAGTACTTGTGAAGTTATTCCAAAATATAGCTAGCAAGATTCCAACGCTCACAGTCACTCTTGGGAATGAATTCACAAGCGCTTGACAACTACTACAGAATTAAGTGTCGAACAGTTATGCTTTCTGATGAAATTATCTTATTAAAATAGTCTAATCCGGCTGAAAGCTCTCTTTTGATAAACAACTCAACAAGTGAAGTATCAAATGTGAAAGGAGAAATTTTTCATTCTCTATTCAGAAAAATCTTCCAAATCTTTAATAATTAAATAAATAGTGAAAAGATTGTCTTGTTGAGATTAGCAGAGTTGCTGATTTTTAAGAGTAAATCAAGGAGGGTGTCCTCTGCTTGATGCAAATAAACAGACAGGCATATATAAATGAATATAAATAATAAATGTATTTGTAAAGGTGCCTGTATACTGTAGAGAAAAATCTAGCTCGACTCGACTTTGGTTAATTTTTTAAATAGGGGCGTACGTAAATAGGGCGGCTTTGGTAAATAACGAAACATATTATTTTGGGGGGCCCCTTATCTCGGGGCATTGCCCCGGTTGCCCCAGCCTAGTAGTAACGCCCCTGTTTATATACAGATTATTTATAAATTTATTTTATACAAAACAACTAAAATCATCTGTTTTTTAATCTAAATGTGTTTTCTCTGCTCCAATAACTTATTTCTAGTAGAAAGAACAAAATTAAATTAACCTAGTTTTTGCTTTAGCTGCGCTCTATTCAGCTCGTTTGTAGATTTTAAGGTTGCCTAGCTAGGCCGCTTTTATTATTTTTTGTTTATGTTTACACCTGTGCGTTATGTTGTTTCCTGTTTATTTAGGGCTACCTAGAGCATCTCTAGCAAGTCTACAGGTGTACAGGCACCTTTAGAGACTAGAGTTTCGAAAGCTTAACATTAATCTGCATACTTTTTTTTATTAGTATTTAATTTGTTTATTCCCTCGAAAATGAATATTCGTCTGTAGGAAAAGGCTTAATAATATATATATATACAGGGTGATTCACGGTCAATGGCACGTTAGACGTTTATGGAAAACGGAATGCAGGATTTTTCTGAAAATCTAGCACCTTACATTTTCTTACTTGTTCTATCGATCTAAAATATTTTCAGCATTGCGACGTTTCGGCCTCCATCGAAAAGTCGCAGCAACTATATCCTTTTAAATGGAACCGCCCTTTTATTAAAATACTTTTTGTTAATATTGTCCTATACCTATCTCTATCGGTTTTCGAGATAAAAATTAATTTGTGTTAAATATGTTCCAAAACATGTCCCTAATTAAACTTAAATAAATTAGTGCTCTCAATTCATGAAAAGTTGATATTTTGATGGTAGTTTAGACACACTCGAAGTATTTAATTTACGCCGAAAAATTCTTTAAGATGTAATTTTTCAAGAAAAGCGGCTTTATTAAGAAAACTTGATGTTTTAGGTATAGGGAGATGATGTATCGTCTTAAAGCATTTTTCTTCGACTTTCAATTTATTGAGTAATATACAGGGGGTCTCATTTGAAAAAACAAACTTTTGACCCCTTTTATGAATAACGGAAATAATAGTTATCTTAGCACGCCCTGTATAATATGGAGTCGATTTCTCGGCGTAAATTAAATACTTCGGATCTGTCCAAACTACCACCAAAATATCAACTTTTCATGAATTGAGAACTAATTTATTTAAGTTTAATTAGGGCCATGTTTTGGACCATATTTAACACAAATTATTTTTTATCTGCAAAACCGATAGAGATAGGTCAATATTAACAAAAAGTATTTTAATAAAAGAGCGGTTCTAAAAACGTTAATATACGGGATGTTCCATTTAAAAAAATAAAGTTGCTACGACTCTTCGATGGAAGCCGAAACGTCGCAATGCTGAAAATATTTTAGATCGATAGAAAGGGTAAGAAAATGTAAGGTGCCAAATTTTCAGAAAAATCCTGCGTTCCGCCTTCCATAAACGTCCAACGTGTCATCGACCGTGAATCACCCTGTATATAAATATTTTTTTGGAGACGGACTGATAGAACTTAATGGTGATTTGATGGAGCGACACCTTAAAGATAATAAAAAAAATAAATTAGGAATAAAAGAATTTATTGGAAAGTTTTCACTTTTTTAAAAACCTACGGTTCAGAGATCTTCCATCCTTCTTCAGTGTATATAGTAAATTAATATAAGCGAATTGGTCACCAATAAGAATTTGCACAATTATCAATAGTGATATTATTGATGGCCAGTCAAGTTTATATCAATTAATTTATATATCCTGATGAATGATGAAAGATCTCCAAAATGTGGTTTTTAAAAGATTGAAAATGACATTCCAATTAAATATTTTATTTGGATTTTTTGTTCATTATCCTTGTGATTGCTCCTGCATTAAATCTCCATTATATATGTAAACGATATATTCATTTATATATCTGTGTATGTTTATTTGCATCAAGTGGAGGACAATCTTTCATTTACTCTTATTTTTTTTTTTAATTACACCTTCATAAGTCTCACAAAGTTTCAGATTTGATTTTCGAAGAATTCAAAATCAGGCCTAGACACCATTCCTACAATATATATATTCCCGTATATTCCGTTTTTTTTATTATTTTTTATTATCCGAGTTTTATGACTTTAAAACAGCTGTTTCAATTATTCTCACTTAACGTCTTTATCTACCAATCTTAAATGGAGTCATCCGATAAAAGAAAATATCACCAAAAATTATTATTAAAAAAAATATATATGATACAATGAAAGAATCGATAAGAACTTCAAATAGGTAAAAATAAAAAAAATAAATAAAAAAAAAGCAATCTATGGGAAAAGAAAAAACTTGTGATAATAATTCTCTCTATAGATATAATATACATATATATTTAGTAACATAAATTTGTAATTGATGTATAGGAAAAAATAAAACAAATAATTATAATTGATAGGGTTTGGAATCTCAAAAGAATGCACATTATGTTGATAAATGCAAGTGATAAATGACAACATCGAAAATGTATCTGGGCACGGAAAACAAAATTGAATTTTAATTTAAATTTGAAATTTTTTTTTATACTTTAGTCCGATATTTTTTTTTTAGTTCTAGATCTAAATAATACATACATACGTTTCAATCTGTTGGTTCATATTCTATATCTATTCGCGGAGATATATGAATAAATATATTATGTATATATACAGTCCTCTCTCTATGTATGTATTAAACAAAAAAAGTGAATTTGTAATTTTTTGTTATTTTGTTTATGATTGTGACATGTAACGGACATTTGGGCGTTTGGGCGTCAAGGGGTGGACAGATTGTCGGATCTGTTGTTATCTTGGCCGTTTGAAGATCGGGGCTCAAGGCGGGGCCGTTTTCTTGATGTGGTCGACTCCTCGGACGGGTCTACATTCACATGGTCGCGTTTCTTCAATGAGATCACCCGGTCCCATTTATGGTGGAGATATCGCAAAAGGATGTTCGTCTTCTCTGTCACGATAACTGCAAAAAGAAAAGAAAAAAGATAATTAATCGTTATCTTAAAAAAAAATAGTATAATAATAATGATAGAAGTGCAACCCGATATGTAAAAATTGATCCTCGTATCTTAGAGCTTTAAGGTAGTTGTTTCGCGACAATACTAGCAAAAAGTTAATGCTAGAATATACCTATAGAACAGACAATAAGGATTCATAATTCATAAGCCCAAAACTTTTTGCTGTTTATGTACCGATTCTAGCCAATCCCGTGCTCGTTTGTCAAATCTGGCACCATTGTAAGAGATTGAATATTTTTATATTAAAATGACAGATAAAATACATTTTAAAGGTCGATTTATTTCTATAAAAATCGTTTTGTTATTTTTTAACAAATGTGATCAACGCGCACGTTACATCTTATGAAAATTATAATTTTGAAAAAATCAAGCGCATGCGCGCTTTATACATATTTCGCTGGTTAAATAAATGAGCTGTTGCCAAATTGTTTTTAGTGTAAATTTTTTTTATTCATTTTTCATTATTTATTCATTATTATCTCAAAAACTGTCTTGTAACTATGAATCAAAATTGTCTTAAAATATGTATTTTTTTTTTTTTTTTTTTTTTTATTGATATTGATGTGAGGAGGAGATACACCAGAAGGTGGATCCCCTAAAGGGCAGTATGGGCTGGCCCCTCCATCGTGAAAAGAACAGAGCAGAAGGAAAAGAAACCGGGATCACGAGCCAATCTCAGAAACTTAGATACAATTCAATATCCAATTTACTAAGGTTTTAGGGGCTTCGAGCAGTGGTAAATTCTCCGCGAGATAAATTCGGTTAAATTTATCTCCCACTTAATTTTTATTACCAGACCCTATACTTACAGAAAAAATGTCTGGGTATAGCCGGGAATCGAACCCGAGACCTCCGGGTTGCCAGTCAGTTACTCTGACTATTAGACCACGGAGGCGGACAATATTGGTTATTGTTTAATGTTGGTTTAGTTTATAACAATGGTAAGAAGGGTTTTTTAATTATAATTGTAAACTTTCCGATATCCAGTATAGTGCAATGTATAAGAGTCTGAAAAACTCTTATCTTTAGAATTTAATATCTCCGGAACTGTATTGTTCATAAATTTCGTTTTGCCACCAATCGATGCAGAAGTAAATAATAATCAATTTCAAAAAAATTCTAAGAAAACCCATTTGGCGGAACAACTACTTTAAACTAAGAAAAATAGAAATGTTATCAATTTCTAAAAAAAATAGTATATTTTAGAATGATAAGGATAGAAGTACAACAGTGTTCTGAAAATTTGTTTTTTAATTCTAACTGGCTTTCGGCTAAGGAAGAACAAAAAATTTTCAATATCCAAGCGATACTGACCCCATGATAAATAATATTTATAATTAAAAAAGACTGATGATGAGGGCCAAGCCTTCGAAACTATAGTCTCAAACAAATAAATAATATATATACAATACATATATATATATATATTTGATATATATGTGTGTATGTTTATTTGCATCAAGCAGAAGACAACAAGTGTCAACCTCTTTGTTTCTCTTTAAGAAGTGCAACATCTATATGCAAGACTTCTCGTAACCTAGATCAAATATAATTAATATCTAATGAAATATTAGTATATTAATGATGAAATGACAGAAATGACAAAGCCTATATGGCCAAAAATGACACCCCTCCTCTCTTAGATCCTAAGAATCAAGAAAAAATAGTAATGTAATCGATATCTAAGCTTATTATATAATTAAGGCTAGATGAAAGTGCAACACCTATATGACGAAAAAATTAACCATCGCATCCAACATGATAAAAAATTGATTTTTTTATCGATATTAAAATTAAAGTAAAAAATACAGGACCCACAAATCCTAGAATCTAGAAAATATACAAATTTAATCGCTATCTATATTAATAAAAAGATAAGTCCATTATCTATTTTTCTGATTCGACCCTAGCATCCTAGATTCGCTCTAGTATACATAAAATCAAGATCAAGATTATTCTAGGAAAATCACAAGACGTTGTCATCTATTTGACCCGGGATGGCATGGATTATTTTTAATTATATGCCAGAAGGGAAGATTATTATTTACGGTTTATTTGTTGAAGTCTTGTTGGTCTAGATCAGGGCTTCTCAAACTTTTTTGATTGTCGACCCCATTTTGACTGAGAAGCCATTGTTGCCCTATGTTTCGATACATCAAAATTCAGTTTCGCGACCCACAGTTTATGAGACCCTGGTCTAGATGATGAGCGGAATTCTTCCAGGATTGGACAACCCCCTAATGGTTAATTTAGAAAATGTTCTTTAAATTTAAATTATTTTCAGCTTCTAAATTTTTAAGCAGTTAAGTGATAATAGATATGAATCGAGTCAATTCGACCATCTGTTAAAATCTCGAATTTGTTTTTTTTCATTAGGAAAACAAGTTTCTACTACTTACTAGGATTAGAAATTAGCTTTCCAGAAATCGAAACAGTGCTAAGTAATAATGGCAGACTTAAATTCTTGAAAAAAATAAAAGAGACAAATGCGAACCTGGCTTACGCATGCCTTAGTTTCTGAAGTGTCAAAATAAAAATTCCAAGATAACACATTTAATAGGATTTTAAAAGACCTATTTAGAGGTAGCCCCATCGATAGGGTGCGCGAATTTTTTCCCAGCATTTTCTAATTATTTTATGCCAACCAAAATAATGTCCTTCGAAACTACTCACACTAAGCTAGTTTCATGAATTTTTAACAAAATTTTAAAAATATTTCGGGCTAAGATTAAGCTGTGAAGTTTGCTAGAAGAGCAATGTATTGATCTTATCAGAAATTTTGTGAATTTTTTGTGGAAACGTTAACCCGAGAAGAGAGAGAGAATTTGTAATAAGTTAATGCCAAAATGTTTGTATTTTCAAAACAAAGTGATTAGATTTCGAACTTTTCTAGCTTCGCATTTTTCAGAAAAAAACAAAAAAAAAAAATTCAGAAAAAAGTAGAATCGTAACTTTTCTCATCTTCTCTTTCAATTTCTTTTTTACTTTACCATAAAGGGTAGGGTCAAGTATTGTAATTGTGCATGAAAAAAAGTGTTTTTTATTACTTCTTTTTTTTGAAATATCTCAAAAACGGCTGAAACTATTTTGATTAAAAAAATTGAGCGAAACCATGGCATTTCGGTCTACAAAAAAGCCCTAATAAGTGAACATCGAAAAAATTATATTTTTCGAGATAATAATTGTCTGTCAAAATGTCCGTTTGTCTGTTAGTCTGTGCGTTACCAAATTTTTGTGGACGAGCTAGCTCAAAAACTAGTGTGAATATCAAAACCGAATTTCACACGTAGTTTTGGCGCATTGAGATTAAGAGCTGATTAGATTTTGGTGCATATCGACCCAAAATTAAGGGGGGGGGGGGGGTTAAAATTAAAAATTATAATATTTTCAAACTAAAAAAAACAAGAAAAATGAAATATACTATAAAATGAACCTATAATAACGAAAATATTTTTTTCTGGGGTCAAAATGAGGGGGGGGGGGGTCAAAAAATATAAATCTAGCCCATTTGAGCAAACTCAACCAAATTTTGTATACATAATCAGCGCCCCCCCCCCAAATACTAAAAATGCAAAAACAAACCGTCCAAAATGAGGGGCGGAGGGGGGTCAAAAATGAAAATCTAGGCCCTTGTACCAAACTCAACCAAATTCAGTATACAAATCAGTGGGCCCCAAGAAGTCTAAAAATTCAAAAACTAACCTCCCGAAATGGGGGGGGGGGGTTTATGGTCAAAAAATGAAAATCTAGGCCCTTGTACCAAACTCAACCAGAAGTGTATGGTAAAGTCAAGTGGATGGCCATATCAGAACGTGTCAATTTATTTATATATTAATAACTTTATTTCAATTTTTTTTATCCAAACTGTTTGAAGACAAAAACATTTCCAAATCTTAAAAAATTTGTAAAGTATACTGAGTAGTTTTTACTTTTTCCTCCAAATTAATATTACTATGTATTATTCTTAAAATATATGTACCTATAATATTAAAAAAAATCCCCCTCTCCGAGAAATTTTTTTCTGAATCCGTGTTTGGAAGGTTTTATGATGTCAATTTCTATTTTATGATTTTCTAGTGTCATTTATCTTCATGAGCCTGGAGCACGCAATGTCTCAGTGGTTACCCAACCAAGTGCAAGCCACGCCTTACGTTATTCAACTTCATTGATTTTACAGAAGCAGTGCCACTGTGTTTTCCCCATGGCTAGGTCAACCATTATACCATATATCGATGATAAAGATCAAAGATATAATTTTCTTTAAGAGTTAATCCTTATTCTTTTTACATATGTACTTTGATTTAACTATAACTTGCTTCCAATATAATATTATTATTATCTATCATCAATAATTTTAACATAAAATGTAATTTAGACACTATCAAGATATCTCAAAGTTAACAGGATATTATTGTCTTTTAGAAATTTTTTTAAATATATTTTTACTCCCTCTCGTCTTCAAATCTCATGAAATAATTCAAAAGCAAAAATTCCACCATTTAAAATTAATAATAAGTCATAAAAGTCCAAATGTTAATTTAGTTTTTTTTTGAAGGTTGGGAATTTAAATGGGAGGATAGAATTAATTGCTCAAAGTTGTAGGGTCAAAATATATCACAAGTATCTTGATTGGATCGTGGATTTAGAAATGAGCATTAAGTCAATTTTTCGCAGAATAAGCTTCTATTTTTGCAACTTTTTTACAAAACTCTTGAAAGAGAAACACCCTTAAGTAGTTCCCTAAGACAATTTTAAAACGAAGTTTTTAATTGAATAAATTATAAACAAGGGCGAATTTCTTATTATCTAGTATGAAACTAAAAATATTAAGAGAAACAAGGAGGTTGTCCTCTGCTTGATGCAAATAAACATACACACATATATATCAAATATATATACTACTAGCTGACGACCGGGCCTTCGGCCCGGCGTCACTAGCCCTGGCGGGGAGCGTCTCGTTCATACCAATTTAATAATTGAAATTTAAAATCTTACTGTAAGTATCGAAAGAATGTGCTGAATGAAATTGATTCAAAAATAAGGAAGAATAAGGAAAGATTTATTTAACACATTGCCTAAGCACGATCACTATCTGACCAATCAGAATCGTTCTAATAATTTAACGCTTTGGCATTGGCTATGCACTGGCCAATCAGATCGTTTCCACATACATATATATCCACATACTTTTCTATTTTATATATATATATAGATATATAGATAGATAGATAGATAGATAGATAGATATATGTATATTAGGGTGGTCCTTATTTTGGGTATTTTCGAATTTTTACGCTGGCAGAGGCTCATATGGTTCGAAATAAATAAAAAAAAATATCTTAAATGTTTCAAGTCCCTATCTCAATTTTAACCTGTGCCTCAGGGCGATGCAAGTTTCCCATCTAAATAACATGGGGTTTTTGGCATTGAACGATCAATTTTTTATTCCGGCCAAAGTAATATTTCAAAAAATTTGAATCTCTGTAAACTTTACCCTTATAATAGTAGCTATCCTTCAGAGTTTTTTCAGATTTTTAGTTATTATAATTTTGGAGTTACAGCTAAATAAAATACTACCATATCTTAGTGTTTGTAAGTTATAGACTCCAAAATTATAATAGCTACAAATCTGTAAAAATTCTGAACGGTAGCTACTATTATAAGTATACAATCTAAAGAGTTTCAAATTTTTTAAGCCGCTTTGGCCCGAATAAAAAATTGATCGTTCAATGCCAAAAACCCTATGTTATTTAGATGGGAATCTTACATCGCTCTGAGGCTCAGGTTAAAATTGAGATAGGGACTTGAAACATGAGGGATATTTTTTTTATTTATTTCGAAAAATATAAGCATCTGCCATTTATAAAACGTTTATTAATATTTCTAACGTTTAGGGAGAACAAAATATGTTAAAATCCACAATCACAAGACCACTTCTTCAAGGCCTTTGAGAATAAAGGATTAACCCGACGCATTGTCTGCCTGGGTACAAAAGGAAAAGAGTAACCTTTTTTAAAACCCTAAGAATGGGATTTGTCTACCTGAAAATAATTAATTTGATTTCGAAAAAACCCATCAAAAACAATTTTGTCGAAGATGAGACCGTGACAGATCGAATTGTCACCCCAAAACCCCCTAACCCGTGAATTTAATCAAAATCGGTAGAGTCGTTTTCAAAATAGAACCAAGATACAAATATATATACAAACAAATATATATATAAATAAATAACTATATATATAAATAAATAACTATATATATAAATAAATAACTATATATATAAATAAATAACTATATATATAAATAAATAAATATATATATAAATAAATAAATATACAATTTTTGCTCGTTTAATAAGAGTAGATAGATATAAGATAAGATAAGATGAAAAGAAGATATCACCTTTCATTAACTCATTTTTTTCAAAATTAGACTTACGCCACTTTCAAAATAAACGGCTCATGTATGAAAAAAACAAAACAAAAAACAAAATGGAGTGAATGCAATAGTTCGGACCTCTTGAGTAGCTTAAGTAAAAATTTTTATTAAAGATCTTATATGTATATTTTTCTCGAATTTGCACTTATATATGGTACATGATCTCTAAAGGAAAAGGGCTCTCCTGGATAATAAGCCTATATAGTATTATGATAACGATTAGACAAATATATCTATAAACTAAACCATTGTTTACTTTATATCTAAAAGATTGGATATATAAATACGCGAGTTTCATTGTATTGTGTAATATCCTGAAATAGTATCAAGCGGGGAGGGAAAATAGTTAATAAAGATTTTAAACGAGTGGAATACAATATGTATAAGGAATATTTTTCAGGATTTATTTTAATAAAACGAAATCGCGAGGGAGAGGAAGCCTAAAAACAAAAGAATAGATAATATAATAAATACCCCGAGATATTGATTGTACTGTTTAAAATATTCATATTTAAAATTTTAAACTAGCTCAAGCTAAAATAGAGTTAAAATTGAAAAAAATAAAAAATAAACGCTTTACCATAATAGCCTAGAATAGTGGTTTTCGTACTATTGTAGGTGAGCATGCTTAAGAAACGTTTATACCAGGGGTCGGCAACTTGCGGCTCGCGAGCCGCATGTGGCTGTTTGGATGTCAAGATGCGGCTCTCTAGTTCCATGCGCAAATATTAATAATCATGTTAATTAAATTAGGGAACGAAGAAAAGATTTTTATATTATAGACAAAAGGATCAGCCGGGATTCGAACCCGGGATCTTCGCATGTGCGCTGCGACGCCTTTATAAGAGCCTTAGCCCTTATCCTCTCAGCCACTGATCCCCGAACCCAACTGATACTTAATGCAAGGAGCAGATCCAGGAATTTTTTTATGGGGGGGGGGGGGGGGGGGAGAATGTATATAAGGTGCCCGATGTATATAAGATCTACTTATCTCGAAAGTGTGCCGCGACCGAATTGCCTAAGCGGGGGGGGGGGGGGGGGCTCACACACACACACACATAGAACTTTATTTTCAATTTTAAAATTTATTTAAAAAATAATTATTTTTTGTTACAAATTTTTTTTGCCAGGTCACGAGCCTCCCCAGATCCGCCCTTGACTTAATGTCTTATGAATTTGGAATTTCATTTTTATTTAATCTTTTAATCTCTTCCTCGTTCATTTTTCGGAGCTCTGTAGTTGGCTTGACTAATTAATATTAATTTATTTTCAAAACTCATAAAAAAATTATACTGCAAAAAAATTTATATTTAAAGCTATTTATTTTAAATCAAAAATCATAGTTATATACTTAATCCTAATCAAATACCATAATATTGAAACAAAAATGTTAGTGGCTCTTTAAAAACTGGGAAATTTTGTAAATTGTAACTTTTGGCTCTTTTTCTTTTATTTAGTTTTATTTTATTTGTTTATGCACCTATTCGACGTGAATCTGTGACGACTGGCTAAATGGGCATCAAGTTCCCGAGGCCAAGGGGAAGAAGAAAAAAAAAACTTTTGGCTCTTCCTTCCCAAAAGATTGCCGACCCCTGATCTATACCACCAATAGAAAGATAAAACTGCTCGACAAAAATTAAATAAAAATTTTACCTTAAACCTAACAATGGATTCCAGTAGTTTTATAACGCTGATTATCATGCAATTTCCCGATTTTTTACAACACGTCAGAATTTTGAGATATTGTCGGTCAAAATTACCAAAAAGGCCATTTTGATCTATTTCTGAGTCCCATTAAATATTAAACAGCAATATTTGAAATCAAAATATTTTGTTGACGTAATAGAAAACAGGTTTCTCTTTGATTTTCAAATTACCACTTGTTTTTAGCTCAATTAGAACACGAGTTATAACTAAAAAAACTAAGACCCTATGTTTAAAAAATCGGGAAATTGCATGAGAATCAGCGTAGAAAACTTTACTGGAATCCATTGTTAGGTTTAAGGGGAAAATTTTTTGTGATCAGTGTAATTTTTCTTTAACTATTCACTACGTAGTACTTGGATTTGGCCGTTATATATGTAGATCTGGTGATGATTGTTGAGATAATCAGGCCTTTTGGTGAAACAGGTGGCGACTTATAAATAAAAAAATTTCTATGAGTTGAAAACAGATTTTTATTTATAAGAAAAGTCGCAATCTGTTTCTCCAAAAGGCCTGATTGTCTCAACAATCATCACCAGATCTAATTTCTTTTTTTTTTAATACTTTTACATATAATTTAATCACACTTTAGATCAGGAGTGGGCAACTGCAGGCCCGCGGGCCTAATCCGGCCCGCAGAATAAATGAAAGTATTATTTATATTTATGTTTCGCAGAGGTTTGACGTGTTAAAATGCGTGGAAGTAAGTAAATTTATTTAATCTTTCTGTAATTAATATAATTTTAATTTTTTACAGCCCACACACACACACACACACACACACACACACATGGAGCTTTATTTTCAATTTTAAAATTAAAAAAAAAAAATTTACAATTTTTTTTGCAAATTTCATATCTCATATTTTAAGTTCATTTAAATAAAAAAATTGTTATAAATTCCCTGTCGATTTGGCCGCCGTTTTTTTCCCCTGCGTGCGACGCACGTGTTGCACTCCCGCCAGGCACGGGCCTCTATGGGGGGGGGGTCGCCCCCCCCCTGGATCTGCCCTTGGCTTTATCATGCTAATACTTAGCCTCTAACTTATATTTTATATTTTGTATTTATATTTTGTATTTTATATTTTGTTTTTTGTATTTTTTCTATAATTTGTATTTTATTTTTCTTTATATTGTTAAACTCTATATTTATCAGTTTTTTTCTCTCTTTTGAATGTACACTATAAGGGTCTACTCTGACCTATGTACATAACATCATAAATAAATAAATAGAAAAATAAATAAAAATCGTCTTCCAATTTTTTACCCATTAATGACATTTTATGAAATGAATTATCGACTATCCGCTGTATTCTCAGGAACAAAAAAGGGATTTATTTAATGCAATATGTATGACTCTGATGTTTCTCTTTATCTTTTCATCAATATATTGACTGGTATTAAAATATGCTAAAAAATTATACATTTGCTTTCCAAGGGAACATGAGTAAGGATGCCGGAGAGCAGTTTTGACTTATTAAAGAGGTCCCCACTTCAAAAAAGTTTGAGAAAAGCTGGCCTAAGATATAGAAACTGAGTTTAGAAATATAAAACTTGTTTTGTGGTCGTCAGTGAAAAAACTCAGCCGAAAATATAATTGTGTGTGGTGCAGGGCCGGATCACCTACATTGGCGTAGTTAGGGAATTTTCCTAGGGGGGGGGGGGGCAGCCGCAGTTCCTAGGAACCTGATTCCTATCTTATTCTGTAGCAAATCTTATTGGCTTGAACCTATACTTGGACCACTTTTTTCATAAAACTCTTAGATTTATAGATATCCATCATTTTCCATGACGCTTTTGAGGATTCGGATCATATCCTGTCCGGAAAATGTAGAATATCTATAAATCAAAGAGTTTTAACAAAAATGTGGTCCAAGTAAATGTCAAAAGTCAATAAAATTTCCTAAAGAATGAGATAGAAATTAAGTTTCTAGGATTAGTGGTTTTCATTTTATGAAGGAAAAACAATTTTTTCAAAAAATTAAGTAGAAATTAAGTTTCTAGGATTAGTGGTTTTCATTTTATGAAGGAAAAACAATTTTTTCAAAAAATTAAGTAGAAATTAAGTTTCTAGGATTAGTGGTTTTCATTTTATGAAGGAAAAACAATTTTTTCAAAAAATTGCTTTTTATTTAAAATTTCACCTCATTGCGGCACGGATTACCATTATCCAAGTAATATGAAACTTTGTTTAAATTGTAGCAAATTTAATCTAGTTTTAAAATGTATAGATTCTATGTTGAAAACGTACCCCTTCATGGTCAAAATAGGAAAAAAGACAAAAAGTGCTAGTTTTAGGGATATTCAAAAGTGATCCTGGGGGCTATTTTTTGGATCCCCATTAAAAATCGAACTACTGGACCAATTTTGCATTTATTTTTAATCAACGCGAAAATTTGTCCTCTTTAATTTACTATAGAACGATTATTTATAAAATGTTAACTGTTTTCGAGTTATAAGCGAAAAACTGGAAAAAGTCCGAAAATTTCGACGTTTTTCGGCCGCCAAAAGTTGCCCCCCAGACTTTCGAGGTCGCAAACTTAGATTTGGCATATCCACACCATACCAAACGAACCTAAAAAAAATATTTTCCCGCAATTAGTATAAGATGAAACCCCCTATTTACTGGGTTATATGGGAAGTTAATTTTTTTTTTGACATATACATTTTTCAATCTGTAGTTTCTTGATTTTTTAAGAATAAAATTTATCTCATAGCATAAATAGTTATTGAGATATTGAATCGATATTTCTAGGCGGGGGGGGGGGGGCAAGGAGTTTTCTAGGGGGTAGTGCCTCCCCTTAACTACATGCATGTGCCTAGGGCCCGGTCAAACTCTCTATTTTGAAAAGATTTGTAAATAAGATAGTTTACTTTTCTGTTGGACAACTAAATATAATAAACAAAAAGATATTGCTTTTTATATGGTTATTGTGAATTCTAAAATTAAAAGAAAATGTGTGGGAGGGGGCCCGGTATGAAGAAAATGTCTAGGGGTTAATCCGGCCCTGTGTGAGTGCTTTATCTCAGCATCAAATTAAGTTAAAGGACAACGAAATTTGAAACTTAGAAGCTAGGATATAAGGCAGCAACTGTAAGCTTTTGATCCAAATCGACAATATAATTTTAGAATCATTTATTCTAATTATTATTTAATTTAAAACCCATTAATACTTAGTTTAAATAAACAAGAATAAAACCAAGGTCCTAGTATGTACAAAAAAAGAACAAACGAAACAGGAATGCATCAAAATTAACCAAGAAAACTTAGAAGGAGTTAAGGAATTCCGCTACCTAGGAAGTAAAATAACATGGGATGGGAGAAGCGAAAACGAAATTAAATCAAGAATTGCCCAAGCAAAAATGGGGTTTAATTCAAAACAAAAACTACTATGCTCCTCCTCAATCAGCTTAGAAAACAGGAAGTTGCTATTGAAGACATATGTATGGAGCATAGCCATGTATGGATGTGAAACCTGGACAATTAGAAAAGCGGAGAGAAAGAGATTAGAGGCTTTCGAAATGTGGTGCTACAGAAGAATAAGGAATATCAAATGGATGGATAAAATTACAAATGAAGAAGTTCTTGGAAGAATCGGAGAAAGGAGAACCTTGTGGAAGAGTCTGAAGAAGAGAAGAGGTCAGATGATTGGACACACACTGAGACATGGGGGACTGCTTAGGGATATCTTGGAGGGGAGGTGGGAAAGAAAAGGGGAAGGGGAAGACCCAGATTAGAATATTTCAACCAAATAATTCGGGATATGGGATGCCAGACATTTAGAGAGGTCAAACAGCTGGCGGGGGACAGATTCGAGTGGAGACGGATTGTTACATCAAACCAGTCTTAGGACTGTATACTCAATGATGATGATAATACATAGTTTAATATGAATGATGATTCATATATTAAATTTATTAAGAAATAGTATTTGTCTTTTATATAGAAAAAATTCGAATCGTTTTACCAAATGCACTGCCAAGATCATTATTTATTTATCAATATCATTTATGCAATATATCTTTTTTACAAGCTATTCAATTTCAATACCTAACACAATGGACATTATCTATATATGTAAATATATTAATTATTATTATAATATTATTGTTTTAGTATTTGTATTGTATGGTATAGTATTGTATGTGTATTATTGTTATAATATTTGTATTCTATTGTATTATTGTTGTACATTATTATTGTAATGTTTTATATTGTATTATATTGTTAATTTTTATGATTGTATATTATTATTGTATATGTATAGCTGAAAAATAGCTAATAAAGAAATTATTATTATTAAATATTATTATTAGTTGAAAGAGACAATAAAATTCTGCTGAAAAAATAAATTTTTAATTTATTTATATTTCATACATTAATTCCTGTGAATCAATAGTAATAGACTGATGAAGAGGACAAAGCCCGCGAAACTATAGTCTCGTTATAAATAAATTAAAAATTTATTTTTTCAGCAGAAGACACACTCTTTTATTGTCTCCTTAAATTTATAAAAATCTTGCTAGTCTCGGCAAAAAGAAACTTTCAATTTAATACAGTAATGCAGTAGTATTCAAATACAAAAACACACATACACATATGGTACATTAAACATAGTTTAGTGAGTGAGGCCAGGCCGAAAGTCAGGGTTGTTACAGAAATTTATATTCAATCCCAAGGAGGGAGCCTGTGCCCCTTTTGACCCTCTTTTCGGACGCCCATGGTTGGCAGTGCATTTTGTAAAACGATTCGAATTTTATCTTGATAAAATAATCCAAGAAAACTGAGAAGTCCGAATAAGCAGACGAAACGTCCCGATTGGATAATAAAACCATAAAATTCATGATTGTTTGGTCCTTTATCGCCCGATTTTCAAATTCATTGTAATCATGGACATGATCCAAGATAATTAAGATGAATAGTAATAATCTCTCATCCTTAAGATCAAATTGTAATGTTTTTCTTTTTGCTGAATAAATAATATGAACACATTAAATTAAACCAGGGGTGCTAGCACTGAACAATTTAAATTTGGAGTTGCAAGATAAAAACAAAAGTTTAATAGACATGATAAGTGCAATAAGATCATTCGAACAATTCTTAATTTTACTGAAGGAAAATTTAAATAGTCGTGAATTACCTAGGCCATTTTCCATACTAGTTTCTCAACGAAAATCCAGAAATGAGTAAGTGTGTGTGACTTCAAGAAATTTATAAATTAAAATCAAGAGGAAGATTCATTCAAGGTTCGGAGAATTTAATAACATTGAAGGGATTTTCATCTTTTTATTAACAATCCGTTTCAACAAAATTTAAACATCGCAGAAATCTATATATATAAAATTAAGGTTTTGTCTGTACATTGGTCCAAATCACGCCAAATTTTGGTTGTACACGTTTCAAGCAAAGTTATGAACGAAAACACCCTCAACAAAATTCCGGTCTGTGTGTCTGTCTGTTTCTAAGGTTTCCGAAAAGTTGCTCACGATTCACGTAAAATTGGATGAAGGGATTATTATGAAATTTCATATTTACATCAGATGTCTTCTAACTTACGTTTATAGCTATATAACGTTTTGATATTTTGACACCAAAAGGGGGTTTGGGGGGCGTATGAATGAAAATTATCAAATAAATCCTAAACTATTATCCCTACGGCAAATTTTATTATAAGCAGGGGTAGGCGGGGGTGGAGGGCACGGGGTGGGGTGCGGGGTTGGTGGTGGTGTGGGGGCGGAGGTTGGGCACGGGTGCATGGTGCGGGGTGTGGGGATGCTGGGTGGGTTTCGGGGTGTGTGGTGGGTGGGAGGGTGGGGTTCGTGGGTTGGGGGTCCAGGGGGCGTCTTCTGGCTAGCCAAGGGCGGATCCAGGAATTTTTTATGGGGGGGGGGGTGAATGTATATAAGGTGCCCGATGTATATAAGATCTACTTTTTATCTCGAAAGTGTGTCGCGATCGAATTGTCCAAGCGGGGGGAGGGGTCAGAGACGACGCCCCCCCCCCCCCACACACACACATAGAACTTTATTTTCAATTTTAAAATTTAAAAAAAAATGTGTTTTTTTTACAAATTTTTTGTCAGGCACGGGCCTCTATGGGGGGGGGGGGGGGAGCGATAGCCCTCCCCCCCTGGATCCGCCCTTGCTTGCAGCTAGTTTCAAATAAAATTTCTAAACTGTTTGATGCAACCAATCCGAAGCAGAACTTAAAATAATCAAAATTCAAAATAATATTCATTTAAAATCAGTTAAGTAGTATCGAAATATACACACCAGCAATTCCCGATATTAACATGTATTGCCCAAAATTTTTTGGCTTGTTTTGGATCAACATATTTGTCAGAGTCTGCGTTTTCAAACATGACCTATATAAAAAACAAACTAAGAAATAAAATTACAAATTATCACTTGGATCAATGCTTGCTATCAGCTACATCATTACCATATGCCAACCAACCTGTCTATGTAAAAAAGGACAAGTCAGGGCAATGGGAAATTTCGCACTGATTTTTTTACAATAAATTAAATAATTTGGATAGATATTGGGATCTTGGACTTGGGAAAATAATTAAAAGCTAAATTTCCAGAAAGTTGCAACACGTTTTGTCCTATATTTTTCGACTTGTTCAGGTAATTTTTAGGATCAGCTTTCTCATTAATAGATATATACAGACCATTAAGACTAGATTTTGCAATGACACAATTGACAAGGCCTAAACAAACTTAATATAAAAGATATTAAACAAAATAAACACAAAAAATCTCAAAAAAAATTGGTCATTCAAAGTTGTTTCGAGATTTTTTATTTATTTTGTTTAATATCTTTTGTATTAAGTTTGTTTAAGCCTTGTCAATTATGTTTTTGCAAAATCTAGTCTAATGGTCTGTATATATCTATTTTCGAGAAAGCTGATCCTAAAAATTGCCTAAACAAGTCGAAAAATATACGACGAAACGTGTTGCAGCTTTTGGAAATTTAGCTTTTAATTTTTTGGAAAGATGGACGATAACAACCCAAATAAATTAAATAGTTTATTTACATTTAATTTGTGTATGTAGCTTTGTAAACTTTTATGTACTTCGTAAATTATTAAGATAGATGTTTCACCATATGGGTTTTCTTAGGATTTTTTTTTGAAATTTAGACAGATTATTATTTAAATACTTATGGATCGATTTGTGGCAAAACGAAATTTATGAACAATATATTAAATTCCAAAGATAGAGTTTTTCAGACTCTTATACAGGGTGGGGCAAAAGTAATCACCCTATTGGAAAACGCTATAAAAAAGTAATCACCCGATGTTCCCTTGCTGTATTTTTTTTTTAATGAAATACTTGGTTCTGCTTGTGAAATTTGTTTATTTAATACATTAGAATTTATTCCATCAAGTCGAGAAAATGATATCGGACAAGTGGCCGCCGCCAGAGTTGATGACCATAAGGGCCCGTTTTATGGCATTTTCCATCACTCTTGCCAGAACTTCGGGCGACAGGTTCTCGCATTCCTGGCGAATATTCTCCTTAAGGGCTTCAAGATTCTGAGGCTTGTTGACGTAAACCCGCGACTTCAAAAACCCCCATAAAAAGAATTCTGGAACGGTTAAATCGGGTGATCTGGCCGGCCAGTGCAAATCACCAAAACGAGAGATTAAGCGACCCGGAAATGCTTCCTTAAGAATATTGGCCGTATGGTCATTAACTCTGGCGGCGGCCACTTGTCCGATATCATTTTCTCGACTTGATGGAATAAATTCTAATGGATTAAATAAACAAATTTCACAAGCAGAACCAAAGTTTTTCATTAAAAAAAAAAATACAGCAAAAGAACATCGGGTGATTACTTTTTTTATAGCGTTTTCCAATAGGGTGATTACTTTTGCCCCACCTTATACATTGCACTATACGGGATATCGCAAAGTTTACATACATATTTAATTATAATTAAGAAACTCTTCTTACCATTGTAATAAAAAAATAAACCAACATTAAACAATAACTAATACATTTTTTAAGAAAATTTTAATTCAAAGTTACAACACAGTTTCTGAGATAATAATGAATAATAATTAAAAATACATAATGAAAAATTTACACTAAAAACAAGCTGGCAACAACAGATTTATTTAACCTAAAAAGTGGGTTAACTTTAGAACTTTTTTGACGTTTTTTCGCTTCAGCCATTGTCGCAACAGCTTTCAATCGCTTATTAAGAACTTTTTGTTTTATAAATCTTCCTTTATAATGAACTTTATCTGACATTTTTATGATAAAATATAGTACCTGGAGGCACCGAGCGATGCTCGGTAACTTCTTCCTTCAGTTAAAAGCTTTATTTTAATATTATTTTTAATAATTTATAATCCTGATAAAAAGGTCGATTTTTATTTGAGAGCCGTTTTCGAATTAAAAAAAAATACAAATATATATAGTATTCGCGCACTGTACCCCCCACCCCCGAAACCTCGCCCTACCCCCGGATCCTCCACCACTGCACCTGTTTTGATACAACCATATGATTCATTTTTATTCATCCAATTGTTAATAAATAAAACCTATCAAAATGTGTTGTTTTTTCAGAAAATTGAGACCTGCTTATGCGAAATATATTTTTAAATAAATTCTTGATTATTTTTTATTCTATTAAATAAATAAAGTTCTTTATAAAAACAATTATAAAACGTTTATTAATATTTCTAACGTTTAGGGAGAACAAAATATGTTAAAATCCACAATCACAATGCTTCTTTAAGGCCTTTTAGAACAATGAATTAAGGCAACCCATTGTCTGCCTGGGTACAAAAAGAAAAGAGTAACCTTTTTTAAAACCCTAAGAATGGGATTTGTCTACATGAGAATAATTAATTTGATTGCGAAAAAACCCATCAAAAACAATTTTGTCGAAGATGAGACCGTGACAGATTGAATTGTCACCCCAAAAACCCCCTAACCCGTGAATTTCATCAAAATCGGTAGAGTCGTTTTCAAAATATAACCAAGATACAAATATACAAACAAATATATATATACAAATAAATATACAAATTTTGCTCGTTTAATAAGAGTAGATAGATACAAACTCGGACAGGGTTGCCAGAATTGTCAAACGAGCTCGGGATTGGCTAGTAGTGGTACATAAACAGCAAAAAGTTTTGGACTTATGAATTATGAATCCTTATTGTCTGTTCTATATACTTTTTGCTACTATTGTCGCGAAACAACTACCTTAAAGCTTTTTTGGGATTTTCTGAAAAAACGGCTGAAACAATTTTTAAAAATCTAAATAAAAAATGTCTTTTTCTACGATACTGGCTGGTCCCTTGGCTATTTCATTCAAATAAAATACATTTGGGCCACTAAACACAGATTTCTTTAAATATAATAGAATAATTTGAATTAAAGTTATAATTTTCATTTAATGGTGTCCTCTATGTTAAAATGATAATAGAATAGGTTGCTTGCCTTGCTCGGATGGGTGATCCTTGGTGGGCAAATAGACGGAGGGCCGTTTCACACATGATCTCGTTCCACTGCCACCGTCCGAATGAAATCGGGCAAAATTATTCTCATCATACGATGGTAAACCTTTCAAGAATTCGGCCACGGACTAACAAAAAGAAAAAACAAACAAACAAATTTTTCATTGTTATAAAATAAATAAATAAATCAATGTCTAAATCTAATCCAATATGGCATTCAAAATAATATTTATCTTTAATATTGTGAGAGATGTATAAATATGTAAACAATACATTATGAATTATTATATTAATAATATTCAAACGAAAATATTTTTAATATTAAATGAATTGAATTGCATGAATGAATTAAGTTACCATGGTGTTTATATTGATGTGCGATTCTGGTAATGCTTGAAAGTCAACTTGTCAGTGAGAAAATAAGGTTACGTGCGCAATAGGGCTAAGCAAAAAAAAAAGGGAAGGCAAGGGCGGTTTAGTTGAACAAACACTCGATAGATAGCGTTACTTTTCTACTATTGAATTTCAAAATAAATTATCAAGGTAGCTGTTCCGCCAAATGGGTTTTCTTGGGATTTTTTGAAATTTAGACAGATTATTATTTAAATACTTCTGCATAGATTGGTGTTAAAACGAAATTTATGAACTATACAGTTCCGGAGATATTAAATTTCAAATATAGAGTATTTCAGACTCTTATACATTGCATTATACGGGATATCGGAAAATTTACATACATACAAGAAACCCTTCTTAGCATTTTTATAAAAAACTAAACCAACATTAAACAATAACTAATACATATTTTAAGACAATTTTGATTCATAGTTACAACATAGTTTCTGAGATAATAATGAAGAAATAATGAAAAATGTATAAAAAAATTTACACTAAAAACAATTTGGCAACAGCGCATTTATTTAACGAGGGAAAGATGTATAAAGCGGGCATGTGCTAGAATTTTTCAAAATTATAATTTTCAAAAGGTGTAACGTAGATTACATTTGTTAAAAAATAACAAAACGATTTTTATAGAAATTTAAAATGTATTTTATCTGTCATTTTAATATAAAATATATTAAATCTCTTACAATGGTGCCAGATTTGTCAAACGAGCACGGATTGGCTAGAATCGGCACATAAACAGCAAAAATTTTGGGCTTATGAATTATGAATCCTTTTATTGTCTGTTCTATATACTCTAGCATTAACTTTTTGTTAGTATTGTGGCGAAACAACTACCTTTAAATGTACAGGAATCCCTTGATTATTTCGGGTTTGATATATAATAGTGCAGTCGAGAGAAAATCCGACCGGAGATAAAATTCTAAGGGCCCCAAGTTAAACAAATATAATATTATAATCAAAGCCATAATAATAATTTTATCCGTAAAAATCTATCTTATTTAGTTATTTTATAGGTATTTGAATTAAACAGTTATTTTTTATTTTTAAGCCTTTATTGGTTCAAATTACATTTACATATACTTAATTAATTTAATATCATTATTATTATATATATATTTTTTTTATAGTAATACATTTATGTTTGAATTTATAGTTACACTATGTACAAGTTATGAAGGAACCAGGTCCCGAGCAGCCGTTCAAATAGCCAGGGATTTTAAGCTATTGCATAGCTTTTATCACGGGCTTTGAGCGCGGCGACCGAATCGAGAAATTCCGTAACGAAAATAACCTAACAATCCCCTCCAAGCGGCCAGCCGAAAGCCAGCGGAGTCGCCCGACTCTTGGCGGAGAGGCGGCTCGAGCGAGGAAGATGTCCCTCCCCGCCGCCGCCCACCACTCCTACACGAGACCCGAGCGACTCGACTGACAGCCGACCGGCGGATTTAAGAGGTGGGGAGGGGCTTTCAAAGGATCTCATTATGGAAGGGATTTTGAAATTAAAGGGGGGGTTTCTTTTACAAAATTATAATTTATTAATTATCTTATTTTTTTACAATACATTTAAATTATAAAATACAATTAAACTATAATAGTAAATAATATAAATGAATAATAAATAATTTTCTAGAGACGAACAGTGGACAGCCGGTACATCTTTAAAAGAAAAAAATATATTTTAAATTGCATTTTAAAGTAAAAAACGCGGAATATAGAATATTTTTTTTTTTTTAACATTTATTTATTTTAAATTTTTTTCAGACGGGCATGATACAACACCGTGGGATTATTATTATTTTGCTGGCTTGGTGTGTACTGGATATATTAATTTTTTATTGTTAGGATAAATAAACTGAATTTGCTTCTTTCCAGTAATTTATTTTGTTTTTCAAATGGTTATTCCAAATATTTCGAGAACGTTCTCAGCATCTCTTCCTCAGTGGAAACTGTGGGATTATTATTATTATTTGTATTTCCCATGCATTATGCTATTCAAATAAATAGGATTAAACAAAAATAATTATTAAGCTATTGCATAGCTTTTATCGCGGGCTTTGAGCGCGGCGACCGAATCAAGAAATTCTGTAACGAAAATAAACCTAACATTCCCCACTCCGACCGGCACAGCGGTGCGGCGTTGAAAGCCGTGCAATCGTCTAGCGTCGTTTCAGTTCGGAAGACTTCGACACGGTGTTTGTGTGCGTGCGACTAGACGTATGCGTGTAGACTGTACGAAGCTCGCACGGATCGAGACAAGCTGTTTCGAAATCGGACGAATACGTAAGCAGCTGTTTGTGAATAAATATTGCATAAGTTGATAAAAAATGCTATGCAATTGCTTTACCGCGGCAGTCCCCGAGTGCCATACATCTATTTTTTTTATGAGATTTAAATATAAAATTTGTAAAAAAAAAAAAAAATTCAAATCATTTATAGTTTTTCTTTTTATAAATTTCATATTTTAATCTCATAAAAAACAAAAAAAATCCCAGGCGATTTGAACGCCTTCGTGCGGCGCACGCAATGAACACCCGCCAGGCACGGGCCTGGTCCCGAGTTCCCGAGGGGCAAATTAAACAGTTATTGAACTAAAATATTAGTTCTCAGCACATTATTTTTCAATTTAAATGAGGCCCTAAAAAAACCTGGACCGGAGAGAATCCCCCCCCCCAATCTCTGAATAAATGCGGTTTGAATTAGGGCTTCACTAAGTGCGATTTTATTTTTATTTTAGACTTGAAAGTACTATTATAATTCTTAACTTTTGAGTAAATTATTTACGTCGATAACAAAAAAATGTCAAGTTTCTAGCTCTGAAGAAACCGTGATATTTAAATAAGCTGACGTGTTCTGATGTGGCCATCCACTTGACTTTACCATACAACCTGGCCCCTCACTTATATTTAATATTTAATAAAATTATTTATAATCATGTAGGGGAGGGGGGTTAGTTTTTGCATTTTTAGACTCCTGGGGGCCCACTGATAATGTATACAAAATTTGGTTGAGTTTGATACAAGGGCCTAGATTTTCATTTTTTGACACCCCCCTCCCCCAATTTTGGGTGGATAGTTTTTGAATTTTTAAACTTCTGGGGTCCCACTGATTATGTATCGAAAATTTGGTTGAGTTTGCTCAAATGGTCTAGATTTTCTAATTTTTAACCCCGCCCCCCTCAATTTAGGGTTGATATGTATGAAAATCTAATCAGCTCTTAATCTTAATGCACCAAAACTACGTGTGAAATTTGGTTTCGATATTCACTCTAGTTTTTGAGCTAGCTGGTCCACAAAAATTTGGTAACGCACCGACTAACAGACATTTTGACAAAACAATTATTATCTCGAAAAATATAATTTTTTAGATGTTCAATTTTTAGAGCTTTTTTGTAAGCAAAATGCCATGGTTTCGCTCAATTTTTTTAATCAAAATAGTTTCAGCCGTTTTTGAGATATTTCAAAAAAAAAAAGCAAAAAAACCACTTTTTTCATGCACTATTACAATACTTGACTATACCCTCTATAGTAAAGTAAAAAATTCAGATGTGTGGTTAAGAGACCACACGACAGAAGTGATAACTTATATGGCATTTATTATTCTAATATCCTAAAAATTATTAAAATTTATATTTTTATGTAAACTTTTAATTATTTTTTTTGGTATTGTTAAATATATATTTATGTAATGTTATTTTTAAATATTATAACCTGGCAGCCTGCTTCCTCTGAATGAAAAGCTGACTCTGTATAAAATGCTTGTTCGGCCAATCATGGGATACGCTGCCCCTGCATAGCTCCCCTTCGCCTCCAAAACCAGGCTCAACGATTTGGAAAGGGTCTAGTCAAAAACATTAAGGAAAATGACCATTCCTCCACCTGGAATCAACAACCATATAATAAGAATCGGACTAAACATGACTTCTCTAAAAGAAAACCTAGAAAATAGTGTTAAAAAATTCGAAAATAATGCGCAATCAAATCTCAACCCTCTAATTAACGAAATATACATATATTATCATAATTGGTCTCAACGTCTTGTTTGTTGGTTTAACCAATTTATTAAATCTGATAATTACAAACAACCTCATGCTTACATTCATGGTCCACCAGATTTCTGGAAAAGCTCATTGGTAGAACAAATAATAGGGCCTCTTAATAAATATTATATATTTCGACCTGGTTACGGAACTTTTGCTTTTCAAGATTATGTTCAGGGTTTTCATAGATTTATAATATTTGAAGAATTTGATTTAAAAACGTTTCGATAGGTCCCTTTTACTCCAAATTTTAGAAGGTAGGACTGTTAGTATACCAGTCAAAGGCAAAAGCGACATGACAATTAAAACAAAAAATATTCCTATGTTCCTAATATCAAATTTTCAACCACCTAATGATCCTGACTAACTTGAGATATGCAGATGATACAGCCCTGCTTGCAAACTCGGAAGAAGAACTAGTTCTGAGCTCTTGGGAGACTTGAAAAAGTAAGCAGAGAGTATGGGCTGGAGATAAATCATACCAAAACTAAGGATCATGAATTATCGACCGAGCGAATAACAACATGTCCAACATTAGAAGAATCGATGGTTACGATGTGGTCGATCACTTCATATATCTTGGGTCCATGATAACCAACAAAGGGCGGATGTGACGATGAAATCAACAGAAGCGTTCAGATGGGGAGATCTGTGATGACGAAACTAAAAAAAATTTGGCAGGATAACAGCCTAACTATATCAACTGCTAAAAAACTAATAGTTAAATCACTGGTCTTTCCTGTCATGTTATATGCGTCAGAAACATGGACATTGAAGAAGGTCAACCGCAGAAAAATTGATGCTCTTCGAGCTATGGTGCTGGAGGCGAATGTTACTGTATTCCCTGGACAGCGCGGCGAACAAACGTCTCGATTCTTAAGCAAGTGCGGGCTGACCAGCGTCTGTCAAGTATTGTGCTCACAAGAGTCATGAGATACTTTGGCCATCTTACTCAGTGCCAGTGATGGAGTTGGAGCGATCGTGATCCAGGGAAGAGTTGAGGGTTCACGGAGAAGGGGCAGATCTCCGGCCAGATGGACTGATCAGATAAGGGAGATGAACGAACCGAATTTGTCGCGCGAGGATTTACCACTGCTCGAAGCCCCCAAAAACCTTGGCGAAATGATATTGAATTGTATCTAGTTTCTCAGATTGGCTCTGATCCCGGCTTTTCCTTCTGCTCTGTTCTTTTCACGATTGAGGGGCCAGCCCATACAGGCCTTTAGGGATCCACCTTTCTGGTGATCTCCTTCTCTCATCAATATCATTAAAAAAAAAAAAAAAAAAAAATAAGGGAGGGGACCGGCGCGAGCTTCCAGGGTGCTTCGACGGTGGCCCGCAATCGTTCCAAATGGAGAGCAGTGATCCGCAAAATAAAATCTGTGGGCGTGTGGAGTCAGTAGGGTCACGTAACTTCTGCAAAGAAGAATGCGACTTCGAAGAAGAATGATCCTGCTCTCCTCTCCAGATTGGTTGTGATCAATGCCGATTCGCCGTACTTCATGGATCCGAAGGAAATTCTTCCGAGACCAAGCCGGAAATTCCCCAGATACCGACGAAGTCGATACCGGAAAACTTCTTATCCTCTCAGGAGGACTAACCGACTGTTATATCGAAGACGAAGACGCACTTTCAGACGCCGTGCTGCTGTATGGGCAGTTACACCTGCAGTTACAGTACCTATTAACGAAATTCTTCTGTAAAAAATACGACACTTCATTTCTCATTTAGTGCTCTTCATTTCATCATTATTCATTTTGTTTTGTTTTTGTGTTTTTTTTCTTTTTTATGTTAAAAATAAAAAGTATGGGGTTTTTTTATCAATTTTTTCCCACCAAAATAAGGAGTATCAAAAATATGTTAAAAATTAAAAAAAAAAATAATGGACATTCGATGGTGAGGCTTTTGGGCCTCGAGGTCGAAGTTTTTTTGTATTTGTATTTTTTTTTTGTATTGTATAATAAAAGTCATTATTTATTTATTTATTATTTAAATATTATATTATTATATTTAAAGTTTACTACGGCTAAATCGAAAAATAGAAATACTTAGTCCAAAATCCTGAATAAAAAAACAAACTAAACATTAAATATAATAATATAAAATTTAATAATATCATAACATAAATATATATTTAACAATCCCAAAAAAATAATTAAAAGTTTAATTAATTTTTTTTTTTATAAAAATATAAATTTTAATAATTTTATTATTTTTTGAAAAGGAATAATTAATATTTTTTTTTTATTCGAATAATTAATATATTTTCTGACAATGATTGAACTGGTACTAGACCACATCAGCCCAACCGTGACGCGTAACGGATCAATCCCATTTACTGCCAAATAAAATAAAAAGTGTGCAAGGTGCACCAAAAGAAGTTATCACTTAAAAATAAAACAGCGTTTAAAGATTTTTTTCTTTATTTTAACTCTTCCTAGCCTAAGCATGGCCTGTTCTAGATATTTTTTAAGTTTAAGGGAACAATATTTTGAAGCCCCTACTTCAAAAATAATATATTGTTATGGCCTAATGGACAATAGTTTGGCTCCAATTAAGTTGGCGCCTTCCGCGCGTAGTTCACAGGATCATAGGTCCGGCCTTGACACCATATATCTCAATATAATAAACAAATTTAATATTTTAAATAAATTTTATTTTTACCCAGATCATAGACTCTTATATACTATATATATATTCATCTAGATTAATTTGTAACAACGCTTAGAGAAATTTCTCTAAAAAAATTACCCTCTTGCCTAGAATCGAACCGACGAACTCTTGAACTATGGTCATCAGCTCTAACCACTAGACCAATGTCACATTAATATTTATATCTTGATTTCTTTTACTAAAACTATATATTTTTGATTTAGACTTTGTGTCTAGATAATATTGTATTCATTTGAACTCGAATGAAAATGAAAAACACCAATAGATTTTAAATTAAGAAACATTAAATATATATTAATTAACGAGGCAAATTTGAAATATAATTCTCAGCTCTGATTTTAAACTGATGGCTCCAATCGATTTTCATTAACCAGGCAAATTTGAAATATATATATTCGAATTTTGAAATGAAAGACTCCAATTCTTTTTAAATTAAGAAACATTAAATATATTGATAATTGTTCCTCCCCCCCCCCCCCTCGCCACTCAAAAATTAAAGATGCGAAACTTTTAAGAGACGATGTATTTTCGGTAGTTTACGGGTATACATTTGGAGTGTGGTTTTTTAAGAGGAATAAAATTTTTGGACCGAGACGCTGCCCGCCAGGGCACCAGCCCGGAGGGCCGAGCTTCGATGGGCGTGCCGAAGGCACGCACGAAAAGCTCGTATAGAAATATCTATACATTCAGTAAAAAAAAAAGACCTCCCCAGAATGGAATGAAAAATATACCATACTCTTTTAGGGAGTTATATACTTTTTTCGTGAGCCGTACTCCTTTTAAAAACTGTACTCCAAAAACACTCTTTGGTATTCCTAAAAATAGAAAAACTATAACAATTATTGTATGGGAATATGTGGCCGCAGTACCGCGACATTTCAGCCCCCGACAAAATATCCCCCGACATAATATCTTCTGAAAAATATTCCCCAGTATAATGAAGAATACAAAAGAGATTAAGTGAGAAGCTTATAATAATAGTTTTGAATAATATAAACAGACTTTCATATTTTGGCGGCTAATTAGCCGTTTGTAAGTGCTGCTGTCTGTCGTGTTTGAAAAAATGGGAGCCCCAAACACACCCCGCCCGACGATTGGCTGGTTCGGTTTTCAATGTGTGTTTGATTAGAAAAAAAATGGGAGCCCGAAACACACCCCGCCCGGACAAAACTTTCGGAGGTTCGGTTAATATATATTCAGTTCTGGTAACGCCAACCGAACCGTCTAAAAACCAGCCCGAAAAGGAGCTATACGAACCCAACCGAGTCAAACTGAATATATATTAACCGAACCGGAGTCGATTTGCATTACTCATAAGATTCACGAGGGGAAGGGTTATTTTGTCATGAGATATTTTGTCAGAAAGATATTTTGTCGGGGCTGAAATGTCGCGGAATCATGTGGCAGTGACACCCCCTCCGAGCCGGTATAGTAGTCACGACCTCTTAGACCAATTACATTTTATTTTTATTATTTGTAATTATTGCGTATTCGGAGTTATTGATTATTTTTTCTAGCATTTTTCTCTAACATTATAAATTTTTTCCTTCTGATATTTAAGATCTTCTTTTTGAAAAACATAATATAAATTAACCATAAAAAGAACAAATACATGGATTTTAAGACGATTTCCCGTAGAACAAATAAATAATAGTTTTAGTGAGCTTCTTTGAATGAAACCGTTATTTACTTACTAAATTACTATAAATTAAGTAAAATTAAAATAGTTCTAAGGGTAAGTACATTTCATAAGAATATTAATTTTTATTGTTAAGTGAAATGTTAAGTTTTTTCAGTTTTTTTTAATTTTATATCATTATTACCTACTGTTTCAAACTTACTTGAAATTTGATTTTAACCTTTTATTAATTAAATAATACTATATATAAATACTAGTGCAAATATAAAATAATTTTTTATTTTTTTAGAATGTAATATAAAAGTGGTCCAAAGAGATAGAGAAATCGTTTAATTGAAATTTTAAAAAAAGGAGTTTCCATTAATTATTGATGTACGCTAATTGGAAGAAAATTCAAAATTTTGCACTTTTTGGCCTCTCGACGAGACCCCATGTAATTTTTATCAAAACCGTCACGTGCTAAAATTCAACCTAATTGAATACTACAATTTGTGACTTTAATTGAGTCCATGGGTTCCGTAGTCTTTAGCTGAGGACCCTTTGAAGTCTCGCTTGGGTCGAGACCGATTACAATACTTTCCCCATGCTTCGCATTGGATAAAGTAAAAAAATTTTGCGAATAAAATTTATAATAAAAATTATTTAAATAAATTACTTACTTGAAATAAATGTAGATATATATTTTTAAACAACTAAGAATATATTATTACTTTTACACTTTAACCACTCACTCTTACTTACACATCATCATCATCATCATTGAGTATACAGTCTTAAGACTGGTTTGACGCAACCACCCGTCTCCACTCGGCTCTGTCCCCCGCCAGCTGTTTGACCTCTCTGAATGTCTCGCATCCCATATCCCCAATTATTTGAAGGAGACAATAAAAGAGTGTCTTCTGCTGGAATTATAAATTTTATTTATTTATAACGATCTTTTATTGTCTCCTTCAATATATAAAAATTCTTCTACTCTTGGCACAAAAACTTTCAATTTAACCCAATTATTTGGTTGAAATATTACACACACTTAAATATTCTCAAAAAAGGAATATAAAATGTAACAAAATTCTATTCTCATGTGTATGACTCTACTACAGTGTTTCTCAAACTTTTTCGAATGTGGAACCCTTTTCCGTTTAGATGGTAATCTTGGAACCCTACAATCTTATGATTCGAGTTAAAAAGCGTTGTTATGGGAATGGGATTCACTCATCTAATCCAAAATTGCACCTTCCTTTTGAATGATAGAATTTTTTCACCTGCCATGAATTTTTTTGAGGAATCTTTGGCGAGTTTTCATGGAAACAGCAGGGTTCCGCGGAACACACTTTGAGAAACTCTGCTCTAGTGGTGCTAGGCTCAACCGAAAAATAATCTTTGAAATATATTGGAAAATTATAGAATTATACAAAATTAAATGCATTACTGCACTAGTAAAATTTTTTTCAAAGTTAAAACGGCATCTCTATTGTTTGCCGCTTTTATAGTTGAGCGTCTTTGTCTTTCGGAACCTTTATCGTTCGGCGCCTGGTGTCGGGGCATTCTCGCACCCCCCACGCCATCAAGCAGAGGACAATTTCATTTATATCACTTTTGGATTCAATAAGAGCTATTGAATGTTACTCTCGGTAAAAAAATATTTTCTACTCACTTAATCGAAATAAAATCTATAAACATGACAGTTTTAATAAATTTAATAAACTCAGTGAATTAAAAATAAATAAATATTCATATATGATAAATTTTGCATCAACAAAATTCAAAGCGAATAGGCACAATAAAAGGTAAAATAGAATAAAAGGATTCATAGATGAGGAGGTCCTGAATGATGTGGGAACAAAAACATTGCCATTTGTTCATTTCGTTTTTCCCATATTGCTGCTCACACATGTACCTGTAATAGTATTAACAAACATAAAATCATGAGATTTTCAAGCCCACAATTGTATTGAGGATGAGGATATAGAATTTAAAATATCGAATTATATCTAGTAGAAATAGAAATATTTATTAAAGTTTAGATCTATTTTATAAAATAATAATAATAAAATTTAAAAAAACAATAAAACATAAGAAAAACATTTCTTATAAACTATGTAGCTATAGAAATATTTAACATATAATGATATAGGATATAATGTGATATATAATATGTGGTTATATATGTAGGTATATTGGTATATAGATTATATAGATATAATTTTTTGCTTTATTTAAAACCGATATAATATTATTTTTAATTTTTAATTCAAGTGATAAGGTCGATTTTCATTTCCAGACAGAGTTGAATAAAATAATAAAATTTAATTTTTTTTTTTTTTTTTTTCAAAAGTTTTGATCTGGTCCGGCCATCATCAAGGTATCACAACGGTGCACAAAGTTTTGAATTTAATTGAAATTGAAAATAATATTAATATACACGGAATTTCCTTTGTTCTCTTTTAATTAAGCCCTGAAAAAGAAGGGACGATCCTCCGAAAGATCTGGTTTTTTAAGATGAAAAGGACCTTATATATTTAAAATTCTGTTCGGAATTTTTAGTTTTCATTATATTATATACCGATTCATAGGTATTATATAGATTTGTGCTATGTATATATGTAGGTATATTATATAACCACTTGATAATAATGATTAGTTTAATTAAAAACCTATAAAAATATTTTTTTCCAAAATTGAGACTTGGTTATATATAATATATATTTTGAAATAAATTCTTGATTATATTTTATTCTATTAAACAGTTCGTGGAAAACCAGCTCTCAAACCTCTCCAAAAAATGACATGACTCAGCCCATTTTGTGTGCATACAAAAGAGAAAGGGAACCTTTTAAGAAACTTAATTAGCTTTCCTTTGACATGTGAATAATTACATTAATTAAGAAAACACAAACCTCTCCAAAAAATGACCTGACTCAGTCCATTTTCTGGGTGCATTCAAAAGAGAAAGGAAACCTTTTAAGAAACATAATTAGAATTCTTTTGATATAGGAATAATTACTTTAATTAAGAAAAACGTATCAAATTCAAGACTTAAAAAGCCACTAATCGGTGATTTTCATCGAAATCGTTAGAGCCGTTTTCGAGAAACCGATTCTATATATACAAATATTGTTCATTTAATAGTATAACATATCAGACACCCTAGAATAAAAAATATATTTTTTTTATTTTCGTCCTTTGAGCAAAATTCGATCCTTACTCCAAATATAATAAAATCCGAATAAAATTTTAATACAATTTTTGATTTTGAGTAAGATTAATAGATATCAGGGCCGTTTTAAGACTTTTGAGGGCTATGAGGCAGACTTCATCCGGGGGCCATTGAATAATTTTTGCAAAATTATCAAAAATTTTATTTTGATCGAAGGTCGTCTGCCTCACTTGCCTCAGAGATAAAGATTCATAAATATAGACTTGAAGTCTATATATTGAGTCAATGAGATAAAATGCTGTGACTGACACTTAAGCGACGTTAGTACAGAAGCCTAAGAAAGATCATTTGCATTTCGATGAATATTTTCATTTTTTTTAAGGAAATAATTAAAAATACTTTCAATTATTCTTTTATCCTTGGTGACCCGAGGCTTTTTATTTTCATTTTCATTAGATAATAGAGATTTTAATCCCTCCAAGCCATTCTCAAAATAGGCTTCCTCTAATATAGCAAAGGTTATTCCTTCATTGGCAATTTTGTTCATCATGTAGTCTGAAATTGTTCTTTTTAATTCTTCAAGGTTTTCTTTTTTTTCCAGTGCATATACACATTCGTTCAATACTAAGTTAAATGATTTAGAGTTTTTTATTAAATCTAAAGTGGAAATCAATTTTTTACAAAGTTCCTCTAATATTATTACATCATACTTAGCATCGTGAAATTGTTTTCCATTTTTATCATTTATTTTGAGAAAATCTTGGGCTAAAGTTTGTAATTTAAATTGACCAGGCGCTTTTTTTCGGTCCAGTAATTTTTCCTTAAATATTTTTAAAGAATCGGAAAATCCGGTGATAAAATTACGAAAATCATCAATCATGTTGTTATTCGCAATAGCTCTCAGCAAAAATCGAGAGTCAAATGATACATTATGGGCCACTAAAATTGACTGTTTGGGCAAAAAAAGTAGAAACTTTTGTAAAGCTTCGTATATTGGAATTGTCTTGACATATCTCCCATGTACATATAATTTGCCATTTCTATTTTCCATACCTGTTACATTGGAAGCATCTATCGATATGGGTCCACAAGGTTTAATATATACGGAGAAATCCTGGTCTTCATATTTTGCTGCGATTTGTAATATTTCATCAGTGTTTGATAAGCCTGAAGTTTCTAAATCGAAATAAACTATAATGTAGGAAACGCTAGTGGACAATTCTTCTTTTGATGTATTATCAGTAATATCAGTATTGTTCATTTCAATTTGCAAATCACACAGTTTTTCATCTTGAGCTCGTTGATCATTTTCTTGTTCTTGGTCTCTATTTTTTATAATAGAACGTTTTTTGCGAACGCCGTCATAATTTTTTTTAAGGAAATAATTAAAAATACTTTCAATTATTCTTTTATCCTTGGTGACCCGAGGCTTTTTATTTTCATTTTCATTAGATAATAGAGATTTTAATCCCTCCAAGCCATTCTCAAAATAGGCTTCCTCTAATATAGCAAAGGTTATTCCTTCATTGGCAATTTTGTTCATCATGTAGTCTGAAATTGTTTTTTTTAATTCTTTAAGACTTTCTTTATTTTCCAGTGCATATACACATTCTTTCAATACCAAGTTAAATGATTTAGAGTTTTTTATTAAATCTAAAGTAGAAATCAATTTTTTAACAAGTTTCTCTAATATTATTACATCATACTTAGCATCGTGAAATTGATTATTTTCATTGTTATCATTTATTTCAAGAAAATCTTGCGCTAAAGTTTGTAATTTAAATTGACCAGTCGCTTTTTTTCGGTCGGGTAATTGTTGCATAAATATTTTTAAAGAATCGCAAAATCCGACGATTAAAAGCCGAAAATCATCAATCAGGTTGTTATTTGCAATAGCTCTCAGCAAGAATCGAGAGTCAAATGATACATTATGAGCCAGTAAAATTGACTTTTTGGGCAAAAAATGTAGAAAATTTTGCAAAGCTTCGTATATTGGAATTGTCTTGACATGTTTCCCGTGTACATATAATTCCCCATTTCTATTTTCCATGCCTGTAACTTTGGAAGCAAATATCGATATCGGACCAGTAGGTTTAATAAATACGGAGAAATCCTGGTCTTCATATTTTGCTGCGATTTGTAATATTCCATCACTTTTTGAGAAGCCTGCAGTTTCTAAATCGAAATAAACTATATTGTAGGAATCGCTAGTGGACAATTCTTCTTTTGATGTATTATCAGAAATATTAATAAGGTTCATTTTAATTTGCAAATCACAGAGTTCTTCATCTTGAGCTCGTTGATCATTTTCTTGTTCTTGGTCATCTTGAGCTCGTTGATCATTTTCTTGTTCTTGGTCTTTAACTTTTTTAATAGGACGTATTTTGCAAATGCAGCCATCATTTTTACACGCCATCGCCGTTTGGTTATCAGATGATTCGTTCAAACTGTAAAAGCGATTCGGTGCAATTTTAATAACGTAAAAAAGATATAAGTAAAACATTTTCAAAAGCACTATAAAATGTAAAGTAATTTTTTTTAGAGAATTTAAAATGTACATTTTAATTTGCAAATCTGTGAGTTCTTCATCTTCAGCTCGTTGATCTTTTTCTTGTACTTGCTCGCTATTTTTTTTAATAGGACGTTTTTTGCGAACGATGTCATCATTTTTACAAGCCATTGAGGTTCGGTAATCGTATGAATTGTTCAATCTGTAAAAGCGATATGGTGCAATTTTAATAACGTAAAAAAGATATAAGTAAAACATTTTCAAAAGCACTATAAAATGTAAAGTAATTTTTTTTAGAGAATTTAAAATGTACATTTTAATTTGCAAATCTGTGAGTTCTTCATCTTCAGCTCGTTGATCTTTTTCTTGTACTTGCTCGCTATTTTTTTTAATAGGACGTTTTTTGCGAACGATGTCATCATTTTTACAAGCCATTGAGGTTCGGTAATCGTATGAATTGTTCAAGCTGTAAAAGCGATATGGTGCAATTTTAATAACGTAAAAAAGATCTACGAGTAAGAAAAAGATTTATTGGATCCCTTGATTTACTGGCCCAACGTAAAAAGAAGTGTCTGCGATCTTTATAGTTGTGATATATACTATCATGGCAGTGGCGGATCAAGTCAAGTGGGGGCCCTAAACAGTAAAATAACGGAGCCCTCAAAATCAAAAGAAAAAGAAAAAAATTCTGAACCATGAACGATTATATCCAAATTTTGGTACTTATTTAACAAAACATTTATTAGACAAATTAACTTTTAAACTTTTAGTTTTAATTTTTTTCTTAAAGCAATTTGAACCGCGAAATTATATTTTGTCTAAAACATAAGTAACTATTATTATTATATTATAATTCTGCTGAGAATGAAATACAAGATATTATTGTTACTGTCACTGAAAGAGGAGACAGAGGGGAATGCCGCATTGGATTTCCTTCACTGACTTTTCAAAACCCTGAAGAAGGAGAGAATAGCCTCCGAAACGTCGGTTTTATGAATAAAAAGATAGTGTAAATTATCTTCTTCTTTTTTTTGGACTGCCTCATCAATATCCACTTAATAAGTAACTATACTATAAATAGAAAAAGCCACGAAAAGGAAAAATGAAATTCAATCTTAAGAGCTTATTCGGCGGGAGGATCTGTAGGCTAGTTGGAAAGCCGCTCTTCGCATAAAGGAGATAGACACGGGTTCGAGCCCCGTCGGATGCTCAATTTATTTTTAAAATTTATTAATAAAATAATTTTCTAAATGTAGAATTAACATAAGAAATTATTGATCATATTATTTAACTTTCGCGGTTCAAATTGCTTTAAAAACATTTATTTTTTTTAAATAATTTTTCACAAAATATGTATATTATAAATTAGTTCAGTTGTATTCTTAAAACAAACAATCCGTATTTAGAAGTGAATTAAAAAAATCGAAGTGTTGTTAGGTTTCTAAAATTGAATACAAGTGTTATAAAACAATGTTTAAGAAAACTCTTTAACACAATCGGCCTTTTTCGGGGCCCTTTACAAGCACGCCCCCCCCCCCCCCCACGCAGCCGCTCATTCCGCTTATCCTATGATCCGCCACTGTATCATGGCATGTTATCAAATGAAGTAAACTAAATAATAATCCTTCTTTGTCAGTAGTTCAGATAGAGTTGCCAGTATTGCGCCATCGCTAATCCGGAGGAATATAAATTAAAAAGGATTGCATGCGGAACTCTGATGTGGGAAGGGTCACCCCATTCCTCGAAATAAATTTTTTTTAATTTTGCATTTTAATGAACAAAATTTATTTGAAATGAGCCAATGTAAACCCGGAGACTTCCGTTGTTGGCAGCCCTAATTTCAGGTTACATTTGAGCCAAAACAACTCATTCGTAATTCGTTTATCCTCTTGACTTCTAGAGACTGCACTTTCCCCATGCCTCCCGTATTTTTCAATCTTCAGAAGTTCAAGATCACAGACACCTTTGACCGCCCATTCCCTTTTCACTCTCTTATTTTTGATCATGCAGATTTTATAGGTGGTGCATCTTTTAGGAGTTGGCCTTAAATGGTTGGCATAAAAACAAACATATGTATATCTAATTAACCTCAAGAAATGACTCCAAAGCCGTATTAATGTGGAAGATCTCGATGCGAAAGGTGTAGACTCAAGAGACCTTCGAGTTCAATCTTACTGATAATTTCGTCTCTTCGATAGGGATGGTCAATCTCTCAATTTGTTCTGTAAAAAAAAATGCTGTTAATTTGGAAAGGTATGGATTCACCCTCCAGGACACTCTAATCTGGTTATATAATATTTTATAGACTCTAAAGTACAATAATTTTCAATCGCAAAAATTATATAAATATATATGTTATTTTAATCGGTTAGGACTTCTTAAGTGACTATGGAATTACTAAGAAAATAACTGGGTTATGTTTAGCTCTTATTGTTTCTATGTTGGGTCGGATGTGAGGTGCTACGTCGTTTTTGAAATTTTAACTTAGAGAAGGGATGTCAAAATACGACCGTGCGAGAAATTTGTTCCCAGATAAAGGGTTAATTTTCATTCATTCGTGTTTGAACAGACTAAATAAACCCCAAATTTCCTTTATGTTGAATTGTGGCATCAGCAAATCAAGTGTCCATCGCTTTAAAGACGATGTAAATGGAGAAGTTAAGATAATAATAAAACTTGAGCAAGATGCGAGGTAGGTTTCACAAAAAAGAAATAAAACAAAATAGTTTTGAATTCGATATATTTCGGGGGTGAGCCATCATTTTTTGTGAAACCTACCTCTTGCATCTTGCTCAAGTTTTATTATTATATTAAAATGTTTCACCTAGAACCAACACCTAACTCTTTAAAATGAAAAGTTAAGTCCCAACTTTGGTACATGCTATCAATGAAGATGATCCGGACCGAAGAAAACAATTTTGGCAATGGTACTTGAAATAATCTCATTAGGATGCAATTTTCGGGGAAGATTGTTTGGAGCAATAAAGCTACATTCAAACCTGACGTCACTGGACTTTCTCTTCTGGGAATACACTAAAGATAAAGGCTAAGCCAGAAAATCGACGACATAGGAAGAATTAAAATCCGCAATTGAGCAAGAATGCGCCACAACACCAAATGAAATGATTGATGAAGTTTGTGAATCAATAACACACACCGTTATCAGCTGTGTAATGACCACAAGGGTAATAATTTTGAACATATGCGGTAGGAGAAAAAATTATAAATTTTATGTAGATTCTTTTGAAATTTTAAATAGGTATTAATTATATGTGAATAAAAAGTGAAGGTAAAATCATTCAAACTGTGAAGGAATACCTACATTTTTTTGGGACAGTAAAAAGTTACTTTATTAATAAATAATAAATGAAGAAATATTTATGAAACGAAGCAATCGAGATATAACGAGAGTGGAGAGTCCCATAGAACGTTTATTAAAAATCAATTTTTTTTTATTTTTATAAAGCAAGGTATTTATTCCATAAATACTACAAAACAACCGTGAATTTATAAATATAAAAATATATTATATATGGGGCATTCCACGCCAAATCATACTCCATTTTACTTTTGCATCTCAGATTTTTTTTTGTGTTTTAGTACTATAGTTAAGAGTAAGCTTCATGACTTTTACTTTACCATACAGGGTATGGTCAAGTATTGTAATCGTGCATGAAAAAAGTGTCTTTTTTCGAAATATTTCAAAAACGTCTGAAACTATTTTGATTAAAAAAATTGAGCGAAACCATGGCATTTGGCTAAACAAAATAGCTCTAAGTGAACATCGAAAAAATTATATTTTTCGAGATAATAAATGTTATGTCAAAATGTCTGTTAGTCTGTGCGTTACCAAATTTTTGTGGACGGGTAAGCTCAAAAACTAGTGTGAATATCAAAACCAAATTTCACACGCGCGGAGAATTTAACCACTGGTCGAAGTCCTTAAAAAACTTAGTAAATTGGATTGTATCCAACTTTCTGAGATTTGACTCGTGATTCCGGCTTCTTTCCTTCTACTCTGTTCTTTTCACGATGGAGGGGCCATCCCATACAGTCCTTTAGGGGATGCACCTTCTGGTGTATATCCTTCTCACATCAATATCATTAAAAAAAACAAAAAAAACACGTAGTTTTGGTCCATTGAGATCGAGGGGTGAACCGCGACCTAATATCCTGTACACAACTTTCACTTTCACTTCCAAGTAGAAGAAATAGATTAGGGGAATTATCTAATTAATTCCAAAATAATTCCACATAATTCTAAAGAGGGTGTACACCTAATTCCAATCGCGGTTCACCTCTCGATTGGGATTAAGAGCTGATTAGATTTTGGTGCATATCGACCCAAAATTAAGGTGGGTGGAGGGGGATAAAAATTAAAAATCTAGGCCATTTGAGCAAACTCAACCAAATTATGTATACATAATCAGTGGGACCCCAGAAGTCTAAAAATGCAAAAACTAACTGCCCAAAATAGGGGGGGTCAAAAAATGAAAATCTTGGCCATTTACCAAACTCAACCAAATTTTGTATACATAATTAGTGGGAGCCCAGAAGTAGAAAAATGCAAAAACTAACGGGCCAGATTGTATAGTAAAGTCAAGTGGATGGCCACATCAGAACACGTCAGCTTATTTTAAAATTTATTTATCGAAGCGTTCATGAGATATTAATTTTTGAAAAATTATGTTTTTTAAATGTCTATAACTTCGCGAAAACTGAGCCAATTTAGAAGGGTTTTTTTTCTCCAAAATTTTCGGTTTTAAACATAATTTACATTTGATAGAAAATATCGGAAAATTTTTAAAAACGATATTACTATGAGATTCTGAAGTTTCAAAAATAAATCTTAATTTTTAAAAATCTATGTAATGATCGATTTTCTTCAAAAATTTTTGTAAAAAAAAACTTGTCCATTTTGATCAAATTTTAAGACTATTTTTTTAACGATATTGATATGAGAAGGAGATACACCAAAAAGATGCATCACCTATAAAGGCCTGGATTGGCCGCTCCATCGTGAAAAGAATAAGAGTGGATTTTATAGGCTAGGTAGGAGTCTTAAACAACTGAAGGTTATAATAAGTTGCGGGGAATACGATGGCTGGAAGGTACTGGTTCGGGATTAAGCAAATGATGGGATCTGATTTTTTTCTTCAAATTTTTATTATGATGTTTTTTGGTCTTTTTGTAAAGTACTTGTTTATATTGCAGAGTAAAGTACTTTAAAATATAATTAAATACTACTAAAGGGCATTTGTGCCTGCCTCTCTATGTACCTATGTCCCCCCCCCATGGGGTGGGAGGTACTAAAGGGCATTTGTGTCTGCCTCTGTATGTACCTACCTATGTATCTATGTCCGTCCCCCAGCAAAAACAGTCGTCATGGTTACCAATTTAAATGAAATTATCTATATAATATATATAAAATTAAGGTTTTGTCTGTACATCGGGGTGGGTTTCAGGGGTGGGGAGTGAGTTTCAGAGAGGTGGGGGTCCAGGAGTCGTCATGGTTACCAATTTAAATGAAATTATCTATATATATATTAAATTAAGGTTTTGTCTGTATACATGGGGTGGTGGGGGTGCTGAGTGGGATTCGGGGTGGCAGTCAGGGGGCGTGCCCCCTTGCTGACAAGAGGGCCGCCAAAATTCAACATACAAAATAAATTGTGGGTTTCACATAAAATCAAATAAAACAAAATTATCTAAAACGCTTAACTCGAGAGGAAGAATAAATAATAATTTCAACAAAAAGGAAATTTGGGATTTATTTCGTCTGTTAAATGGATAGTTGTGGAGATTTTTACTTTTCGTGAGAGGGTTTCTAGAAATCGGTTCATGAATAGAAAAAAAAACTTTTTAAATATCGGTTCTTAATTATTATTTTTTTTTTTTTTTATTCAATTTTAAAACAATTTAATTTCAAGAGCTGCCGTGAAGTGTTTACGTCAGCGTAAACAGAAAGCGAGCTGAACTGAAAGAGAAGATTACCCCTATATATTTTTAGTTTATTTCATCAATTTTTAATTAAATTTAATTATAATGTGAATAAAAAATAAATTTTATTTTATTTTTTAATAGCGAGACAAAGGATGATTTCACCTTGGGGATTCACCTCCCCTCCCGCTGATTTCCGCCAGGCCTATAAAAGCAAAGGTTAAACATAAAAATAAAATATAATTACAGATTATATGTAGAAATAAATAATTCTTACCTAAAACAAATCGACTTCTAGAGTCAATATTTTGCAAATTTATCTAATTAATGTATATAAGATGTACATAATATATAGATTCAAATCAATTGAATTCTTGACATTAAAAATTAACTGTGTTAAGTTATTAACACATTTCAAAATAAAAGATAGAAGATATTAGCTCTAATTTCAGAACCATATTTAGGAAATTGAAGTGAGCGGGAAGCGGGAAATACAAAAATATTTTGGTTAATAGAGTAAAGGGTGTGTAGTTCGCAATGAAATAAAACTCAAAGAGGTTTATACAAACTCAATATATTTCGGATTATTAGTCCATCATCAGGAGTTTACAAGACAATACTATAGTCTTGTCTTGTCTTGTAAACTCCTGATGATGGACTAATAATCCGAAATATATTGAGTTTGTATAAACCTCTTTGAGTTTTATTTCATTCACTGTGAAACTACACACCCTTTACTCTATTAACTAACATCATGTTTCACCTAAAACCTACACCACTTTCCATAAGTAAAAAAAATATTTTGGATTTAAATTTTATTTTATTTTATAAAAATAAAGTAACAAAACAATTATACAAATATATTACTAGAGAAAGTTAATGATTTTAATTTACCAAAACAGTGGATGGTCAAGTATTGTAATTGTGGTGGTTTTTTGATTCGTTATATTCCGAAATATCTCAAAACCGGCTGAAACTATTTTGATGAAAAAATAAGCTGACGTGTTCTGATGTGGCCATCCATTTGACTTTACCATACAACCTGCCCCCTCTCTTATATTTAATAAAATTATTTATAATCATGTAGGGGAGGGGGTTAGTTTTTGTATTTTTAGACTTCTGGGGGTCCACTGATTATGTATAAAAATTTGGTTGAGTTTGCTCAAATAGCCTATATTTTTAATTTTTAACCCCTCCACCTCCCTTAATTTTGGGTCGATATGCACCAAAATCTAATCAGCTCTTAATCTCAATGGATCAAAACTACGTGTGAAATTTGGTTTCGATATTCACACTAGTGTTTGAGCTAGCTCGTCCACAAAAATTTGGTAACGCACAGACTAACTAACAGACATTTTGACAAAACAATTATTATCTCGAAAAATATAATTTTTTCGATGTTCACTTATTGGGGCTTTTTTGTTTACCGAAATGCCATGGTTGCGCTCAATTTTTTTAATCAAAATAATTTAAGCCGTTTTTGAGATATTTCGATAAAAAAGAAGGAAAAAAACACTTTTTTCATGCACGATTACAATACTTGACCATACCCTCTATGGTAAAGTAAAAATTGACCAAAACCATGGCGTTTTGGTTTACAAAAATTCTTTAATAAGTGAACATTTAAAAAATTATATTTTACGAGATATTAATTATTTTGTCAAAATGTCTGTTTCTGAATTTTTGTTTACTCTCTCTAGCTCAAAAACCAGTGCAAAATACAATTTATTTTATGTTCACTATTAGGGCTTTTTTGTAGTCCAAATAGCATGGTTTCGCTATTTTTATTATTTTTTTGTTATCAAAATATATAATTTCAGCCGTTTTTGGATATTTCGAAAAAATGAAGGAAAAACACTTTTTTCCATGCGCACGATTAGAAACTATTCAGTTATTATATTGTATCTCCTGATGATGGGTTGACAGACCGTAATATATATAGGTATATGTTGCAGTAAAAACCCGTTTTTAGTAAGAACGGGTTCTTACTAGTTAAAACTCATTTCAATGAATACCTTTGTGTCAACCTAGAATTTTTATTGATGTTGGATGAGCCATGGTTCAAAGGTCTCTAGATTGTTCATTGTTCAGTGAAACACGTTTTAACTATTAGTAAGAAAAAACGTGTTTTTACGGCAACATATTGAGAAAACTCTTTTTATTTCTCAAACTTGAAACAAGTGACCTAGCGAATAACTCATAGTAAATAATAATTTTCCAAAAAAATATTTTTACTTTTCTTTGATTACAAACTTGACCATACCCTGTTTGGTAAAGTAATATATATAACTATATTTAATTAAGGTTTTGTCTGTACATTGCTCCAAATCACGCCAAATTTTGGTTGCACGCGTTTCAAGCAAAGTTATGAACGAAAACACCCTCAACAAAATTCCTGTCTGTCTTTATGTTTCCGTGGTTTCCGCGAAAAGTTGCTCACGATTCACGTAAAAACGACTGAAGGGATTATTATGAAATTTCATATTTGTCTTCTAACTTACGTTTTTAGCTATATAACGTTTTGATATTTTGACCCTAAAAGGGGTTTGAGGGAGAGCACGAATGAAAATGATCAAATAACTCTTAAACTATTAACTCTACGTCAAATTGTATAATGAGCAAAGTTGTAGGGGATGTGATTTCTGACAACTTTTGTTTAAAAACATTCCTCCAAAAAACTACTCAAAAAGGGGGGGAGAGGGGTCAAAATATGAAAATTCTTGCTCTTTAACCAAACTCAACTAAATTTTGTATACATAATCTGTGGGTCACTACAAGGCTAGAAATGCAAAAACTGGGTGCGGGGGTGGAGTGATGGTGTGGGGTTGGGGCACGTAGGGTGGAATGGAGTAGGGGGTGAGTTAGGGTATGGAGTGCGGGGTCCGGGCGTGGAGTCCGCGGGGGTGTAGCGGGAGTGGGGTCCAGGAGTCTAGGCGCGGGGGGAGGGTGGAGTGGGGGTTCAGGTGAGGGTCCAGAGCGTAGTAGGGTGGGGCGGCGTGGAGTGGTTGTGTGTGGGCGGGGGGTTCAGCGTGGGGCCGGGGGTTGGGGTGCTTGGTGGGTTTCAGGGGGTGTGGTGGGTGGAAGTGGGGTGTGAGGGTAGGGTTCGTGGGTTGGGGGTCCAGGGGGCGTGCCCCTGTATAGCAAGAGACCGCCGAATGCGGCCTTGCAGCCAGCAATATATATATACATATATTTTGTTGGTGCAATATATATATATAGGTATATTAGATATATATGCATCAACAAAATTCGAAGCGAATAATAGGCACAATAAGAATAAGTAGATGAGAGTAAAAGGATTCATAGATCGGGGGGGGGCAAAACATTGCCATTTCATTTCTCTGGAATTTATCGTTTTTCCCATTGCTGCTCACACATGTAGATACCTGTAATAGTATTAGGAAACTTGAAATCATCTAAAACTCATATTTTCAAGCCCACATAAAGTATTGAGGATGAGGATATGGAATTAAATAATATCGAATTGTTATTAGTAGAAATAGAAATATTTATTAAAGATTAAATCCATTTTATAAAATTAATAAAATTTAAAAAAACAAAAAAAAAAAGACAATAACATTAGAAAAATATATGAAAAACATTTCATATAAACTATATGTATCAGAAATATTGAACATTATAAATTATTATTAAGTGCAAAAGTATCGAATAAAGTAATTAAATTTTACTTTGGTTAGATCAATATTAAAGTACTCTGAAAGGTTAAGGGTGAGCTTCGCTCAGTAATTTTTATGTTTTATTGATTGTTTATTTAATCAACCAAGTGTTCTGTTTTTGATTCAACAACATGATTCATGTTTTCAACCACTTATTAATAATTATTTGTTTTATTAAAAAACCTATTAAAATATTATTCCCCAAAATTGAGACCTTTGATTATATAATATATATTTTGAAATAAATTCTTGATTATATTTTATTTTAAATCAGTATCTGCCAAACTTTTTAGTCACGGCACACACTATATATATGCAAGGAGAATTGAAACTTTCTTTTCAAAAATCCCATTCTTTCTTTTTGCGCACGAGACACACTTTTTCCACGCCCACTTAACTTTTCTTACACTGTGCAAGGCACAAATTCGCCCCTGTCTCGAATTTAGAGAGAGGAACCTCCAACCATTCCTTTGCTACTTTGGATGCATTTAAGGAGGACTCAAACTCACTAGAATTCAGGGATACAATTTCAATGCTAGGCGTAACTCTAGGGTCTGACCTTTCATGGAATGACCATATCTCAACCACTGCTAAAGCTGCAGCGCGCAAGCTTGGTCTCCTATTTAGGTCTAGACGCTGTTATACTCCCAGTCAACTTCTTATACTGTATAAGGCTCAAATTCGCCCTTGTCTCGAATATGGCTCTCATCTGTGGAGGGGTGCCTGCAAACATTATTTTGCTACACTGGATGCAATTCAGAAGCGAGCAATTAAACTAATAGGAGACCCGGCTCTAACCAACTCACTCGACTCCCTGGCTCACCGAAGAACCGTTGTTGCCCTTTCCCTGTACTACAGATACTATCACGTTGTCTGTTCAGTCGAGCTGAAATCAATTATCCCCCCTAATGCCCTCTTTACGAGAAACACGCGGTTTTCAAACGCTCAGCACCCCTTCGCTGTCAAATTGGATAAAAGTCGAACAAGCGCTTTCGCCAACTCTTTTATCCCTATGACCCTCCAGAGACTGGAACTCGCTCCCTGCCACCATCTTTCCCGCGACTTATAACCTTCAGCTATTTAAGACCCGTATCCACAGATACCTTCGACCTCCGCCCAACCCATAAAATTCTTTCTTCTTCTTTTCACGATGGAGGGGCCAACCGAGGCCTTTAGGGGTTGCACCTTTTTGGTGTAACTCCTTCTCTCATCATTATCATAAAAAAAAGGTTGTTTAGCGACAATCCACACAAAAAATTTCAGCCTCGTAACCACTCTATACATATGATCGTGTTAAAATTTTATGTTTTTTTAACGTAACTGTACTTTTCACACTACTATATTCTCTTTATGAATGGATCGTTTCCAAGCCATTTGTATTTTATTCCCTCCACTAAAAATAATCGCCCAAATATGTTTTTTTATATTTTTTATCAAACCTACAAGATAAATAATTTCAATTTTTTTTTATGTTATTCCGAATATATTATTCTAACAAATATTAGTTTTTCATCAAGATGGTGAAAGTCCTTCAATGGAAAATAAATAAAATAATGATCATTTCCCCACTCTTTTCCAATCTACCATATGTAAAAATTTCATTTTTAATTGCAATTATTTCATGTTTGGTGTGATAAATCTTCTTCAAATTTTAACAGTGTGTTTAAAGAACTACCTTAAGAGGCGAGCTATCAGACTAATGGGATCTCCTCCAGCATTAAATGACGCTCTTGATTCCCTGGCCCATCTCCTCCCTTTCTTTTTTAAACGCTTTATTTTATAGATACAAACATGGCTTTTGTCTGACGAGATAAAATCAATAATCCCCCAAGAGCTTCCAATGCACGATTATTAACGTTTAACACCCCATTTTGATTAAATTAAATTGAACAAACTGAAAAAACTCATTCGCCAAAATTCGTTTATCCCTATAACTTCTAGAGACTGGAACTCGCATCCCCAGTCCGTCTTCCCGGCTAGATATAGCCTTTAGTCTTTCAAGACCCGCATCCATATATACATACCTTCAACTCCGACCCAATCTCTAAAATATTTTCTTGTTTTCATGATACAAGGGTCCACCGTGCACTACAGAAGTTGTACCTTTTTGGTGAAAATTCTTCTTGTATCATTATATAAATAAAAGATTGCCATGTACGTCACGAATTAAGTTAATAAATATATCACGAGATCTTAAGTGGAAGGTCGAAGGGCTTAAAGAGAAGAGGGACCCTAACCACCCTTGGCGGCAGTAGATAGATGGCACTACTGTCCATGTGCGTTGGGTGAAAAATTACCGCTAAAACTTAAGAAATCCAAAATAAGGACAATATATCCGTTTTCTGACTAGTCTGCTACGTTATAAACAGTTTTTTTTCCTTGTATTGAAAAGTTTTATTTTTAGACAAATGGTGTTTTTGCAAAGAACGCCTCAATTTGTTTCGTGGCACAATAAACAACACAATCCCAACAAAAATAAGGTAGTTATTTAAACAAATGCAAAAATTCAAGAAGTATTTGAAACTTGGAATATAAGTCATTCAAAGCATAATACACATATTGTTAAAATTTGAAGACGATTTACCACACCAAACATGAAATAATTGCAATAAAAAAATGGAATTTTTGAGCATATGGTAGATTGGGACAGGGTGGGAAAATGATCATTTTTTTTTCATTGAAGGACTTTTACCATATGATGAAAAACTAATATTTGTTAGAATAATATATTCGGAGTAACATAAAAAAAAAATTGAAATTATTTACCACGTAGTTTTGATAAAAAATAAAAAAACAACATATTTGGGTGATTATTTTTAGTGGAGGGGATATAAGATCAATGGATTTGAAACGATCCATTCATAAAGAGAATATATTCTTTTATCTATGCAGGATATAGTAGAGTGAGATATACAGTCACGTGAAAAAACATAACCTAAAATTTTAGCACCGTTCATTTGTATAAGTGGTTACGAGGCTATAACTTTTTGTGTGGAATGTCGCGAAACAACTACCTTTAATGTACTTTACCAGTTTGAATAAAAAGTAATAATAAAATATTGGTTTATCAAGATATTATATATATAGGGCCGGTTCTATGCGGGTACCGTCACACAGGCTCGAAGGGGCAAACATTTTAAAAAGCGGCAAAATTTCTAGCCATTGATGCTGTATGTAAGTAGCTAATCGAAGATATTGGACTATAGCGAAATCCAAAATTCTGATATATATTAGGCTTTGTACAGGATAGTTTTTCAAGTCAATTAAATTTTCCTCTTCTGTTAATGGGAGGTGTGTACTATATTGCGAAAGAATTAATGATCCACTCGTATATTTGATAATTAAATGATGGAAAATACTTGGAATACTGTCTTCTGTACCTCTAACAAAATTTTAATTTGTTTGGACAGCCTCTATGCCTGAGGACAAATCAAGTTGTCGGGTTTTAATTTTTCCGGTCCAAGGTTTTAACCTGTAGGTGAAAGACTTCAATTTACCTGTAATTTTAATGATATTTTGACTTTTGCAAAGATGTGTGTCGTTGTTGACCAACAGAAAGACGTAAATTTTTTACCGGGATGGAATTAATTTTTTGATCCAGGAAATCCAAAAAATCTCTCGCGTGACACAGTTTGTCAGACACTGTAATAAATGAATACAGTTCTATATAAAAACAATCATAAAACATTGATTAATAATTCAAACATTTCGGGAGAAAAAAATATATTTATAGTATTTGTCGAAATGATAAGTCGGGTAAAAATGACCTAGAGCATCAGTGTTTCTCAACCTGGGTTCCACAAAGGGAGATTTGGGGTTCCCAGCGCCTTGAGGTCAATAAAAGAATAAATAGAAAAACAAAAATAGAAATTAGTGGTATCACCCCTCAAAAAATTTGTGATGTAAAGAAAAAAAAATATTAAATTTAGACTCTAAGTATTGCCTTATAGTCAAATAAAACCATTGATACTTAAGAATGCGATGAACATCACTATTATTGTCTCAGTATACTATTTTTATTGCTCTAAAGTTCCTTAACTTTCTTTTTAACCGACTCCAAAAAAGGAGGAGGTTCTCTATTCGACTGATTTTTTTTTATTTTTTTATTTTGTGTCTATGTTACCTCATATCTCCGCTAATTGTGAACCGATTTTCAAGGTTTTTTTGCATTGGATTCAGCCTAACTTCCCGTCCCGTTTTTTTTCCATTGGTATTAGACCTTTTTTGTTAGGTTTGATCAGGCCTAACTTCTTTGTTTATGAACCAATTTCGATGATTCTTTTTTTATTGGAAAGGGGGTATTTTGCCATATTAATTTGGTCAAGTTCTGATGATATGATCACTATTAATAACATCACTAAAAAGAGAAAAATGAAAATAATTTTTAAGAAAAAAATAAAACCGACTTCAAAAAAATTAAATGCAACAAATAAAATAAACTAAAAGGTATAAAATAATTATTATCTTATTTTGTTACAACTAAACGACGAAATATTAACATGAAATTACTTTTTGAAGTCGGTGCCAAACATATACATTTTATGAATCGCACTCGACGGATCTTACTTAGTACGTTTGGAGGGTATGCTCGCTTATAGGTATAGTTTGTTTGGTACCAACTTATGGGTATCCCAATAACATTACCAAAAAAATTTAATAATATTATTCATGAAAATAAAAATGTTAGGTATTGTAATTTAAAATGCATGTTTTTTGTGCCCAATTTCCCCAAAATCTAGCAAATTTTTAAAATGTGGCAACACCATTATCGGCGGCGGTATACTATGTTTGGAAGCTATAAAAGTAGCATGATGTTGATATTTTGACGAAAAATTAAATATCTCATATTTTAGTGCTAAGGGGGTTCCTCAGAAATAAATATAAGTGCTCTAGGATTTCTCGCTCTACAAAAGGTTGAAAAACACTGACCTAGGAAACCAGCCCAGAAACCTCTCAAAGGTCTTTGAGAAAAATGACCTGACCCTTAACTATTGTCTGTATGCATACAAAAAAGAAAGAAACCCTTTTATCAACCCCAAATTAGCATGCCTTTGATCTATGAATAATTACTTTAATTAAGAAAAAAAAACAATTAAATCAAAGATGCCTGAAGATGAAACCCTAACACTCGACCTCAAAACCTACTAATTGATGATTTTCATTGAAATCGCTAGAGCTGTTTTCGAGAAAACGATTCTATATACAATAATTGTTCATTCAATTAGTATAAGATATCAGACTATCAGGAATAAATAATTTTTTTTTTATGCTTGACCTTAGAAAAAAATTTGATCCCCACTCCAAAAATAATTATCCGAATAATATTTATTTTAATACGATCTTTGATTTCGAGTAACATGAATGCATATTATTTGTCAATTTCATAAATATAGACTATAAGTCTATATTTTTTTTATTCTATAAAATACTGTGACTGACAAACAGTCATCTTAACCGAATGTTTTCTACATTTGATTCAATCGCGAATCAAATGTAGGGAATTTTTGTCAAATATTGAGTGAAAATAATATTTGAACTTATATATTTCTAACTTGAAATAATGATATTAAATAAATTTTAATGGCAGGCATCTAACATACATGCTAATAGATCTAGCGCTCTGTAATGGGGGATTGAATATATAACATCTGAGATCTCAAGTTCACTTGGTGATCCATCCGAATGTCTAGCGGGCTATACGCGAATGACGTTGGATTGTAGCTAAGTTGATCACATCTTTTTCTCTCTTGGTCCAGACTTAAGACTCCGCAGACTCCAATAGCGTAATCCGCAGTAGTCTCGCGATAAAATATATTTTTCAAATAAGCGCGGTCAAAAACAATTCTCATTGATTTATCAATTACTCTTTGATATATTATTGAGAAAAATTATAAAATTTATTTAGACATTTTAACGACATTTGTACTGAAGCCTAAAAAAGATCATTTTATCGCCTTGAGTGTAAACCTGCTAAATCCATTTTTTATCATATATGACATATTAATACCGTTCGAAAGATAAAGAGATGTAGCATCGTCCAAGTAAAACTGCTACTTAAAATTACGATCGTAAGTTGTAGATAAAAATGTGAAAAATAGTTTCTTTCCTAAACAACAATATTAAATTTTGTTTGTTTTTTGTCTGTCCTGTAAAATATCCTTGTAGTGAGTTAGCAGGTTTACTCTCTAAGGCGACGATTTGAATTTTGATGAATTTTTTACTTTGCCATACAGGGTATGGTCAAGTATTGTAATCGTGCATGAAAAAAGTGGGGTTTTTTCCTTCTTTTTTTCTTAATATCTCAAAAACGGACGAAACTATTTTGATTAAAAAAATTTAGCTAATCCATGGCATTTCGCTCTACAAAAAAGCCCTAATAAGTGAACATCGAAAAAATTATATTTTTCGAGATAATAATTGTTTTGTCAAAATGTCTGTTAGTCTGTTAGTTAGTCGTGTGCGTTACTAAATTTTTGTGGACGAGCTAGCTCAAAAATGAATAGTGTAAAAGGACTTTAGTCCGTCTAATAATAATAATATTAATAAATAAATAAATCAGTAAAAAAAAAAACGTGTGAATATCGAAACCAAATTTAACACGTAGTTTTGGTCCATTAAGATTAAGAGCTGAAAATGAAAATCTAGGCCGTTTGATCAAACTCAACCAAATTTTATATACATAATCAGTGAACCCCCAGAAGTCTAAAAATGCAAAAACTAACCGCCCAAAATGGGAGGGGGGGGTTGTAGTGAAGGGTCAAAAAATGAAAATCTTGGCCATTTACCAAACTCAACCAAATTTTGTATACATAATCAGTGGACCCCCAGAAGTCTAAAAATGCAAAAACTAACCGCACAAAATGGGGGGGAGGGGTCAAAAAATGAAAATCTCGGCCATTTACCACTCAACCAAATTTTGTATGCATAATCAGGGAGATACCAGAAGTATAAAAATGCAAAAACTAACCCCCCCCCTACATGATTATAAATAATTTTAGGGGCCAGGTTATATGGTAAAGTCAAGTGGATGGCCACATCAGAACACGTCAGCTTATTTTTTAATCCAATGAAAAATGAATATTTTCATTTTTTTTAAGGAAATAATTAAAAATACTTTCAATTATTCTTTTATCCTTGGTGACCCGAGGCTTTTTATTTTCATTTTCATTAGATAATAGAGATTTTAATCCCTCCAAGCCATTCTCAAAATAGGCTTCCTCTAATATAGCAAAGGTTATTCCTTCATTGGCAATTTTGTTCATCATGTAGTCTGAAATTGTTACTTTTAATTCTTCAAGACTTTCTTTAATTTCGGGTGTATGTACACAATTTTTCAATACTAAGTTAAATAATTTAGAGTTTTTTATTATATCTAAAGGAGAAAATTTTTTTTTACAAAGTTCCTCTAATATTATTATATCATACCTAGCATCGTGAAATTGATTTTCATTATTATCATTTATTTTGAGAAAATCTTGCGCTAAAGTTTGTAATTTAAATTGACCTTTCCCTTTTCGGTCGGGAAATTTTTCCATAAATATTTTCATAGAATCGCAAAATCCGTCGATTAAAAGCCGAAAATCATCAATCATGTTATTCGCAATAACTCTCAGCAAGAATCGAGAGTCAAATGATACATTATGAGCCACTAAAATTGACTTTTTGGGCAAAAAAAGTAGAAACTTTTGCAAAGCTTCGTATATTGGAATTGTCTTGACATGTTTTCCGTATACATATAATTCCCCATTTCTATTTTCCATGCCTGTAACATTGGAAGCAAATATCGATACCGGTCCAGTAGGTTTAATAAATACGGAGAAATCCTGGTCTTCATATTTTGCTGCGATTTGTAATATTCCATCACTTTTTGAGAATCCTGCAGTTTCTAAATCGAAATAAACTATATTGTAGGAATCGCTAGTGGACAATTCTTCTTTTGATGTATTATCAGGAATATCAGTATTGTTCATTTCAATTTTTACAACAGAGTGTTCTCCATCTTGAGCTCGTTGATCCTTTTCTTGTACTTGCTCACTAGTTTTTTTATTTAAAGTTTCAACACGTTCTCTGCAATTGCCGGCATCATTTTTACAAGCCACCGCCTTTCCGTAATCGGATGATTCGTTCAAACTGTAAAAGTGATTCGGAGAAATTTTAATACGTAAAAAAGATATAAAGTAAAACATTTGAAAAAGCACTATAAAATTAAAAGTAATTTTTTTTTTTTGAGACTAAATGAAATGCTATATAAAGTAGTTGTTCCGCCAAATGGGTTTTATTAGGATTTTTTGGAATTTAGAGAGATTATTATTTAAATACTTCTGCATTGATTGGTGGCAAAACGAAATTTATGAACAATATAGTTCCGGAGATATTAAATTCCATAGATAGAGTTTTTCAGACTCTTATACATTGCACTATACGGGATATCGGAAAATTTACATACATACAAGAAACCCTTCTTACCATTTTTATAAAAAACTAAACCAACAATAAACAATAACTAATACATATTTTAAGACAATTTTGATTCATAGTTACAACATAGTTTCTGAGATAATAATGCAGAAATAATGAAAAATGTATAAAAAAATTCACACTAAAAACAATTTGGCAACAGCGCATTTATTTAACCAACGAAAGATGTATAAAGCGCGCATGCGCTAGATTTTTCAAAATTATAATTTTCATAAGGTGTAACGTAGGCGTTGATTACATTTGTTAAAAAAAATAACAAAACGATTTTTATAGACATTTTTTAACTTTTAAAATGTATTTTATCTGTCATTTTAATATAAAAATATTCAATCTCTTACAATGGTGCCAGATTTGTCAAACGAGCACGGGAATGGCTAGAATCGGTACATAAACAGCAAAAAGTTTTGGGCTTATGAATTATGAGTCCTTATTGTCTGTTCTATATACTCTAGCAATAACTTTTTGCTAGTATTGTCGCGAAACAACTACCTTAATAAGAAAATCGATTTGTTGTATAGAATAAGCTGGTGTGTGTAACACTCGACTTTCACATACAACTCTAGTTCTTCTTTGAAATCATCCTATTAATTTTTCTCCTTTCAAATTAATCCCCTCATACTATTTCATTCGAGAGTACATGGTGGACCGAGCATTGCTCGGTAATTTTTTCGAAAACCGTACTATAATATGGAGGACCTCGACGCGAAAGTTGTAGACTCAAAAGAGACCTTCAAGTGCAAACATCCTAGTAATTTGGTTTCCTCGATAGGGAGAGACAGTGAGTTAATTAAATCTTCTTGTTTTTCGCCCCCTCTCAATTTATTCTGTAAAATAAAAAATAAAAATTGCGTTTATTTTGAAAAGATGTTGGTTCACCAGCCAAGAATGACCCTGTAATGAAAATAGCGCGAGCATGCGTGTATATATTTTATGGACACTAAACTACAATAATTTAGAGAATTATACAAATATATATATATTTTTTTATTATATTTTTAAAAATAAAGTAACTTAACAATTATACAAATATATAACTTGAGGCAGCTTACGTTTTTTTTTTTTAATTTAAAAAAATAATTTATTTTAAAGCTATTAATAATACTTGAATTTACCAAATCGGATTGCCAAATCGTTGAATTGTTTTTTCGTGTGTTGTTAAATCCAATTGAATCTTTTTTCTTAAATAGAAAATAGGACAATCTCGACTGAAATAGAAAAAAAGGGATAAGTAATTTTTAATTATATTATAGAATATATCATTAAAAAAATATTATAAATATATTAAATCTAGAATTGGTTAAGCCGAAATGAGGTTTGATTCAAATCAAAAATTATTGTGCTTAGAAAATTGGAAGATGTTGGTAAAGACATATATTCCAGTGGCGTGCGGTCTATGGATGTTGTGGATGCGGCGCATCCATAAAATTTCAAAACATTTAGAGTATTTTCATACCGTGTCATAAAAATCTAATGTTAAATTTGAAAAATAACGACAAATTCTATAATGCCGTATTCGATGAAATTTGCATGCAAAAAGGAGCAAAGAATAAAATAAAATTTATAGAAAAATGAAGGGTTCTTTTTTGGACATCATCCTCTGGTTGAAAAGTCACCGCTTTCCACTGATATATGAGTAAATCCAACTTATTTTGCATTTTATTAACCGACTTCAAAAAAAGGAGGAGGTTCTCTATTCGACTGAATTTTTTTTTTTGTGCCTTTGTTACCTCATATCTCCGCCAATTGTGGACCGATTTTGAAAATTTTTTTTGCATTGGGTCCAGTCTACCTTCCGATTGGGCGCATTTTTTTTCATAGGTATTAGACCTTTTTTGTTAGGTTTGTTCAGGACTAACTTCTTTGTTTATGAACCGATTTCGATGATTCTTTTTTATTGGAAAGGGGTATCTTAGGGATGGTGTCATATTAATTTGGTCAAAGTTCTGATGATATGATCACTATTAATAACATCACTAAAAAGAGAAAATAAAAAATTTTAAGAAAAAATAAAACCGACTTCAAAAAATTAAATGCAACAAATAAAATACACTAAAAGGTATAAAATAATTATTATCTTATTTAGTTACAACTAAACGACGAAATATTAACACGAAATTACTTTTTGAAGTCGGTGCCAAACATATACCTTTTATGAATTGCACTCGACGGATCTTACTTAGTAAGTTTGGCGGGTACGCTCGCTTATAGGTATAGTTTGTTTGGCACCGACTTCAAAAAGTAATTTCATGTTAATATTTCGTAGTTTAGTTGTAACTAAATAAGATAATAATTATTTTATACCTTTTAGTGTATTTTATTTGTTGCATTTAATTTTTTTGAAGTCGGTTTTATTTTTTTCTTAAAATTTTTTTTTACCTAAAAATTTGAAATATAGCTTTATCGCACCCCAACAATAATAATAAATATAGTTTTGTGGCTCAACTATCTATAGACCAATTTCTAATAATGGTCATGAATTAAAAAATATTTTTCAATTTTTTATGATTTTTCCCATTCAATGTGTGGCAATCAAGGGGACGGAATTGACATTAGAGAATTTTGATTTGGTAATTTAGGTAGAGACTCGGCTTATAGTATATAGAAGGTTACAATTTTGGTTACAATTCACTAAAAGTAAAACAACAATAGAAAGTTTTTTTAAATAAATATTTTTATATGACTTGTTATCACAGGGTCGGAAATGACACCAATGAACGACATAATTAATCACTACCTTTATGAAGTCATTTTTCTGTGTTACCATATTAGGTCATTCAATAAGTCCGTAGGATGACACATAGAAGGCGTTACTAGAATTTTGCATATGATTTTTATTTAGGATAACCTTCAAACGATACGTGTATAAATTTGACAGCAATCTGACTATTGATTCGTGAGTTATAGCATTTTGTGTGAAGCAACTTTTGTTATTGAAAAAAAGTGAATTTCGAGTTTTAATAAAGCATTGCTTTTTGATGAAAAAAAAATACAGTGGAAACCAAACAATGGTTTGATAAACATTATCCGAACTCTGCTCCATCGAGACAAATGGTAGAGAAGTGGATTGCTGAATTGAAACGTGGTCGTACCAGCACAAATGATGCAGAGCGCAGAGGACGCCCAAATGAGGCTGTTATTCCAGAAAACGTAAAAAAATCCACAAATTGGTTATGAACGATCGCAAATTGAAGGTGCACGAGCTAGCTGACATTGTAAAGATATGAGATGGTAGTGTTTTTGCCATTTTACACGAACATTTGGGTATGTGAAAGCTCTGTGCAAAGTGGGTGCCGCGTGAGCTCACAGTCGACCAAAAACAACAACGAATCGATGCTTCAGAGGAGTGTTTGGCGCTGTTAAACCGCAATAAAATGGAATTCTATCGTCGATATGTGACAATGGATGAGACATGGCTTCACTATTACACAGCAGAATCCAAAAGAAGTCCAATGATGAAGTAATCGCTGAAACTGAGGCTTATTTTGATGAGAAAGAGAAATCGTACTATAAAAGTGGTATCGAAAAGTTGGAAAATCGCTATACTCGTTGTATCGCCCTCGAAGGCAACTATGTTGAATAATAAAATCGAGTTTTATCAAAATGTTGTTTTTTTCTTACTTATCCTACGGACTTATTGAATGACCTGTTATGAATAAAATTAACACCACTGGTTGCTATTAACAAACCAACTCACCTACTAACAATAGTTTCTCTCTTGACCACTGCCGGGATGGCGGGAGTCAAGTTAAAATCTAAAACTATATTGGGGACGGAATTGACACAGTGTCTTTGGTCAATTTTAATAATTTTTTCTAACAAAATTTTAATAACTAAAAAACTTTATTAAAATATATAGTCTTCATTCATCTTTTTTTATTTAGGTGATATTTTATTCAGTCATATCTGAATATTTTTTAAGCAAATACGGGTTTGAAGATTTAAACAGCCAAATTGGACAAGTGACTGAATTGACTTTTTGTAGATTATTTGAATTGAAAAAATATGAAATTGAGTCAAATCGGAGTTAAAAATTTTATGGGTGCAACAATAAGTCACTGTACAATCTAAAGGCTATATTATTAAAAATGGCAAATTTATCTTAAATTGGAAAAAAAACCTAGTGGGCTTTATAATGCAAAATATGTTCGATTTGCTCATATACATATATTTATAGAATATCGAGTATCGGGATCAAGGGCGTACCCAGATTTTTGGTTAGGGGGTGGCAGGACCAAGTAGAGGTGACCAGGAGGACACATTTTTTGTCTCAGTGTGCAATTAATTTTGTAATAGTTAGCTTGTTGACTTTTAGAATCTTACTTTGTGCATATGACCTCCTCGTGTAATGAGCCCTGACAATTCTGACACTGAGTCCAGAGACGACTGAATTGTGTTTCCAATTGATTCAATTTCTCCTGTTCTTTTAAATAGTAACTATCTTCGTTGGGAAGACAAAATTTACATAAGGCCCCAGTAGTATTGAGTACAGTTTTACAGCCGAGACATGTCTCCTTGCGTTGGGTAAACGCCGACAAAGCGCCCACCCGAGATGTCTGCAAAGTTTTCGTCCGAGTATGGTCCCCTTCTACAATCAAAACACACATATTTTAATTATTCTTTCAAAATTATTTTCTGAAAACGTTGTGAATATAAATAAATAAAAATAATTTATTTACTGTAAATTATTTGACAATCCAAAATTCTATTCGATTGCTTGGGTTAGGAAGCAAAGCACCATTTCCAAACAATTTTCCTATGTTCATTTAATAATTTTCTCGAACATTTCAAATGGGAGAAAAAGAGTTCAAGCAGACCTCTGACGTCACTCCATTGATTCAATATCATAATAATAATCACTAATAATAGGTGAACCACGAAAGTTAAATAATTTGTTTCAATAATTTCTTACAGTTAAATCTACAGATCTAGAATTTTTTTTTTTTTTTATTTTCTCTCCCTTAATGGCCTCGGAATGAATTCCATTGTAGCCAATCTACTTTGAGTCTAACAATGTGCAATCGATAAACAATAATAATCAAACAATCAACGCCAATTAATTTAACAACAGCAATAATAAAATAATATCACAGATAATGAAGCAGAAGAAATGGCACAGATAATAAAATTTTCACAGCCAAATATAAATTAGGCATAACAATTATAAAATTGTGTACAATCAAATATACAATATCAACAAATAAACAAATAAATAATTACAAACAATTAAATTGTATCACAGATAATGAAATAATGTCATAATGAAAATAATAAATAATGAATATAAATAATAAATAAATAAATAAAACAATAAAATAATAATTAAATAATGAAAAAAATGTCACAAATAATAAAATTTTCACAGCCAATTATAAATTAGACATAACAATTATAAAATTGTGTACAATCAAATATACAATAATCAACAAATAAACAACAAATAAATAAATAATTACAAACAATTAAATAGTATCACAGATAATTAAATAATGTCATAATGAAAATAATAAATAAATAAAACAATAAGATAATAATTAAATAATGAAAAAAATGTCACAAATAATGAAATTTTAACAGCCAAATATAAATTAGGTATAATAACTACATAAGTAGTTGTCAATTGTACTATAGCTTGATCTTATTTGCTAGGATAAACCTAATCAATGATTTGTAGATCTAGAAATCTTTTATTATTTTTGTAAAGAGAAAATGAAATTGAGAACCCAATAGAATTCCTACCTTCTAGATCAGTGGTTTCTAACCTAGAGGTAAATAGCTACTTGAAGGGGGTAATCAGACTAATTAATATATGTTGTCGGCGAGGGGTGAACCGCGACCTAATATGCTGTACACCTACTTCCACTTGTACTTCCAAATATTTCCAATTACTTCCAAGTATTTCAAATATTTCAAAGTAATTCCAAATATTTCCAAGCAATTCCAAATATTCCCAAGTACTTCCAAATACTTCCAAAGAGGTGTACACCTACTTCCAATCGCTGATCACCCCTCGGTTGTCGGTAACTGATTCAATTTTTCCGCTAGGGGGCGAGGCGAGGATGGATAATTTTTTAACAAGGGGTAAAGACACATGGCTTGCTTGGTCACAGGGGTAATGAAACTGAAAAGGTTAGGAACCACTGTTCTAGAAGAAAGGTCACAGGTTATTTTTAAGTAAATGAACAGTGAAAGTTAAATCATTTATTTCAATAAAATTTGTGACTGTTAATTATACAGATCTGGAATTAATTTATCTATCTATCTACTCTTATTAAATGAGCAAAAATTGTTTATATATATTTATTTATATTATTGTATCTTTTTTTTATTTTGAAGAAACCAACTCTATTAACAAGTTTTGAGGATGAGAAAACGATCTGGCTAGGTCTGGACCTCGACAAATTTCATCTTAATTGATCTTTTCTTAATTAAAGTAATTATTTATAGATGAAAATCTCAATAAAAAGTTTGTTTACATTTTTTTCAATTATCTTTTATTTTTAATTGGTTTTTTACTTTTAAAACCCACTAATAGGTTATAGCAAATATTAATATATTATATTAAAATTAGGAATATTTTTTTTTAATGAACAGGTGTATAAATCATAACAAAACAGGTGTGTTTACAAATAAAGTGGTTGAAGTGGCTTATATAATATAACTTGGAAAGAAATTTTATGTTTTTATTTGAGATCCTATACGATTATTTTTTATTATTATACCTAGCTGTAAATACAACAGCTCGGCAACTTTTTGCTTCAGTTAAAAGTTATATATTAATATTATTTTTAATTTAAAATTCTGATAAAAACCACTGTACCTATGCAAAAACTGGGTGCGGGGTGGGGCTGGGGGTGCAGGAGGTGGGGTGCAGTGCTGGGGGGCCAGGTGCGGGGTGGAGGTGGGTGTTGGGGGGTACAGGAGTTGGGGTGCAGTGGGGGTCCGGGGGGGGGGCGAAGTGCGGGGTTTTAGAGGGAAGGGGTTCGGGGGGGCCCATATATACTATATATAGTGTATTATATATATTTGTATTTTTACCAGAATTTTAAATTAAAATAATATTAATATATAGGTTTTAACTGAAGTAAAAACTTACCGTGCATCGCTCGGCGGCTCCAGGTACTTATTTTTAAAAAAGCAAAAATGTAATTGAGCACCTGACAGGATTCTTCGGCTTTAGAAGAAAGATCACAGGTTCGAATCCTGTTGGGTGTTCAATTTCATTTTTCCTCTTTCAAAAATAATAAATAATTTCTAGATCTATAGAATTATGACTAAGAATTTATTTAAGTTTCGCTAAGTTCATTTAATTGAAAATAAAAATTAAAAACTAATGTTTAAAGTAAATTTATTTAATATATATTTAAATAATAAAAGTAATATTAAAGTGTAGTAGAACGTGAGAACTTATTCAAGACTCAGTACGCTCTCTGCAAATTTTAGATAATCAAATACACTTACTCAAAAGAATTGATTCAGCACGATCGCCCAAAATAGGTTCAAAAATTCTCAATAAGGGTTTCGCTAATTGATTATCCAAGTAATAAGAGAAATCAATTGGAATATTATTTTCCAGGACGTAGATTGGATCCTAAAAATAAAAAAAAAGGGGGGGGAATAATTAGTCAATTATAATATTTCTAATCATGTTTTTATTTAAGGGAATAGAAGGTGTATGTATATAGAAAACCGTCAGATCGTTTGGAAATGACGTTAAAACTGATAGGGAATTTTTTTTTGAGATTTGGACCGTGCCTTATAGTGCCTAAAATCGATTTATGTCGCAAAAAAGGCCCATTTACTTAAAATAATGAACAAAATTGATGAATTTGGCGATTTACGATGATTATTGTTAGAGTTCGTGGCTGTGATGAAACTGTACTAGATGAAGGAGGAGGTATCAGCCAAAGATGGAATCACTGGGTTCAATAAAGCACCTTTAATTAAACGTTTCGGCCTGAATTTTATTTGGCCATCTTCAGTTAATTAGGAGTTATACACAATATGCGGTACACATATGTGATCGAACCAAGCCTTGTCAAAAATAAAAAAATTTTAGCTTCATGTAAATTTATAACGTGCCTGGACCCAAAAGTTTCAGAATGAAACCCGGTATATTAACACGTTTTTAGAACCGCCATTTTATTATAATACTTTTTTCTTAATATTGTTCTATACCTATCTCTATCGGTTTCCAAGATAAAAAATAATTTGTGTTAAATATGGTCCAAAAACATGGCCCTATTAAACTTAAATAAATTAGTGCCCTCAATTCATGTGAAAAGTTGATATTTTGGTGGTAGTTTAGACAGACCCGAAGTATTTAATTTACGCCGAAAAATCGACTCCATATCATACAGGGCGTGCTAAGATAACTATTATTTCCGCTATTTATAAAAGGGGTCAAAAGTTCGTTTTTTCAAACGAGATCCCCCGTATATTAGTCAATAAATTGAAAGACGAAGAAAAATCCTTTAAGACGATATAGGTATCATGTCCCTATACCTAAAACAATCAGTTTTCTTAATAAAAACGCTTTTTCATGAAAAATTACTTTTTCATGGATTGAGAGCACTAATTTATTTAATAACTTTTAAGCAGGTGTTTGTTAAGGTGAAACATTTTTATTATTAATTTATTTAAGTTTAATTAGGGCCATGTTTTGGCCCATATTAAACATAAATTAATTTTTACCTCGAAAACCGATAGAGATAGGTATAGGACAATATTAACAAAAAAGTATTATAATAAAAGGGCGGTTTTAATATACGGGGTGTTCCATTTAAAAAAATAAAGTTCCTACGACTTTTCGATGGAAGCCGAAACGTCGCAATGCTAAAAATATTTTAGATCGATAGAACAGGTAAGAAAATGTAAGGTGCTAATTTTTCACCGTTCCGTTTTCCATAAACGTCTAACCTTCCATCGACCCGAATCACTCTGTATAAGAAAAATATAAAAAAACAAACAAGTAAATAGTCATTTTTTCGACTTCATCGATTTTAGGGGCTATAAGGCGCGGTCCAAATAGCAAAAAAATACATAATTTCCAAACGATCTGTCGATGACCGCAAAAAAGATTTTAACGGACATCCTAATATATATTAATACGTATTAATTTTATTTGTAGAGACTATAATTTCAAAGGAAGGCAACGGAAAACCACCCCTGTGAAAAATTTCCACAGGAAAATTACAATGGAAAGGATACTCTCCATAGTAATCGCCGACGCTCGAAATCGAGCATAGCACTTGAAGAAGAAGAAGAAGAAAAAGAATAGTTTCGAAATTTTAGCTTTAATCTCCTCTTTTGCTAGACAAGGTCAGTTTAAGAGAAAAACTTGATTATTGAAAAAAAAAATATTCTACTATAAATTAACCGAATGTTTTCTACATTTGATTCAATCACGAATCAACTGTAGGGAATTTTTGTCAAATATTGAGTGAAAATAATATTTGAACTTATATATTTCTAACTTGAAATAATGATCTTAAATAAATTTTTTATAATTTTTCTAACTGATATGACAAAGAATAATTGACCTATCAATGAGAAGTGTTTTGACCGCGCTTTATTTGAAAAAGATATTTTATCACGAGACTATTGCGGATTATGCTATTAAAGTCTGTGGAGTCTTAAATCTGGACCAGGAGAGAAAAAAGATGTGATCCACTTAGCTACAATCCAACGTCATTTTGCGTATAGCCCGCTAGACATTCGGATGGATCGCCAAGGTGACGTTGGATTGTAGCTAAGTGGATCACATCTTTTTTCTCTCCTGGTCCAGATTTAAGACTCCACAGACTTTAATAGCATTATCAGCAATAGTCTTGTGATAAAATATCTTTTTCAAATAAAGCGCGCTAAAACACTTCTCATTGATAGGTCAATTATTCTTTGTCATATCAGTTAGAAAAATTATAAAAAATTTTTATTATTCTACTATATTATTATTATTAATCTTACTTCGACTTTCATGTAGGCCGGTGTATTTTTAGGCCCAGCAATAAATACATATGGCACCCGATCACCCAATTTAGGTGCAGTTCCTGCGTCTCGTTTACGCATTTTATTTGCTAATTCGACATGGGCTTGTTTGCCTGCGTAATCCACTTTGGCTAATTCTTTTGTGACGACTAATTTAGAAATATCAATTTTATTGCAAAGTAATTGAGAAATAATATGTTTTACATATTCTACAGCACCATCGGGATCTCTACAAAAAAATAATAATAAAATAACAATTTTGATTAGTATTTATTTATTTATTTTATGATAGTAATGCAAAAAGAAGCAACTCGTATTTGCCTGGATTGAAACATGCATCGTGAAAAGAAAAAAGTCAAGAGTAAGAAATTTCTGTAGTTGCTTCGGAATCAAAGGTATAATCTAGATTTGGATCTTAAACTGGACGTTTTGCTATTATCTTATTTCTTCTATGGTACTTCTTTAGTCAATGTCAACTGCTGATGTTAGGCTAATCACCAGAAATATATCGAGATAGTTAACTGTATATGTTTTAAATCAATGTATTTTTATTCATAAATAAATATTGTATATAATGAGAAAATTGTATTAATTGTTTCATAAATATAAATACATACAAATCTTTTATAGATAACAATCCTAAAATGTTTATTTAAAATCCAAACGTTTCGACAGAATTTCTCTTTATCAGTGGAATAAAAAAAATAAGCTGACGTGTTCTGATGTGGCCATCCACTTGACTTTACCATACAACCTGGCCTCTCACTTATATTTAATATTTAATAAAATTATTTATAATCATGTAGGGGTGTGGGGTTAGTTTTTGCATTTTTAAGCTCCTGGGGGCCCACTGATTATGTATACAAAATTTGGTTGAGTTTGGTAAATGGGCAAGATTTTCATTTTTTGACCCCACCCACCCATTTTCGGCGGTTAGTTTTTCCAATTTTAGGCTTCTGGGGTCCCACTGATTATGTATACAAAATTTGGTTGAGTTTGTAACAAGAGTCTATATTTTCATTTTTTGACCCTACACACTAGTTTTTTAGCTAGCTCGTCCACAAAAATTTGGTAACGCACAGACTACCGGACAGACAACCAGACAACCAGACAGACTAACAGACCATTTGACAAAACAATTATTATCTCGAAAAATATAATTTTTTCGATGTTCACTTATTAGAGCTTTTTTGTAGAGCGAAATGCCATGGTTTCGTTCAATTTTTTTTAATTAAAATAGTTTCAGCCGTTTTTGAGATATTTCGAAAAAAAGCAGGAAAAAAACCCACTTTTTTCATGCATCGATTACAAATACTTGACCATACCCTGTATGGTAAAGTAAAAAAAAGTTGTTTTATATTCATTTATTAAATCAATCGTTTTTTTTTTTAAGGAAAAATTCTCCTGAAACGATTGTATTTTAAATAAACGTTCTAAAATTATTTTCTATAAAAGATTCGTATTTATTTATAAATATTTTATATTATATAATCTATCAAAACTTTTCGATATTTAAAAATTATTTATCACATACCTATGAAACTTTAATTGAAAATTTATTAGTTATATATTAAAAATTAAATAAAAATAGATGCAAAATTTCTAATATTGTTGTGTCAAGTGTGCTAATATTATATTTTTATATGCCTGATGAAGTGTGTTGAAACGTTTATCATTAAACGATTTATATTTACGAGAAAACTATTCGGTAAACTAGGTAGAACGTGATCTCTCTGATTGGTCGTGGTTTGGCGTTAAATAAATACGGGGAATACAAAATTTAAAATCTAAAATTTTCAAACAGAAAAAGTACTAGAAAGCTGGGGACAGGGGGTGATTATATATCTACTCTTATTAAACGAGCAAAAATTGTATATTTGTTTATATATATATTTATGTATTTGTTTGTATCTTAGTTCTATTTTGAAAACGGCTCTACCGATTTTGATGAAATTCACGGGTTAGGGATTTTTGGGGTGACAATTCGATCTGTCACGGTCTCATCTTCGACAAAATTGTTTTTGATGGATTTTATCGTAATCAAATTAATTATTCTCAGGTAGAAAAATTCCATTCTTAAGGTTATAAAAAAGGTTTTCCTTTTACTATTGTACCCAGACAGACAATGGGTTGGGCTAATTGTTCTCAAAGGCCTTGCAGAACTATTGTGATTGTGGTGTGTTGTTGTCAAGCATTAACTAAACCCGAACAAAGCTCGGTCTTCAAGGTATATATATATATATGTTAACATTAAATGAAAGCGAAAGTTAAAACTTCCCCAAAGAATCAGACAGATGGGAATTGTAGTAAATTTATAAGAACCATACTATTAGGAAAATAGAAGAAAACGCGACTGAACTAGAGAGTTGAATATATATAAAATTTGATTATAGGATCTAGTCAGGGGATCCATCGCCTAAATCAAGGGTCTTCAACCCGCTTGCGGCCCCCCGATATGTTTTCTGCGGCCCGCCAACAGCACTCTCAATAACGACTACAAAAAAATAATTTTTAGAAAAAAATAAAAACCGACTTCAAAAAAATGGCCATAGTGGGCAAACTTTAACTAATATAAAAATAAATAAATAAATTAATAATAACTCAAAAATCAAATAAAATTCACTAAAAGGTATAAAATAATTATCTTATTTAGTTACAACTAAACGACGAAATATTAACATGAAATTACTAAAAATAATCTAGTTCACGAATTACTTGATTTTTTAAAAGCGTTTGAATTAAAACTCGAACTATGGATCAGTCAGTTCCAATGAAACATTACCACGCATTTTCCTCATCTGTCATTATTCCAGATTTCGAATATGGACAAATATATTTCTGCACTTCAGGATCTGAAAACACAATTCCATTTGCGATTCCTTGATTTTCGGAGAGACGAAAAGTACCTGAATTTATTTGCTCGTCCATTCAGCATTTCGGTTGAAGAAGTTCCGGAAGAATTTCAGATGGAATTGATAGAGCTACAGTGCAATTCAACCTTAAAAAATAAATTTGATGTTGATTTGCTTGATTTCTATTCGAAATACGTCTCCATTACAGATTTCCCCAAAATCAGAGATCATGCACTGAAAACAATATCACTTTTTGGATCCACATATACATGTGAGCAGTTATTTTCACGCATGAAAAACATGAAATCCAAAACAAGGACCAGAATCACCGATGTTCACCTTGAGAACAGTTTGAGGATTGCAACCAGCAATATTAAACCAGATATTGATAAACTGGTTAAAAATAAGCAGTGTCAGACATCTCATTGACCAATTGCATTGTATTGATTTTTATTTGCCCCTTTTGTTGATGTTGGCTCAATAAATAAATGTTTTCTACTTATCTACTTGTTTAATCATCCTGACCATTGCCAATAAAAAAATCCTTATAAAAATACCTATGGTCCGGCCCGCTGTGCAGAAAAAAAAATTTTTGGCCCTTGATTTGTAAAACGTTGAAGACCCCTGCTCTAGATCATAAACTAATGAGAGTATCAAAATTAAATTTTACCTATATTTATACAAGTTATATTGAGATTAAGATCTTATTAGATTTTGGTTGTAAATCGGAGCATAAATTTGGAGAGGGGGGGGGGGATTTAATTTGAACACTTTGAAAATTTTGCATACAGCTACTCTTTAGGACTCGGCGAAACTACTAGATAAAAAATCAATTTGATTGTTTGTTTTTTTTATTTAATTTTAATATACGATCGGGTGGAGGCAAATTCATGAGATATGGCCATTAGGGTGGTCTTTATTTTGGGTCTTTTCGAATTTTTACGCTTACAGAGGCTCATCATAGGTATGGTTCGAAATATATAAAAAAAAATATCGCTCAAGCTTCAAGTCTCTATCTCAATTTTAATCTGTGCCCCAGAGCGATGCGAGTTCCCATCTAAATAACATGGGGTTTTTGGCATTGAACGATCAATTTTTTATTCCGGCCAAAGCAATAGTTTAAAAAATTCGAAACTCTGTAGACTTTATCCTTATGTTATAATAGTAGCTATACTTCAGAATTTTTACTAATTTTTAGGTATTATAATTTTGGAGTTACATCTAGATAAAATACTGCCATATCTTAAGCTTAGTAGGTAAGTTATGGACTCAAAAATTATAATAACTAAAAATCTGTAAAAATTCTGAGGGATAGCTACTATTGTAAGGATAAAGTCTACAGAGTTTCAAATTTTTTGAAACATTGCTTTGGCCGGAATACAAAATTGATCCTTCAATGCCAAAAGCCCCATGTTATTTGGATGGGAAACTTGAATCGATGTGCGGCAAAGGTTAAAATTGAGATAGGATAATATGGGATAATTTTTATTTATTTATTTCGAACCATATTAGCCTCTGTCATCCTAGAAAATTCGAAAATACCTTCCCAAAATAAGGACCACCCTAATGGTCATACATAATTACGCACACATATTCACATTAAAAAAATACTTTTAGACTCAAGGATGAACTTTGAAACGTAAAGATCTTTAAAAATATCTATAAACTTCCAATTTTTTAATGAATTTCTATATTAATAGAATATTATTTGTTGGGGATATGAAAATAAAAACAACCTATATCTGAGAGAGAAAAACAATATTCAAGCAATAAGCCTCGTAAGGGTTATCTATCGAAATACTAGATCGAAATTCTTTAGAAATAAATACCGAAATCTCTTAAATCTTATTATATAGCAAAGTGAATGAAATATAAATATCAAAATAAAAGTATTCAAATAATTTAATTAATTCCTAATTATTGGGGTCTCTCTATTAATGTCTGTGAGCATTGTAACCGAGGGGTGAACCGCGAACTAATATCGTATACACCTACGTATACACTTCCACTTTCATTTCCAAGTAAAAGACAATAGATAAAGGGGCATTATCTAATGAATTCCAAAATAATTCCGCATAATTCCTAAGACGGTGTACACCTAATTCCAATCGCGGTTCACCCCTCAATTGTAACTAAATAGAGTAAAAAAACTTAAAATTTGAAAAGGAGATTAATTAATCAAAAGTCATATAAAAATTTTAATCGAATTATTTTTATAGGGAGGGTCGAATGTAAT
>JALMQS010000099.1:62395606-62699643 GCA_024734495.1 Forficula auricularia | reverse complement strand
GCATCCGTGAATAAATACATAGATTATGGAGACATTGCTTATCAAACAAGATGATCATTTGCTGATAAGAATAAGTGAACGTTTAAGCTTACTAAACGCCTGAAAATGGATGGATGGGGGCCACGCAAACGCAAACCCGGTAATAAAAACGTCACAGCTGAGAAGATTCTTTTAATTATGACCCGTGATTACCATATCAAAAAGGGACAGGGAATTAATTTCATTGACTACTCGTTTGTTTTATCGATAATCAAGAGACAAATAAATTAATAAATCAGATTAGATAATGCCAGCTATTATAAGAGCATTACATTACACAGGGGTAGAAAATTAATCACTATAACCAATAGAATAAAACAATTTATATTTAACTAAAATATTTTACTTTACCATACAGGGTATGGTCAAGTAATGTAATCGTCCATGAAAAAAGTGTTTATTTTTTCGAAATATCTCAAAAATGGCTGAAACTATTTTAATTAAATGGGTGGGGGGGTCCAGAACACCCCCTCCCAAGGGCAGGGTTCATGAGATGAGTAACGCCAACGACAAACGGTTTCTTATCGCGAACTAACCGTGGTTAAATATATTTCATATGTTTAATCAAAAATTATGTTCTTTTTTAATTTCTTGAAGTACCTTTTTAGTCCAGTTATATCAGAGGTCGGGGAACTTTTTTATCTATTACCCCAAAATATTTTGAGTAGGTCGCTGTTACCCCTACATTCTGAAAAGCAAAAAATAGCAAGGTAATGTATATTACGTTTAAACCCCTTAAATCCGATCTAATTGGGGCTGTAGCCTGTTCGGATTATCCGAAAGCTGGTTTTGGGCGCGTTTATGTTCGAGTTGCGTTGTTATTGTTGAGTTTTTAATTAAGTGAACCGTTTTGATTAATGTTTTTTGATTTTATATTATGGCAAGCAAACGAAAACACGGTTCTTGTACCGTAGAACAAAAGCTGAAAGCTTTAAAGCGTCTGGACACTGGGGAAAGTTTGACAAAATTGGCTGGTGCGTTTGGTGCTGGTAAAGCAACAATCTTGAACTTGAAAAAATCGTATAAAAATTGAACAGTTTTCAAATGTAACAAGTGATAAAACCTTAAATTTGTCAAAATAAACTCGTTCGGATTTCCGGTGTTCGGATTTGAAGGGTTTCATTGTATTTATTATTTGTTGAATTAATAGGAATTTTCATGACAACTATCTGTAAGTAAATAAAAATTGTAAACATTAACATAATTCAAACGCTTTTACGTTTTAGAAAAATGATGTTGTTTCATTTTCGCTAAAATGACTTCAAAATTAGGACTTCTGGACGTGAGCGCAATTTGAATACAGTTCTCGCCTATCAAAGTCAAAATACTTACTATAATATTTTATAAAATAGAAAATTTAAAAAATGTCCTTATTACCCCCGATAGTTTCATTGTTACCACATTTGGGGTAATTTACTCCGGTTCCCCGACCGCCGAGTTATATTGTTGTCTAAAGGGGCCCTAGCAGGAAAGTTTGATTTTTATGTTTTTTGGTGTGCTGAATCCGAATCTTAGGTTTGCAAACAATAATATAGCTCAAAAACTATCAACTTTACATAAATAACCTTCATATTCAAAATGAAAGTTCATATAAATTTCCTACAAAGGATATGATCCGAATCTTCAAAAGTGTCATGGAATCTATAAATCAAAGAGTTTTCAACAAAATGTCCTAGAGCAACGTTTTTCAGCCTTTGTCATGACGCGACACCTTAGTATGAAAAAAAAAATCGCGAACCCCTGCCTCCAGGTGTTTGTAACCTGTATTTTATTATGTTACAAATATCAAATTTGTACAATATTTTTATTAATTTCTATAATTAGGTATTGTTAAAATATATGTATAATATTGGCACCCCTGATATGACATCAGCTTACTCCGGTGTTGACTATCTTAACTTAACTTATCACTCACTTCATTTTCTACTCGAGTTCATGTAACTTGCTATATATTGCTTTTTCATGTACTATTCTATTTTATTGTAATATGTGCCACCTCAATAAAACGCTTTATATATTTTATCTATAAAACTATCTATCATTGTGATATTCCGCTATCCACATCTTTTATACCTCTTAACAGGTATCGACTAAATACACAATTTAGTACCTATTTCAAAATATTTTTACATCGATTACATTGCCAAACGGCACCACGAAAAAGCGATACGACAATAGTAGATGAATAACAAATGTCCTTTAATTAACATTTTCTTAATGAAAACATATTTTTAAACTTATTTTTTTCTTTTTTACTAAGGCTTCACCACCCCCTTATAGAGGCATCGCGACTCCCCAGGGGGCCGCGACCCATAGGTTGAAAAACTGCGATTTTTTGCAAAAAATTGCAGTTTTTCAAAATTCAACCTCTTTGCGGCACGGGTTACAATTATCCATTTAAGATTAAACTTTGTCTAAATTGTATAAAATTTAATCTAGTTTAAAAATGTATAGTGTGGTTTTTCATGGTCAAAATGGAAAAAAATCCAAAAAACTGCGAGTTTTAGGATTTGCGGATACAAAAAAAATACGCCAATTTTCATCTAGCGCTTGAGTAAATGATGAAATTTATAGGAAACTTTATGCACTTTCATTTTGAATAGGAAAGTTATTTACGAAAAGTTGATAGTTTTCGAGTTATAAGCAAAAAAAAAACGGATTTTTTTCCATTTTTTTTCCATTTTTGACATTGTTTCATGACGAAATTTTGTTAACAAGCCTCCAATTTGGATTCAGCAAACCAAAAAACATAAAGGGTCGAAGAAATTGCAACTACCCAAAACTTTCCGGGTAAAAATACAATTTAATTGGATCATTTGTTTTAATAAAAAAAAATTCCCACTAAATATTTTGATTTGTGGATTGATCCCCCCCCCCCATGAAAATTTTCTGTTAACGTCACTGAAATTTCATATGTAGTTTTGGTGCATTTATATTAAGAGCTGATTAAATTTTTATTTAAATCGAAACAACAGTTAAGGGCGGGGGGGGTTAAAAATTGAAATTATCAAACTAAAAAATAAATGAAATATACTATAAAATAGACCTATAATAAAAAAAAAGGGAGTTATTATTATTATTTTAGTCCAGTCAACGAACGCTCAAAAAGGGGGTATAGAAAACATTGAAGAGGGTAGAATTTTTTCTTATGTAATGTGCTTGGGGTAGTTAGAAGGTAAAAATACTAAAAACTCCCCCAACACTAGCTACCGGGCTTAGGGGTGAGAGGGGTGGAAAGGTCTCGTTTTTTGTTTTTTTGCTTATATCTCAAAAACGATGGGTCGTAGAGAAAAAATTAATCTTATTAAAATTAAAGCTTATAAAATTTTGATATAATATTGCTTCTATTAAATTTTTATCTATTTCTTATGGTTTTTTAGATATTCGCCAGCGAATATCGTTCATGTATAAAAAATATAAAATTTCCTATGTTTTTCGTCAAAATTTTGTCTCTAGGACCTCACTCTTTTGTTTTCCAGTAAAAATCCTCTGAAAATAAGTTGTAGAGCATTCAATTTTCTTTAAAATTATATATATATATTTAAAATTATATTTATCTTCAAATTGTCTGGAGTTATAGCAATTTAAAAATTTCAGGTCGATTTATTCATTTTGATAGAAAATTATATTTTCATCAGTATATAATGGCAATTACGGTAAAGTCTCGTCTAAAGAGAGAATAATATATATTATATATTTTGAATTATGGTAAAATTAAAGAAAAGGGAAAAATCTTATTGATGTTATAAAAATTTTAAGTTCGCCTGATGCATAGGCAACTTAATCGGCACTTTGGGGAATCTAGAAGTTCAGAAATATTTCACCAGGGGTGCCGAATATGGTAAAATAATCTATTAAGATGTAATTTTCATCCTCTTACAAAACCCGACGATTCGGAGGATCGTCCTTATTCCTTCTTCAGGGGCAGGTAGAGAGGGGGTCAGGGGTGAAGCCCCTTAGCCGAAGAATTGCTCATTCAAAGTAGCCACTATTATTTTTCTTTCGGGCAAATCTTAATATCCCGACGCAATTTCATTATTTTTCCATGACTCGCAAAACATATTAATAAAATAATGAATCATGTGGTTGAATCAAAATACAAAAAACAAGTGGTTGATTAAATAATAAACAAACAAAATACGGAGCGAAGCTCGATCCTCCAGGAACTGATATTGATACAAGAAGCTACATTTTCAATAGCATAAAAAGGATATAAATAAATCTGAAAGTAAAAATAAGATGTTTTATACCGGATGAGTTTTTTATCTTGAGACAGTCTTCTACATGTAACTCAAATACAGTGTATTATATAAAAAAAGTTTCAAATAAAATTTTATTTATATCAAGGGGAAACTAAACTATGCTATTGTTTGTCGCCTTAGAATAAGCTTTCAAGGGTATTTTGAGGTCAAGTTCTGTTTTTTAAATGGAAGCCTATATTTTTCTGTACATATTCTGAATCTACAAGAAAAACTGAACAACTTTTATTAGAACTATTTTTTTATACGACATCAAATAATAAAAAATATTAAATCAATTAGATCTCAAAAAAATTTTTTAACAATCACTCAACTTAATTATCAAATAATAATGATCAAATATTTAATTATTAAATAAATAATTTAATAATTTTTCGACACTGTTCTGAGACATTCCAGAGTGTATGTGCAAGTCTTCTGGATGAATTCCAGTCCCAATTTCGTTATATTGGCCTGTTTCAGTTTCTTCGTAGCCTTTACATTTCTTGCTTTTTTTAACAGATTTACAACACGATAAAATGAAGTTTGGGAGGGTGTATTCCTATTAGGAAACCGCTCGGCGTCCATTTCAATGGCAGCCCCATAACACTTCTTCCATATTCACTATAAATTAAGACCATTTCAATTCTGTCTTCAACAAAAAATGCTCCATTTTTATTCTGGTAATACAATATAACTATCTAGTGGATTGACACAAGAAATAAACTTTTTTGAACTCAAGAATTTTAACTAGTTCTATTAAGTAGAAAATAATCTCTTAAATCTAAGTATAATGAAGTTTTATCATTATAAACACTTATTTTCATTGTTGTGACTTTTCGATTTAATAATTATTTATTTAATAATTAATTATTTGATCATTATTATTTGATAATTAAGTTGAATAATTGTTAAAAATAATTATTAAGATTTTTTGAGATCTAATTGATTTTTTTTATTTGATGTCGATGTTCTAATAAAAGTTGTTCAGATTTAATATATAATATATATAATGCGCTGTTTTTGAGTTATAAGAGTGTCTCAAGATAAAAAACTCACCCGGTATATTTAAAATATGTTATAATAATTAATAATAAAAATTATGATGAACTTACCATATTATCTTGGTTGATTCAGCTAGGTGTTGCCTTCCCAACTAAAAATAAAAAATAAAAAGTTATTTATTAAGTAAACGAAAAAATAGTTTTCTAATACTTATATTTTAAATAAGAATTACTACTCGTGGTGCACTCTTTTTAACCGACTTGGAAAAAAGGAGTAGGTTATCAATTCAACGAAATGTCTTCTTGTTTTTTGTGTTTGTCCGTTGATTTATCTTTACCATGTGGACCTATTTCGATTATTTTTTTGCACTGGGTTCAGTCTAGTTCCCAATTGTTTTTTTTCATAGGTATTGGACCTTTTTTGTTATGTATGTTTACACATTACTTCTTTGTTTATGGACCGATTTCAATTATTCTTCTTTTATTGGAAAGTTGATACCTTAGTGGTGGTCACATATTAATTTGGTCAAGTTCTATGATCAATGACAAAATAACGGAAATCTCTAATTCTTATGAGCAAATAATTGAAATTATAATAAATAAAATACTTTAAAAAAAAACATTTTAAACCCGCTAACGTTTCTAGATAATTTCTCTATTTATGAATTGAATTTTATTATCGATTTCTGATTCCTTTGCCCGAATCTTTCTCTTAAGAGATGTATTCAAGGTATTATCTTAAGTCTTTATTAATAACATTAGAAAAAATAAACGACTTCAAAAAAATTAAATGAAACCAATAAAATAATAAGAACTCAAAAATAAAATAAAATGCACTAAGAAGTATAAAATAATTAGCTAATTTAGTTACAGCTAAACGAGGACATATTGACATAAAATCATTTTTTGAAGTCGGTGCCAAATAAACTATATATAGCGAGCTTACGCGATGTTGTCTTCATTACCCGCCAAACCTTCTAAGTAAGATCCGTCGAGTGTGATTCATAAAATGTATATGTTTGTCACCGACTTCAAAAAGTGTTTTCATATAATAATTTCATCGTTTAGTTGTAACTAAATTAGATAATTATTTTATACTAATTTGAAAGTTTATATTATGAAATTAAGGACAAGTTTTTATGTGTGACTTTTTTATTTATCCACCAACGTCGACTTTACCGACTTCTTCAGGGCTTCTACAATGATGGTCTTCAAATGGTAACGAAGACAATAAGAAAATTTAGACGAATGTGTGACATGACTATTTGGTAGGTAGACTATTAATACATCTTAGTTTTGGAATTGTAATTGTACTTTTGTAAATTCATATCAATAATGTTCTTATAATTGTAGAAGTCCTGAAGAAGTTGGCAAAGTCGACGAAACGTTGGTGGATAAATAAATAAACTGCAACGGATCGTTGCTAAACTTTATCCAAATTCATTTGAAATATTAATATGTTCTTGAGTAAAGTACTTTAAAATATAATTTTACTAAAAACTTTATTTAACCTTTTTTGTGGTCCCCAAGGATATTAAATTTCATCAAAATTGGTTAAGTCATTTTCAAGATATTTAGAAAAAACTAAAAAAGTACTGAAATAAAGTACTAATGTTTGTGGACCGATATGTACCAAAAACTAATCAGCGCTTCATTTTGTTAAACTAATGGTAGGTTTTCAATTTCATTTCAATCAGCGCAAAGGTGTGGAAAAAATCATGGACGAAAAAAACGATAACACACATCCATCCATCCATCCATCCGCACCCACTTCCAAAAAAAAAATGGCACTTTTTGGCCTCTCGACGAGATTTCAGGTAATTTTTGGCAAAACCGTCACGTGCTAAAATTCAATCTCATTGAATACTTCAATTTGTGACCTTAATTGAGTCTATGGGTTCCGTAGTCTTTACCTGAGGACCCTTTGAAGTCGCGCTTGCCTCGAGAGCGATTCCAATACTTTCTCCCATGCTTCGCATTGGATAAAGTAAAAAGTCACACATAAAAACTTGTCCTTATTTTCCGTATTATAAACTTTCAAATTAATACAAATTATGGACAGAAATGATAATAATAATTATTTTATACCTTTTAGTGTATTTTATTTTATTTTTGAGTTCTTATTATTTTATTTGTTGCATTTAATCAGTATAAATAAATTTTTTAATTTGAAATAAGTGATCCAGTATCCTTAACTCATAGTAAATCCATATTAAATAAAATATTTATTTACTCTTATCTTTATTAAAGATGTTTCACCTTGCACCAACACCACAATCTCTACTGATTAGTATAAATAAAGTAAAATGGCTTTAAAAATACAAATTTCCAAAATTTTACAGAATAACTAGCCAATCTTTGAAAAGCTTTACTTTTTTCACTAATTTTAAGTAAAATTTTTTTTTTTTTTAATAAATACACAGGAGCTGAAATATTTAGATATCTATCAAGTAAATAAATAAAACCGAGTGTAATAAATAAATAATGCTTATTAGTTTAAGCAACCAGCCCAGTTAACTAAATACATATTTGAGTAAGGGGAATTAATTCTATTGGCAGATGTCAACCTGTATGTGCTTGATTGCATCCAACCGTGGAAACATGATGCATAAATATATCCATTGCGTGCAGCGTGTCAAGCCCTAAACACCCGAATTCTTTTTTTTTTGCCTAATCTGTTTCTTTTTATGTATATGTTGTTTTTATAACCAAATGCTTACATTAAAATTATATTATCCATTGCTTGACATAAATGCTACGGTAATTAATGTAGGCAGTAGCTGCTAGTGAAACGTTATAAAGTGATCAGAAGGGCAGAACGTTCCATTCTTTCTTTCTCCTTCGAGAATATCCTCTGATTATTATTATTATCTAATTGCTTCCTGGCTTAGAAAGGAAATTCTCTGTCGCCGAGGTGAAATTATGTCCATGCGGTTTAGGATAATTAAATTTATTCTAAAAAAAAAAAAGGAAATATTTTATTATTTTTTATATATTTTTTGGAAAAATGATTTAAAATTGAATCGTTTTTTAACCGACTTCAAAAAAGGAGGGAGGTTCTCTATTCGATTGAATTTTTTTTTTTTTTTTTTTTTTTTTTTTTTGTGCCTATGTTACCTCATATCTCCGCCAATTGTCAACCGATTTTGAAAAATTTTTTGCATTGGGTCCAGTCTAGCTTCCGATTGGTCCCATTTTTTTTTCGATTTTTTTTCATAGGTATTAGACCTTTTTTATTAGGTTTGTTTAGGTTTGTTTAGACCTAACCTCTTTGTTTATGAACCGATTTCGATGGTTCTTTTTTTATCCGAAAGGGGTGTCTTAAGGATGGTGTCATATTAATTTGGTCAAGTTCTGATGATATAATCACTATTAATAACATCACTAAAAAAGAGAAAATAAAAATTTTTAAGAAAAAATAAAAACCGACTTCAAAAATTAAGTGCAACAAATATAAAAATACACTAAAAGGTATAAAATAATTATTATCTTATTTAGTTACAACTAAACGACGAAATATTAACACGAAATTACTTTTTGAAGTTGGTGCCAAACATATACCTTTTATGAATCGCACTCGACGGATCTTACTCAGTACGTTTGGCGGGTACGCTCGCTTATAGGTATAGTTTGTTTGGCACCGACTTTAAAAAGTAATTTCGTGTTAATATTTCGTCGTTTAGTTGTAACTAAATAAGATAATAATTATTTTATACTTTTTAGTGTATTTTTATATTTGTTGCACTTAATTTTTTGAAGTCGGTTTTTATTTTTTTATTTAAAATTTTTTTATTTCAACGTTTTATCTAGTTTTATATAATGATAAGTGCCTGGAGCACCGAGCGATGCTCGGTAACATTTTGCCTCTAAATATCCTAAGTTTCAAATTGAAATTTGAGTAATATTAAAAGTTCAAGTTTCATATATATTTGTCTAGATTAATTTGTAACAACGCTTAGAGAAATTTCTCAAAAAAAATTTCCGTCTTGCCTAGAATCGAACCGACGAACTCTTGAACTAAGGGCATTAGCTCTAGCCATTACGCCATTGAAACATTAATAATTATTTTTGCAACGAAATTTTCTCTGGAGAGAGACGGACTGGTAGAAATTTTAATTGAATGTAATGGAAGGCAGCCCAGAGGTAGTGAGGAAAGAAAAAATTAACACATATAAAATAAAGTGTAATTTATTGGAATCCTTCCTCCTTTCCTTTCAAACCGACGTTTCGGAGGATTTTTCCTTCCTTCTTCAGGGTCTATAAACCAATATGACAAAATTATAAAATATAATATATTAGATTCAAAAGCCATTTAGCCATCTAATTAGGAAAAGAGGGAAAAAAAGAAAAAATTGTTTTTCTATGCCTTTGTTAAAAATGAAGAATGTTTTTGAACACTACTGTGGAGAGAAGAAGGAAACATTTTATTTGTTTCATTCATTGACCCTTTGAAGTGAGTAAATTATATATATATTTTTTTTCTATTGATAATTTGGCTGTTTACATTGTATTTATAATTGTATTGTTTTATTGTTGAAATGTATGATGACCAACCCCATTTTTATAATTTTGTCATATTGGTTTATAGACCCTGAAGAAGGAGGGAAAAATCCTCCGAAACGTCGGTTTGAAAGGAAAGGAGGAAGGATTCCAATAAATTACACTTTATTTTATATGTGTTAATTTTTCTTTCCTCACTACCTCTGGGCTGACTTCCATTACATTCAATTAATAATTATATTTTGATTTCTGTTACTAAAACTATATATTTTTGATTTAGACTGTGTCGAGATAATATTGTATTCATTTGAACTCGAATGAAAATGAAAAAACATCAATAGATTTTAAATTAAGAAACATTAAATATATATTAATTAACGAGGCAAATTTGAAATATAATTGTAATTTTGAAATGAAAGACTCCAATTCATTTTAAATTAAGAAACATTAAATATATATTAATTAACGATGCAAATTTGAAATATAATTGTTATCTCGGATTTTAAACTGATTGCTCCAATCGATTTTCATTAACCAGGCAAATTTGAAATATAATTGTAATTTTGAAATGAAAGACTCCAATTCATTTTAAATTAAGAAACATTAAATATATATTAATTAACGAGGCAAATTTGAAATATAATTGTCAGCTCGGATTTTAAACTGATGGCTCCAATCGATTTTCATTAACCAGGCAAATTTGAAATATAATTGTAATTTTGAAATGAAAGACTCCAATTCATTTTAAATTAAAAACATTAAATATATATTAATTAACGATGCAAATTTGAAATATAATTGTCAGCTCGGATTTTAAACTGATGGCTCCAATCGATTTTCATTAACCAGGCAAATTTGAAATATAATTGTAATTTTGAAATGAAAGACTCCAATTCATTTTAAATTAAGAAACATTAAATATATATTAATTAACGATGCAAATTTGAAATATAATTGTCAGCTCGGATTTTAAACTGACGGCACCAATCGATTTTTCATTAACCAGGCAAATTTGAAATATAATTGTAATTTTTGAAATGAAAGACTCCAATTCATTTTAAATTAAGAAACATTAAATATATATTAATTAACGAGGCAAATTTGAAATATAATTGTCAGCTCGGATTTTAAACTGATGGCTCCAATCGATTTTCATTAACCAGGCAAATTTGAAATATAATTGTAATTTTGAAATGAAAGACTCCAATTCATTTTAAATTAAGAAACATTAAATATATATTAATTAACGAGGCAAATTTGAAATATAATTGTCAGCTCGGATTTTAAACTGACGGCACCAATCGATTTTCATTAACCAGGCAAATTTGAAATATAATTGTAATTTTGAAATGAAAAGACTCAATTCATTTTAAATTAAGAAACATTAAATATATATTAATTAACGATGCAAATTTGAAATATAATTGTCAGCTCGGATTTTAAACTGACGGCACCAATCGATTTTCATTAACCAGGCAAATTTGAAATATAATTGTAATTTTGAAATGAAAGACTCCAATTCATTTTAAATTAAGAAACATTAAATATATATTAATTAACGATGCGAAATTTGAAATATAATTGTTAGTCTCGGATTTTAAACTGACGGCTCCAATCGATTTTCATTAACCAGGCAAATTTGAAATATAATTGTAATTTTGAAATGAAAGACTCCAATTCATTTTAAATTAAGAAACATTAAATATATATTAATTAACGATGCAAATTTGAAATATAATTGTCAGCTCGGATTTTAAACTGACGGCACCAATCGATTTTTCATTAACCAGGCAAATTTGAAATATAATTGTAATTTTGAAATGAAAGACTCCAATTCATTTTAAATTAAGAAACATTAAATATATATTAATTAACGATGCAAATTTGAAATATAATTGTCAGTTCGGATTTTAAACTGACGGCACCAATCGATTTTCATTAACCAGGCAAATTTGAAATATAATTGTAATTTTGAAATGAAAGACTCCAATTCATTTTAAATTAAGAAACATTAAATATATATTAATTAACGATGCAAATTTGAAATATAATTGTCAGCTCGGATTTTAAACTGACGGCACCAATCGATTTTTCATTAACCAGGCAAATTTGAAATATAATTGTAATTTTGAAATGAAAGACTCCAATTCATTAAGAAACATTAAATATATTTTTTGTAATAAATTAAATTAATTGAATCGCGTAAATTTGAATAATTTCCATGATTCAGCCTGCGAATTTTTTGCAGTTCATAAATCATTTCATTATTTTTGTTTTGAAAAGGAAAAATGAAATTTAAACTTTATAAAAGGTATTCTTCATTTTCGTCTTATTTTGGTGAGTACTATAAGAATCGATTATCAGATTGCGGCGCCACAGATACCGTAGAATTGCCATATAAAGATGTCTTCTGACCTCAAATATTTCCTTACATTTTCTATTCCTTCTAATTCCTATTTTGAAATCATTGTCTAACATTTAATTAACTTTTTAAAATCCTTTTTAGTTTTTTTTCTTTAGAAACCGACTCTTTTATCTACCTTTTACCTGTAGAGATAATGAATGAGATAATTATAGGTTGTTCTATGTTAATTGAAAACCACATTTTGATGTTAATCATAATCCTCCGAGTGTGAATTGAAGGTGGTTCCCATTTTCTCCCCCTCACTCTTTTGTCTCTTAACGTGTAATTATATTTTAAATATTCAATTCTTTATATACTAGTATATACATTTTTCAATTTACAATTGTGTTAACAAAAGATTAATTTAATGTAGAAGAAGTGGGCGGAATTGTGGTCGGAATAATTAACCGAGAGAGACGCTTCTTTCTATTTTAAATACTACAATAGGCTTTCTTTTCGTTTAAAAATTAAATCTAATCAGTTATCAATTATTAATATATCTACTCTTATTAAACGAGCAAAAATTGTAAATATATTGGTTTGTATATTATTTTTAATTTGAAAACGGCTCTAAGGATTTTGATGAAATTCACGGGTTAGGGAGTTTTTGGGTTTGACAATTCGATCTGTCACGGTCTCATCTTCGGAAAAAATTATTTTTGATGGGTTTTTTGTTAATTGAAATAATTTTTTACAGGTGGTTGTATAATTACATTTTTATTCAATTATCTTATAATAAATAATTGGTTTTTTAATTTTAAATTCCACAAAGATTTTATACTAAATTAAATGATATATTAAAAGTAACTCCTTCTCTCATTATTTTCATCCCCCTAATACTGGAACTCTACAGGACCTAACGCTCATCTTTCATCATAGCATCATCATTTTCCTCTGATTCTTTCCTTTCTTTTATAAATAACGGCAAAGAGGTTTTTTATTTCGTAAATTTTTCCTCTTACTACAAACACGGACTAAAAACTTTATCGCAAGCACGAGAAGATCAAGAACAGTCGATGGTGAGGATGTAATCTCCGAAGTCGAAGCTCAAATAAAATGTATACGCTAATGCATGTAAAATAATTGGTTCAATAAAATTTATTATTATTATTTCATTATTTTCATCATTAAAAAAGTAAGCAATTTAATTGATTAAAAAGCGAGTTTTAAATCCCACAAACAATTCATAAGAAATATTTTTATATATTAGAATTTGTCAATTTATTTAATTATAAAATACCTATATACACAATATGTGGGCCACTAGAAGGCTAGAAATGCAAAAATTGGGTACGGGAGTGGGGGTAGATGCTGGGGATGCAGTGGTGAGGGGTCCGGGGTGGGGCAAAGTGCGGGATTTCGGGGGCAGGAGTGTCCAGGGGACGTGTACTATATATATTTGTAAATTATATTTATTATTATATAAATATATTTGTAAAATTGGAATTTTTGAAAATAAATATATTTGTAAAATTGGAATTTTTAAAAAAAAATTAATATATAGCTTTTAACTGAAGCAAAAAGTTACAGAGCATTGCTCGGTGGCTCCAGGTACTCTTATATTATTAAATGAGCAATTCTTGTATATATAGAATCTGGTTCTTGAAAAGGGCTCTAACGATTTGAATGAAATTCACGGGTTAGAGGGTTTTTGGGGTTGACATTTCGATCTGTCACGGTCTCATCTTTGTTTTTTGATGGGTTTTTTGTTAATTGAAATAATTATTCACAGGTGGTTGTTTCGATAAAAATGTATAATTAGATTTTTATTCAATTTCCTTTTAATAATTAATTGGTTTTTAAATTTTAAATCCCACTAATAAATCATTATAAATATTATTATATATTAAAATTAGGCAATTTAATTAATTAGATAGCTGGTTCAAAAAATTGTCATTTAAATAAAAACTAAATAATTAGATGAGATTGAAAGGGAGGATTGGAGATTAGCAAACCAATCGACTTGATTGGGGAATAATGGAATTGAAATAATTATCGGAAAAGAGGTTTTTTTATCTAATTAGATTTTTCCTCTTATTAAAAACAAGGACTAAAGATGAATAAGGACACTCCATGGTGGAGAAGTAATCTCCGGAATCGAAGCAAAAATACAATGTATACCCAAAAATTTTGATAAGTTTTTTAATGAAACTAATTATTAACAGGTGGTAGAATCAAAATAAAACAAATGGTTGATTAAATCAAAAACAAACACATGCATTACCGAGCATCGCTCGGTGTTTCAGGTACTAAATATTAATGTATGTCTGTTCGTCTTTTTTGAGTTCGCGCATCCTTTATCCGATTGAGTTGAAACTTTGTACAATTGTTGTTGGTACTCACGGGAAGATTGCTGACATAGTACAATTGTACATACAAGAGGGAGGCCTCAAAAAATGAAAATCTAGCCCCTTGGAAAAAAATTTTCTCAATTTTCTTTTAATAATTAATTGTTTTTTTTTTTAATTTTAAATCCCATTAATAGTTCATAACAATTATTATTATATATTAATTGCTTTTGTTTACATTATTTTATTGTTTATTTATTTGTATTGTTGAAAAAGTAAATAAAACAAAATCTACACGTTTATGCCCGCAATGCAGAAAGCAGAGGCTTAAAAAATTGAAATTTGTTCATTTTTAGTGAGCTTTGCTTATTTATTATTATTATATTTTGACTAAGATAAGAACCAGTGCCAGCAGGCCCTAGGTATTGCCCGGACCAAAGCGACAGGGAACAGCTAGTCTATGATAAATTATTAATAACTTTGACATTATTTTTTTCTTCGTTAAGATATATTAAAAATATATTATCTAATCAATAATATTATTTTTTTTATTTGATCTTTCTTTCTATCAATAATTTGCAGGTCAAGTTATTATTTATTAAATTTGATTTAAAATATTTATAATTTCTATTATTTAATTTTTGGCTTTGCTGTAGGTAAAAAAATTATCATTTATTATTAAGAACCATTTGCTTTTTCATCTATTTACTAATTTATTTTACTAATTCTTTTTTTTAATGAAAGTTGCAGCTCTTAGGAAAGAAATAAACAGGTAAAAAAAACATGAAAGATATATACTATTAATTATATATAGGGTGGTCGGTAGCCCAATCGGTTAAATCACCAACTTTTCTAATCCGATTAGGAGAACATCAACCTAGACTTCATCAGTTTGATCCCAGCAAGAAGCAAAGTGAATTTATTTGAAAATAATAAAAAAAACAGCCCCTCGGCTCCAGAAACTGACAATCTCTGGTTCTACAAAACCTCGCGCATGCGCAGGACAAAGCAACCATGAATCGTGAGAGGCAAAAACAAGATTACCCCAGGTGGTAACCAATCCACCCACCCTCGGGTGGTAACCGAGCATTCCGATTCTGGGGGACCCGGACCATCACGAAATCAAGGATGAAACAATGGAAGAATAACGCCAAAAATCCAAACATACCTGGGCACCTTTAACATCAACACACTCATCCGTCTAGGAAAAATTATATAGCCTGACCATGGAACTCGATAACACGTTCCGGAAAAAGATAGAGGCGTGGAAGGTCCAACCAGAAAGAAACATCAAGCTTTGCGTGATCCCAAGGGCCCAAACGCAACAAATAATAAATAAATAATAATAATTAATTATATATATGGGGAGTCGGGTTAATCGAGCCGGCCCCGCTTCGGCATCGATCGATTATGACGATGTTGGAGCGGAAGGCCAGGGTTCGATCCTGGCTGGCAAATAAAAATTTCTACCGGGTAAAAACTCGGATCCCTCACTAACCCTACTAACACTCTACTTATGTGCTGTCTAAATGGGCTTTGTTCCCGGTGACAATAAATAAATTTAAAAAAAATATAAATACCACTCACTCACTCACTGACTCAACACGATATTTCCAAAACTACCAGACCTATGGGCTTGAAATTTGGAATAGAGCTTCCTTCTTTATAGGGCGTAGATATCAGCTTAGAAGTGATTTTACAAAAATCTACCTTTAAGGGGCTAAAATAGTGGTTAAATAAAATAAAGATCTATGATTGGCTGATTCTGTTGCCATGTTTTGTTTACTCAAATTCTTTTTTTTTAAATGATAGAATTACATAAATTTAAAAACATTTATGACAAATAACCATTGTACATTGGATTTTTGACGCTTCGATTATTATTGGTAACCATTTCTGAAGACATGGAGGAATCGACTTAAAATCAAAAATAACGAAAAGTTTTTGTTTTGCCGAGAGTAGCAGAGTTGTTGATTCACAAAGAGAAACAAAGAGGTTGTCCTCTGCTTGATGCAAATAAACATATACACATATATATCAAGATGATATATCTGTATATATATATTATTTATTTCAAACAAATAAATAATATATATATATATACAGATATATCATCTTGATATATATGTGTATATGTTTATTTGCATCAAGCCGAGACAACCTCTTTGTTTCTCTTTGTCAAAAATAACGATCGATTCTTATCTAATACTAGAGGAATAACCTTATTGCATTCTATTTTTGATGTTTTGACTATTAATGGCAACCTCTACTGAAAACGTGGAGGAATCGACTTAAAATCAAAAAAACTAAATTCTATTTTAATAAACTCAACCAATTTTTTTACATATACTGTGGGGCCCCAGAAGGCTAGAAATGCAAAAACTAACTACCAAAAATGGCAAGGGGGTCAAAAATGAAAATTCTAGCTCTTTGGCCAAAGTCAACCAAATTTTGTATACATAATATGTAGACCAGTGGGTGGGGGTCCCGGGGATGATCGGTTCCGGGGGTTGGAGAGAGGGTCGTTGGGTGGAGGGGGTGGGTCCAAGGGGTTGAAAGAACCCTCCCTAGAGCTTTCTATTACACTTTTGTTGAAATTATAACACTTGACCTCTTTTATTTTTGGCATATAATACTAAAATACAACAATTTTCAACCCCCCCCTCCCTCCAGAAATTTCAATGACGCACTCTGCATCTTAGCCCCGGGCACCACTGCTTAAATAATTAAAAAATAAAACGAATTTAAAAGTAATAGTTTTTTTAACATGTTTCTCTAATACGCCTGAAGCAGGGGCAACTTCTTGCATCGCAATAATGAAAGCAGATTTCGAATTGTCTGTTGCCTGTTGGTGATGACATTTTCTGCAATAAATGGTTCGTATTTAAACGACTTCACCATAAGGTGTTAGCTTGGAATAAAAAAACTGTATAATTGATGAAATTCTTGCCTCTTTTTGCCATTATTTATTTAATTTTTCTTTTTTCTACCGAAAAACAAGTGTCAGGGTATTAGTCATCGTAAATCGACCGAATGCGCATATGGTATGTCATGAGACGAGGGGACTCTGGTCTGTTTACTTAGCATTTATATTATTGGGTGACCGCTTAAGTAATTATATATGGTCGTATTTATCTATGAATATAGCCTTGGTTGGTTATTGTATGGACGCGTCGAGTTGTTCGCAGGTGCGCCATCCTAACCGCATTCAAAACAGCAGCTGGGTGGTTGGGTTGGCTCTGATGGCAGAACTGCTGCCTCCGTTTAGCCAGAACACGGAACGATTAAACATTATCAATTAAATAATTAACTTACTGATAATAAGGGTGCGCGTATACAGATAAACCATCCTTAACAAAGAAACAGATTATTATGATTATTATATTTTTCGTTTTCTTTTTAAATTATAAGTATCGTATTTATTTATTTATTTTCTTTTTGCTAGATAATTGTACTAATATCGGATTTCTCAATCCAAATAAAGTTTAATTACTCGTAAGTTCGTTTTCAAATTACACGATAATGATAAGGTGTAGTTAATAATTATTCCAGTGATAATAATTATATTTAACTATTACGTCTATGAATCTAAATAATGAGGCCAATTAGCCAATTATTTTCTTATTAGTTGACTACTTATGTGCCATATTTTATTTATTTTTACCTTTTAATCTTACTACACTGAAGTGCAAAAAAATCGAGCCATCAATAAAAACTTTATTAAATAGTAAATTATTTTTTAATTTTTTCACAATTAACCATTATTGCAAGTGTACTTGCCACTTGTTGTTGACTTAGCCCTTGATTAATTAGGCACACAATTTGAACTGCTTGAACTTCAGAAATATCCATTTTGTATATTTTATCTTTTCTATCAATGATGCTTAATTCAAAATTATTCATTTTATTGATATTTCAAATGGAATTTGATCTTTTATTAAAACTTTATTTAAATTAAAGTAATATTGAAAAAGTATGATAATTTGTAATTGTATCTTTTAATTTAATTTCACTTATTTTTTTTTTTATAAAATTCAAAAATTATCAACAATATTTATTGAAAATGTTAGTTTAAGAGTTAATAGAACAAATTATATGAATATTTGTAAAAAATTTTAAAATAATTTGCTATTAAATCAAGTTTTTATTAGTGGGTCGATTTTTTGCACAGTAGTATATTTTAGGGTCATCTTCATTACACTTAGTAATTTGGAATTTCTCTAGAATATAGCAGAATCATACTTTTAGTGAAATTTAAAAATTAAGGCTAGTCAGCCCCTTTTGGGGATGAAGGGTTGATCAGAAAACTTATTTTTGGGTCATATTTATACTTAAAGATTTTCAATTTCTCTAGAATATAGCAGAAATTATTTTTATGGAGAAATTTTAAATTAAGGGTAGTCACCTCCTTTAGGGGATGAAAGGTTGATCAGAAAACTTATTACGGGTCATATTTATACTTAGTGATTTGGAATTTCTCTAGAATCTAGTAGAATAAATTTTTTTAGTGAAATTTAAAAATTAAGGGTAGTCACCTCCTTTTGGGGATGAAGGGGTTTATCAGAAAACGTATTTCGGGTCATATTTATACTTAGTGATTTGGTATTTCTCTAGAATACCTATAGCAGAATCATATTGTTAGTGAAATTTAAAAATTGGGTAGTCATCCCCTTTTGGGGATGAAGGGTTGATCAAAAAACTTATTTTCTGGTCATATTTATACTTATTGGTTTGGAATTTCTCTGGAATATAGAATAAATTATTTTTTTGTAGAAATTTTAAATTGAGGGTAGTCACCCTTTATAGAAGAAATTTGAAATTTAGGGATGAAGAGTTAATCAAAAAACTTATTTCGGGTCATATTTATACTTAGTGTTTTGGAATTTCTCTAGAATATAGAATAAATTATTTTTTTGGAGAAATTTTTAATTAAGAGTAGTCACCCTTTAGAGAAGAAATTTCAAATTTAGGGGATGAAGGGTTGATCAAAAAACTTATTTCGGGTCATATTTATAATTATTGATTTGGAATTTCTCTAGAATATAGAATAAATTATTTATTTGGAGAAATTTGAAATTAAGGGTGGTTCCCCCTTTAAAGGAGAAATTTTAAATTTAGGGGATGAAAGGTTGATCAGAAAACTTATTTTCTGGTCATATTTATACTTATTGATTTGGAATTTCTGTAGAATATAGAATAAATTATTTTTTGGAGAAATTTTAAATTAAGGGTTGTTACCTCTTTAGAGAAGAAATTTTAAATTTAGGGGATGAAGGGTTTATCACAAAACTTATTTCGGGTCATTTACTTTCTTAAAGTAAAGAATTTTTTTTTAATTTTTAATATAAAATACCAGGTAGATTTCACATAAAAACATATTTCAAAAAATTTTCTTTACTTTATTTAATATGTTTCACCAAGAATCTACACCATTCTCCCTTAACAAAAAAATAACTTTCTTTATTATTATAGTTTCATTTTATATTTAATCAACCACTTGTTTTATTTTGATTCAACCACATAATTTATTTTTATTCAACCATCTGTTAATAATTAGTTTCATTAAAAAATCTATCAAAATATTTTTTTCTAAAAGTGAGACCTGGTTTTAAGTCTTCGCCAATGGATTTGATAGAGAAAGAATGAAATTAAAAACTATAATTAACTAGTTTGTTGATATATTAACCAAAATATTTACCTTTTTATTTGTTATTTAAGTATTTTCGATAAAAGATAAAGTTTTTTATGCTGAGAGTTGGCTGTTTTGAGTATAATAGGATGTCTTAATTTTAATATGACTTATACTAATTAATAATGTATTAATGATGTATCAAAATAATTAATTAGTCGATTTGGTCTTACCTATCCCAAGGAAAGAATGGCCCTGGCGTCTGCCCTGGTCGATTTCCGCCACTCAAATGAATAAAATGCCGTTTTGAATTCCAATTATATTTGAATGTATTTCTCTATGTGGACTCAATTCTCTAAAACAGAAAATATAAAAGAATATTTTTATTAAAAAAAAAAAGAAAATATTATATCAGTAAAAGATAAATGAAAATAAATTTAACATCAACATTTAGATATCAATTTTTTATCAAATTATTATTATATAGCATTGGACCTGTTATAATAGAGTAAAATAAGCAAGAACTAAAATAAAGACGTGTAGATTTAGCTTTATTTACTTTTTCAACAATACAAATAAATAATCAATAAAATATTGTAAACAAAATAAATTAATGATTAAACAATTAATTAATTAGATTTAATTAATCCTTCAGGACCAAAAAAATCTTTCTTTAAAAAATTCAATTTTAATCTAATAGAATAATTCATTCACGCTTTAAGTCTTTTTGCAATTCATATTTTTCTTTGTCTTTTGGCGTTAATATTACAGGTTTAATTTCAAGAGCGAAATGGACCATTCAAATTACTTCAACCCAGGTTATCTCCATCATCTATCTATCATTCTAATTGAGTGTTTAAGATTTTAATTGGTGATTAGATGTAGGGTGGTCCATCTAACTTTTGGAATTTGAATCGGCTATAAAAAAAACCAAAGAATATTTTTTCAAAATAAGAGTTTATTATAAAGATTGGACATTTTAATTAATGAATGAAACACAAAATCATTATTCGATTTCCAAAAACAGTGCGCAAAAGATCGATTGTTAAATTGGCTGTGTGGCAAGTGCTCCGTCCTGTTGAAACCAAATGTCACCCATGTCAGCCTTTTCAATTTGTGGAAACAAAAATGTTACGTTTCATTCTTAAATGAAAATGTCCTATCTTTCTATAAACTCATAATTTTGAAAAAATATTCATTAGTTTTTTCATAAGTCCTCTGTGGTTAGGTCAACAAAACATCAATACAAATTATCTACAGAAATTAATTAACATAAATACAAATCAATTAAAAGAAATTAACAATTAACAAAAAAGAAAAAGAAAAAAAATAGAAATGTATGGTCATTTACAAATAACATGATCATAGATTTCCATCAAAAGACAAAACGTAATTTAAATAATTCCGCGCAAAAACCCGATACGAGGAGCAAACGACGCATTACTCATCCCGGGATTTGCAATAAGTTGTTAAGGAAACCTGGTCAAAACCTTAACAATCATGGTATGACCCTCTCTCTAGCTCAGCTAATCTCTGCTTGTGAGAACTAAATAAAATTTTTCACAACTCTAGGACTTTAGGACTTGACAAAATTTATAATTTATTTAATCATAGGGGGCAGAGGACTATAATCCCAAGTATTAATAGAATTATTTTACATGAATCAACGTATACATTGTATTTGAGCTTCGACTCCGGAGATTACTTTTCCACCATCGACTGTCTTTGATCATCTTTTTAGTCCTTGTTTTTAATAAGTGGAAAAAACTAATTAAATCAAAAAACCTCTTTTCCTATAATTATTCCAATTCCATATTAATCCTCATCCGCTTCCCAAACCCTCTATCGTCCTCCAATCAATCAAATAAATAAATAATAAATAATAAATTTTATTGAACCAATTATTTTACATGCATTAGCGTATACATTTTATTTGCGCTTCGACTTCGGAGATTACATCCCCACCATCGACTGTTTTTGATCTTCTCGTGCTTGCGATAATGTTTTTAGTCCGTGTTTGTAGTAAGAGGAAAAATTTACGAATTAAAAAACCTCTTTGCCGTTATTTATAAAAGAAAGGAAAGAATCAGAGGAAAATGATGATGCTATGATGAAAGATGAGCGTTAGGTTCTGTAGAGTTCCAGTATTAGGGGGTTTAGACTAGTTTGGGTCTTTTGTTTGAACCGATTGGTAATGTCGCTTAGGTTATCCAACAATCTCTGCATTCTTAGACTGACTAGGATAATTTTGTTCGATGTTCCGGGAGAGGGTAGTGTAAATGATGTCCAATCAATCAAATTGGCAAATTCTAATATATATAATATTTATAATGAATTATTAGTGAGATATAAATTAAAAACCAATTAATTATTAAAAGGAAATTGAATAAAAATCTAAATATACATTTTTATCAAGACAATCATCTGTGAATAATTATTTCAATTAACAATAAGCCCATCAAAAACAACTTAGCCGAAAAAATGAGACCGTGACAGATCGAATGTCCAACACGAAAACCCTAACTCAGTGAATTTCTTCCAAATCGTTAGAGCCGTTTTCGAGAAACTGGTTCTATATATATGTTTATAATGGACTGCCAGCGAGCATCACTGGGTTGCCAATCTCTGGTTGTTTGGTAGAAGGTTGAGAAGGTGTATGGAAGAAGGCCTATAGTATTGATTTAGTTTGGAAGTTTCCAGATTTTATTTATTTATAAAAAGCTATATGGATGTACATAGATATTATATTTATGTATAAAAAATTGGAACTGGCAAACAACGCTATGATGTCGGACCACCCCTTGCTTAATGAGGAGTGTTGCAATAATTGTTAAATTTGATTTATTTTTTGTCTTTAATTAGTTTAAATTTTTTTTTACGTATACCTACAATGTATTTACTTATTTCTTTGCAAATAAATATTCTATTCTATTCTATATATATATATATATATATATATATATATATATATATGTATACAAGAATTGCTCGTTTAATATAATAAGATATAACAAAATAAAATAATATATAATTATTTACAAAAGAACCCCCTCGTAACGTTGTCCCCATTAGCAATTAATAATTTCTTCTTTTAATCACGTGACAATTCTTTTAGAAATATCAGCTTTCTTTAATTTATGTCTTAAAATTTTATCATTTTAAAATATTTTTGAACCGCCCCCCCCCCCCTTACCTCTCTTTTTGATAACTATCAATTTCACATATAGTGAGTCATTTTTATAAGATTGTATAGGGTGCATAATATGCGATTTTTGTACAAATCGATTAAAGGGGGTCTTGAAGTTATATTGATAATTCTATTTTTTAATTAATAGAGTAAAGGGTGTGTAGTTTCACAGTGAATGAAATAAAACTCAAAGAGGTTTATACAATATATTTGTACAGATGTTAAAAATTGTGATCACTCCATTCAATTATTATTAGTTTTAAGCTGTAAGCTCCTGATGATGGACTAATAATCCGAAATTTATTGAGTTTGTATAAACCTCTTTGAGTTTTATTTCATTCACTGTGAAACTACACACCCTTTACTTTATTAATTAATATCATGTTTCACCTCAAAACCTACTCCTCTTTCTCTAAGTAAAATTCTATTTTTAACCACCCCCCAATTTTGCCCCCCCCCCCCAAAAAAAAAAAAAAAATAATACTATCATTTTTATAGAAAGAATCTTTTCAATTACTTATATATTTTTTATTATAGTTTAATTTTATATTAGATTTATTTCATTTTTCCTGTTTTTTTTAGTTTGATAAATCATTTTTAACCCCCTCCCCCTCGGCCATAATTGTTAAGTTCGATTTAAATTAAAATCTAATCAGCTCTAAATCTCAATGCTCCAAAATCTACATGTGAAATTTCGTAATGATATTCACACTACTTTTGAGCTAGAGCGTACACAAAATTTGGCAACCTACTAACAGACTGACTACTGACAAAATCACTAATAACTTTTTTATTTTTTTGACTCTCTCCCAATTTCGGGTGGATAGTTACCTCCCCGTCACCCTCCAGAGTGACTGAAAATATTTTGCATAAGTGAAATTTATTTTTTACTTTTTAATATTTTTCAAGCATCCAAATACACTATCCAAACTAAAACACATAGAGAATAAAACTAGAAAATTATATTTTCTATAATGGTAATCACGGTGAAATCTCTTCAAAGAGAGAATAATATTATATATTTTGAATTAAAATTAGAGAAAAGGGAAAAAGCTTATGGATATTATAAAAATGTTAAGTTAGCCTGATGCATAGGCAACTAACACGGCAGTTTGGGGAAGCAAGAAGTTCAGAAATATTTCACCAGGGGCACCCATGTAATCGTTAAAAAGTCGAAAATTATTACTTTCTGTATTTCCTGAAGATGTGTTGATAGCCCGAAATATATATATTGGAAAAGAAAAAAATTTTATATCTTTTAATTTTTTAATTTTAATGTGAAATAAGTGACCCAGTATCCTTAACTCATAGTAAATCCATATTAAATAAAATATTTATTTACTCTTATGTTTATTAAATTTTTCGTTAAATTGAAGGGTTGGTTTTGTCACAAATATAATAAAACAATAATTTTAATAACTATTTGAATTATTTAATTGATAACTATACAGTTTCGGTCACCACTGGTCGACCATCCTCAGTAGTTCTAAAATTGAAATGAAACATTTATTTACATTTCTTCTTTTTATAGAGAATTATATAACACAAAATTTTTTTACAATAATTTGAAATCATACATACATACATACATACATACATACATCTCGTTCAAGAACCGGAATTTGTCATTTCACATGAAACATTCATTCTTAATTCTTCAATATAGATACATCACACAATTCATTACAATCAAGAATGAATGTTTCATGTGAAATGACAAATTCCGGTTCTTGAACGAGATGTATGTATGTATGTATGTATGTATGTATGTATGATTTCAAATTATTGTAAAAAAATTTTGTATTATATAATTCTCTATAAAAGAAAAATGTAAATAAGTGTTTCATTTCAATTTTAGAACTACTGAGGATGGTCGACCAGTGGTGACTGAAACTGTATAGTTATCAATTAAATAATTCTAATAGTTATTAAAATTATTGTTTTATTATATTTGTGACAAAACCAACCCTTCAATTTAACGAAAAATTTAAATCAAGTCACTTAAGTTCTGGAAGAAATTTAATCTTTATTAAAGTCGAAAATTGTAAATAAATAAATAAATAAATTATATTTTCACCACACGGAGATTTTGAATTTTTCAATTTTGAAATCACTGTGAGGTCTTGTCTAAAGAAAGAATTATTTATTTTGAATTAAAATGAGAGAAAAGAGAAAAATATTTTTACATAGGTAAATATAGTGTATGTAGATAGTCTTAGGGCTATGTTCCAAAACTAGATGTGAAATTTCGTTTTTCAGCTAGAGAGTACACAAAATTTGATAACATACATAAGTACTAACAGACATTTTGATAAAACAATTAATATCTCGAAAAATATAATTTTTTCGGTGTTCACTCATTTGGGCTTTTTTGTAGGCCAAAACGCCATGTTTTTTTTAAATTTTTTGACGTGACAACGTCTTATAATTCGATGGAGCCGGCTGCACGCACGAAAAAACATGACTCATGCGGCGTTACCTCGCTCTGAGGCGTTCCATTTAAGGCTTGAAGTGCAAGCGAGAGCGCGGAACGAGCGACAAAGATTGAGGCGGGCTTTTTAAAAGCTACAGTTACAAAAATTTTAATGATGTTTCCAAATTTTAAATTTTAAATTTAAGATTTATGAACAATAATTTAATCACAGTTTATTCTTATAATAAATTATTCAAAATTATTACTTTTTTACAACAAATTACAATTAAATTTGCAAAAATAATTAAGTAACTAATTGAACAACAACTTTTATTCAGTTTACTTGCTGAAAGAAATAATGTCAATACAAAATTTATTATTATAAAATAATAAAATCAAAAATTAAATTTTAACAGTCGAGTAGAAATTTAAACAATAAATTTTATTCAAGTATTTTGTAAATTTAAAATGATTTTCTGAACGAAGAATTTTATGAAAAAATCGGTTGTCTGTAAAGTCGGTTTACTGACGATAGTTGAACGTGACAACGTCATAAGAAAATACCATTCCATCAGTATTTTCTTATGACGTTGTCACATTCAACTATCGTCAGTAAACCGATTTTACAGACAACCGATTTTTAAATCAAAATAGTTTCAGTAGTGTTTGAGATATTTTGAAAAACAGAAGCAAAACAACACTTTTTTCATTCATGATTACAATACTCAACAATCTTATCTTATCTTATTTTATATTAAAGTAGCAAATCTTGTATATATATTTATATAGAATCGGTTTCTCGAAAACGGCTCTAGCGATTTGGATGAAATTTACGGGTTAGGGGGTTTTTGGGTTGACAATTCGATCTGTCACGGCCTCATCTTCGGATAAGTTGTTTTTGGTGGGTTTTTTGTTAATTGAAATATTTAATTTTTCACAGGTGGTTGTTTGAATAAAAATTTATATTTACATTTTTTCAATTTTCTTTTAATAAAATTAATTGGATTTTTATTTTAAATTCCCTAATAGATCATTACAAATATTATTATATATTAGAATTTGCCAATTTAATTAATTGAATGTATTTTTCTATAAATTAATTTATTAGAATATCAATTTCATTCTCTTTAAAAAATTCGAAGAATCGTAGCCCCTTCTTCGAGATTTAAAAGGGTCAACGAAAGAACATCCGTGTATATTAATATATTATTTTTATTAAATTGAGAGTTTTGCCGAGATTAGCAGAATTGTTATAAATTGAAGGAGACAATAAAAGAGTGTATCTTCTGCTGGAATTATAAATTTTATTTATTTATAACGAGACTATAGTTTCGAGGGCTTTGCACTCTTCATCAGTCTATTACAATGGATTCACAGGAATTAATTTATGTAGTTGAAAAGTTTTTGTTTTGCCGAGAGTAGCAGAGTTGTTGATTCACAAAGAGAAACAAAGAGATTGTCTTCGTGCTTGATGTAAATAAACATATACACATATATATCTAGATGATATATCTGTATATATATATTATTTATTTGTTTGAGACTATAGTTATAAAAATAAAAATAAAAAGTACGAAAATTCTTTTGCAGAACATTTAAATTCAAACAATCACTCCTTCCCCGAAGGTATTAGATTAATAAAAGGAGAAAGGGACCCAAAATTGATTAGCGCAATCGAATCTTTAGAAATTTTGAAGTCATTCAATAGAAATTCAGAACTCTGTTTAAACAATCAAATTGAATTATCCAATAGAAATCTGCTTAAGATGTTTGCTAATCAAAAGATAAAAGAGAAAGAAAAAAATTCCTCCTTTCTAAAGAGAAAGGGAAACATATGGTTATATTTGAGTGTGAGCCCGGAGAGAGTGTCTTTATTGGTTGCTAGCTTTCCAGTGACGAAGGAACACCAAGTTTTCAATATCCATATGATATTGACTCCATGAAAAACATTTATAATTGAAGAAAGACTGATGATGAAGACCAAGTCTTCGAAACTATAGTCTCAAACAAATAAATAATATATATATACAGATATATCATCTTGATATATATGTGTATATGTTTATTTGCATCAAGCAGAAGACAATCTCTTTGTTTCTCTTTGTGAATTAATTTATGAATGAAAGCTTAACATCTTTCATGTGGTTAGGTTAAGAAATTATACAGGGTGCGCAAGTGCACAAGAGATTACACAGGGTGCGCAAGTCAAGAATTGAAATTTATACTTGTTTTATTATTTTGGCTGTAGGTGGCGTTCGTGAAGTTTATATTTTAGCGGCTATTTTTAAAATAAAGCTTTCGGGAATTTCTATTTTCCGATTTAAGAATTTTTTTGGTGAATTATTGTATGATTTTAAAATTTCTAACGATTCGAAAATACTAATTTTTAAGGGATCTAATTCTGATCTAATTAATTTAATATTTGATTCATCTGGAAAACAATGTTTCTCGGAGATTAAATGGTCTGCAAATGCACTATGCCCCGAACCCCTTTTAAACACTCTCTTGTGTTCCGAAATGCGTGTGTTTAAATTTCGCTCTGTTTTTCCTATATAGGTCGAGTCACATTCTCCACATGTTATGGAATAGACACCCTTTTTGTCCATTTTTTGAATTTTGTCTTTCTTATTATTGCTAATATCAGATCCCAATGTTCTAGAGGATTTGAAAATAGTTTGATATCCTAAAGTTTTGAATTTTAATTTTAAAGTTTCCGAAATTTTTCCATAGTATGGGATTATTAATTTTGGTTTTGATTCTGGCTCGGACATTTGGGAATAAATCAGATTCAGAGTTGACTTTTCAATTTTCTTTTTTAATAGTTTGTCAATAAGGGTTTTCTCGTAACCGTTTTTAGCTGCTATTTGTTTTATTATTTCTAATTCTTTATTGAAATTTGTTTTTCTAAAGGAATGTTGGTTAATCTATGAATCATTGAGTGGAATCCTGCTAATTTGTGTGTGATAGGTCTGCAGGAATTATTATTTATAGCTGTGTCTGTGGTCGTGGGTTTCCTAAATATTCCAAAAGTATGTTTTTTATTTGAAATTTTGATTTCTACATCTAAATAATTTAGTGTTTTATCTTTTTCGATTTCGCTGGTAAATTTAATTTTGTCGTGGATAGAATTTATATTGTTGATAAATTCACCCAGAACGCGCTTTGTACCTGTCCATAGTAAAATAATATCATCTACATACCGGTAGTAATAGTGAAACTATAGTCTCGTTATAAATAAATAAAATTTATAATTCCAGCTCAAGACACACTCTTTTATTGTCTCCTTCAATATTATTTTTAATTGCAATTACATTCAAAATTTTGTGCCCAGTGATAGGTCTTGATGATGGCCATAGCGGGTGTAAACGTTGGTATTCTTCTTCTTCTTATTCTTTTAAATAGGTGTGAACACCTGTTTCTCCAACATATTACAATCAGTCATCAGGGTCATAACTCTGTTTCCATCGCTTTTTTGGTCTTCCACGGCCTCTGACCCCCTCGGGACGGTTTTTTGACAACATTTTCGGGAGACGGTCGTCTTGCATTCTGTCTACATGGGCAGCCCAGCATCTTCTTCTTACATGAACCCAATCGACTATGTCCTGAAGACCGCTTATTTTCCTAAGGTGTTCGCTCCGGATTTTGTCATGCAGGATCTTCGAATAGATAGCTTTTACAACTCTCATTTCAGTTGTCCGGAGAAGCTGCTTTGTAACGGTTATGTCCGCCCTGGACTCAGCCCCATATGTTATTATCAGACGAACACAGGTCTCTATATATCCTAATTTTACTTTCGGCAGACATAAACCTATTTTTCCAGACTAGATTAGAAAGAGAGCCCGAAATTTTTGCTCCTTTGATGACTTGCGAAGTGAATTCTTCCTTAAGGTTTCGTCTGCTAGAAATCTGAATATTTTATTTTATTATTATCATTTCCGTCCATAATTTAATTTATAATTTAAAAGTTTATATTGGGAAAATAAGGACAAGTTCTTTATGTGTGACTTTTTTATTTATCCACCAACGTTTCGTCGACTTTGCCGACTTCTTCCAGGGCTTCTACAACTAAAAGGACATTCTTGATATTAATTTACAAAAGTACAGTCAGAATCCAAAAACAAACATGTATCAATAGTTTATTACTATTTGGTAGGTAAACTATTGATATATGTTTGTTTTTTGATTCTGACTGTACTTTTGTAAATTAATATCAAGAATGTTCTTATAATTGTAGAAGCCCTGAAGAAGTCGGCAAAGTCGACGAAACGTTGGTGGATAAATAAAAAAGTCACACATAAAAAACTTGTCCTTATTTTCCCAATATAAACTTTCAAATTATTTTATTTTATTTTGGCTGCGATTAAAAATCGACCTTTTTATTTGAATTTAAAATTAAAAATAATATTAATAAATTGCTTTTAACTAAATCAAAAAATTACCGATCATCTCTCGGTGTTCGAGGTACTGTATGGTAAAGTAAAAACAATGCCAAAACACAAAAATTTGCAGTATTTAACAACCTGGCAAAAAAATTTTCATTTTTTGCTTCAATTTTCTTTTTGAATAAGTGAATATTTAATTATGTTTTTAAAAACTGACGATTGAGTTTAAAAGCCATCTTATGTACACTTGTTTGTTTTTACGTTTTATGTTCAATTGAATTATATATAACGGGTGGAATTGATTTCCTTCTCTTTCCCCTCTCTCATTCATATTACTAAAGATCGCTTTTTATGATTATATACCTCTTCTTATTATTTATCTTCTTTAATTTCCGGAGTGTTTTTTTTTATGGTTTAAAAACCCTCCCCCTCCTCTTTGGGCTTATTCGAGTATTTTCTAAGCACTAACCTTTCCACCCCCACCCCCACCCGGCTAGGCAGTATCTTTCAGCACTCCATCCATTAGTTTTCGAGAGTAACCCAATAAAGAATACATATTTAATGCAAGCAAAAAGCATCGCTGATGGAAAAATCCTGAGCCTAAGAGTTTTTTTTTTTTTTTTTATTATTCCCTCTTTTTTTATTATTTAAAAATTTAATTGAAAAATATATATAGTGAGTTTGAGTCTATATATCTACCGTTTCGATTGGTATTGATTCATTTTCAAGCGCCTCAAAATGAGAAAATTACGGAGGTTTTTCAGTTTTTATTTGAATCTATCTACTCTTATTAAACGAGCTAAAATTGTTTTTATATTGGTATAAATTTGTATCTTAGTTCTATTTTGAAAACGGCTCTACCGCTTTTGATGAAATCAACTCTATTAACAAGTTTTGAGGATGAGAAAGCGATCTGGCTAGGTCTGGAACTCGACAAATTTCATCTTAATTGATCTTTTCTTAATTAAAGTAATTTTATTGATAGATGAAAATCTCAATAAAAAAGTTTTTTCATTTATGTTTTATTTTTAATTGGTTTTTTAATTTTAAAACCCCCTAATAGGTTATAACAAATATTAATATATTATATTAAAATTAGGAATTGTTTGTTTGGGGAATGATTGGAGACCAATCGACTTGATTGGGGAATAATGGAATTGAAATAATTATCGGAAAAGAGGTTTTTTATCTAATTAGATTTTTCCTCTTATTAAAAACAAGGACTAAAGATGAATAAGGACACTCGATGGTGGAGAAGTAATCTCCGGAATCGAAGCAAAAAAATACAATGTATACATTAATTAATGTAAAATAATTGGTTTAATAAAATTAAAAAAGGGGGTCGGGTAGGCTAGGCGGTAGCATGTCAGCCAGCTAACCAAGAGGACCCGAGTTCGAATCCGACTCGAGGCATCCGGCTAAAATCTGACCCCCGAAGTAGAGACAAATTTAAATAAAATAATTAGTATCGTAAATGGCTTATGGCTAGAAAGGCCGAAAAGCCAACAAAAAAAAAAAAAAAAAAAAAAAAAAAATTAAAAAAAAAAATTTTTTGTTTGTTTTTTAATTAACAGGTGTCTAAATCATAACATTACAGGTGTGTTTACAAATAAAGTGGTTGAAGTGGCTTTTTTTAAATAACTTGGAAACAAATCTTATTTAATTTTATGTTTTTATTTCAGATCCTATACGATTATTTTTATTATTATTATTATTTTCCTATTTATTTTTTTATAATGTTTATCAATATGAACGAATGTGGGCAAATTGGTGTACGAGTAAACAAATATACACATAATATATATGTGGACCATTAGAAAGCTAGAAATGTAAAAACTGGGTGCGGGGTGGGGTGGAGTGGGGGTGCAGTGGTGCGGGCGAGGTGTGTGGTTTCGGGGGTTGTCAGGGGTTACCGTGCATCGCTCGGTGGCTCCAGGGACTAATATATTAACTTGGAGTTAAAAAAAAAATAATTGAATTTCTTCCATTTCCTAACTTTAATTTTCTCATTCTAAAGAAGAAAAATTAGCTTTTTTTTTCTTTTATTATTCTCTTTTTTTTTTTTATTATTTAAAAATATAATTGAAAAATATATTTATATAAAGTCTATTTGATTCTATATACCGTACCGTTCTCGATTGGTATTGATTCATTTTCAAGAGCAATCTCGTTACTTACTCAGTTTACCCCCTTTGGATTACTTTGAATTCCAAGGTCAGATTCATCCCCCTTGCAGCCTCTCAAGTCAATCGCAAAGAGAAGGGAGAGGATTTTCCCCATCATGAAAAAAAAACAGGCGAGTTCTTAAATTACCAGTTTCAAGAAGAGAATTCAAAATATTTAATTTTGCTCATAATACCCACACACAGAGATAGAAAGAGATTTATGAGAATTTAATTTAATATTCTTGGGAAGGTTTAGTCAAAACCACATGACTTCTGCTTATCCCGAATTATTAACAAACTGATGTAACTTTAATATTCAATATACATATTATAAAGAAATTTTGAAGTACATAATATATTAGTTAGAACGAAGAACATATTTGTTTATTTTCTATATTTATTATTTTCTATTGGAAACTGACAAATTGAGTCACGCAGTCTGGTGGTTAAAAAACAAACTATTAATAGCTTACAACTGTCGAGCAAATACATTTTTAACCGATTTCAAAAAAAGGAGGAGGTTCTCTATTCGAATGATTTTTTTTTTTTACTTTATCCAATGCGAATCATGGGAGAAAGTATTGCAATCGGTCGCGCGGCAAGCGAGGCTTCAACGGGTCCTCAGGTAAAGACTACGGAACCCATGGACTCAATTAAGGTCACAAATTGAAGTATTCAATGAGATTGAATTTTAGCACGTGACGGTTTTGCCAAAAGTTACCTGGAATCTCGTCGAGAGGCCAAAAAGTGGCATTTTTTTGGAAGTGCGTGCGGATGGATGGATGTATGGATGTTATCGTTTTTTTCGTCCACGATTTTTTCCACACCCTTGCACCGATTGAAATGAAATTGAAAACCTACCATTAGTTTAATAAAATGAAGCGCTGATTAGTTTTTGGTACATATCGGCCCACAAACATTAGTATTATACAACATTATTTATTTCAGTACTTTTTTAGTTTTTTCTAAATATCTTTAAAATGACTTAACCAATTTTGATGAAATTTAATATCCTAATTAAGTACCTTGGGGCCGACAAAAAAGGTTAAATAAAGTTTTTAGTAAAATTATATTTTAAAGTACTTTACTCTAAAGTAAGATTTTTGAATTCTTTAAAATTTATTCATTTGATCTGATTAATATAGGACTCATTTAACCTATCTAAGCAAGAATGGATAGGCTTCTCTCTGTGAAATGCTAAAAATTTGGGAGGAAAGTTTATAAGTAACTATAGCAACTGCGTTCTTTTCTTATCCTTTACCTTTATAGAGGAATCGACTTAAAACCAAAAATAGCGATTGATTCTCATCGAGTACTTGAGGAATAACCAAATTCTATATTGGATTTTTGACGTTTCAGTCTTATTGGTAACCATTGCTGAAACCTTGGAATCGACTTAAAACCAAAAATAGCGATTGATTCTCATCTAGTACTTGAGGAATAACCAAATTCTATATTGGATTTTTGACGTTTCGGGTTTTATTGGTAACCATTGCTGAAGACATAGAGGAATCGACTTAAAACCAAAAATGGCGATTGATTCTCATCTAGTACTTGAGGAATAACCAAATTCTATATTGGATTTTTGACGTTTCGGGTTTTATTGGTAACCATTGCTGAAGACATAGAGGAATCGACTTAAAACCAAAAATAGCGATTGATTCTCATCTAGTACTTGAGGAATAACCAAATTCTATATTGGATTTTTGACGTTTCGGGTTTTATTGGTAACCATTGCTGAAGACATAGAGGAATCGACTTAAAACCAAAAATAGCGATTGATTCTCATCTAGTACTTGAGGAATAACCAAATTCTATATTAGATTTTTGACGTTTCGGGTTTTATTGGTAACCATTGCTGAAGACATAGAGGAATCGACTTAAAATCAAAAATAGCAATTGATTCTCATCTAGTACTTGAGGAATAACCAAATTCTCTATTGGATTTTTGACGTTTCGGGTTTTATTGGTAACCATTGCTGAAGACATAGAGGAATCGACTTAAAACCAAAAATAGCGATTGATTCTCATCTAGTACTTGAGGAATAACCAAATTCTATATTGGATTTTTGACGTTTCGGGTTTTATTGGTAACCATTGCTGAGGACATAGAGGAATCGACTTAAAATCAAAAATAGCAATTGATTCTCATCTAGTTTTTTTTTGTGCCTATGTTACCTCATATCTCCGCCAATTGTTGACCGATTTTGAAAAAAAAATTTTGCATTGGGTCCAGTCTACCATTTTTTTCATAGGCATTAGATCTTTTTTGTTAGGTTTGTTCAGGACTAACTTCTTTGTTTATGAACCGATTTCTATGATTCTTTTTTATTGGAAAGGGAGTATCTTAGGGATGGTGTCATATTAATTTGGTCAAGTTCTGATGATAGGATCACTATTAATAAGATCACTAAAAAGAGAAAATAAAAATAATTTTAAGAAAAAAATAAAACCGACTTCAAAAAATTAAATGCAACAAATAAAATACACTAAAAGGTATAAAATAATTATTATCTTATTTAGTTACAACTAAACGACGAAATATTAACATGAAATTACTTTTTGAAGTCGGTACCAAACAAACTATACCTATAAGCGAGCGTACCCGCCAAACGTACTAAGTAAGATCCGTCGAGTGCGATTCATAAAAGGTATATGTTTGGCACCGACTTCAAAAAGTAATTTCGTGTTAATATTTCGTCGTTTAGTTGTAACTAAATAAGATAATAATTATTTTATACCTTTTAGTGTATTTTATTTGTTGCATTTAATTTTTTGAAGTCGGTTTTTATTTTTTTCTTAAAAATTATTTTTATTTTTCTCTTTTTAGTGATGTTATTAATAGTGATCATATCATCAGAACTTGACCAAATTAATATGACACCATCCCTAAGACACCCCTTTCGGATAAAAAAAGAACCATCGAAATCGGTTCATAAACAAAGAGGTTAGGTCTAAACAAACCTAATAAAAAAGGTCTAATACCTATGGAAAAAAATCGAGAAAAAAATGGGACCAATCGGAAGCTAGACTGGACCCAATGCAAAAAAATTTTCAAAATCGGTTGACAATTGGCGGAGATATGAGGTAACATAGGCACAAAAAAAAAATCAGTCGAATAGAAAACCTCCTCCTTTTTTGAAGTCGGTTAAAAATGATACTTAATACTGAAGAATAATGATATCCACCATAGCAAAGAATATATTATGTAGATATGTGGTATTTTTTATTTTTCAAATCATTAAATTATCCAAAAGATTTAAAAAATTGTATTTCATTGTTTACCTTGTCTCTGATGAAGGTTTGAACAATTCTCAAAAAAATTGTTTTAAATTTAAATACACAAAACGCGACACCCATAAAAGACAAATATTAAGGCACTTGACCCGTTGGCTGATCGACTCGAAATGAATACATTTCAATGCAAAAAACAGAGCAATGGAAAAAGAATCCCGTTACTTTTGATTAGATATCAGAGGAAGGAAAGAAAATAATTCCAGATATAAAATAAAAACGTATGCAAAACATGCCCAATTGATTTGAAATTGTTTTTCAAAAAACTAGCGTGTGCTTCAAGTGATTTTCACTTAACTTTTCCTAATTAGCAATTTTGACCATTTTAAAAAAACTAAGAGACTTTTATTTAAAAATTTTTAGGTCCTGGACCGTCATAAAGTGGCCTATATACCCTGATCATGGTTTATTGTTGTGATACGGTGCACTCTGTAAATGCACATATTTTATCTAGTACCTGGAGCCCCCGAGCGATGCTCGGTAACTTCTTCCTTCAGTTAAAACCTTTATTTTAATATTATTTTAAATTTAAAATTCTGATAAAAAGGTCGATTTTTATTTGAGAGCCGTTTTCAAATTAATAAAAAATACAAATATATATATATTATTCGCCCACTGTACCCCCCACCCCGCTTGACCGCACCCCCAAAACCTCGCCCTACCCCCGGATCCTCACACCTCCTGCACCTGTTTTGATTCAACCATATGATTAATTTTTATTCATCCAATTGTTAATAAATAAAACCTATCAAAATGTGTTGTTTTTTCAGAAAATTGAGACCTGCTTATGCGAAATATATTTTTAAATAAATTCTTGATTATTTTTTATTCTATTAAATAAATAAAGTTCTTTATAAAACAATTATAAAACGTTTATTAATATTTCTAACGTTTAGGGAGATCAAAATATGTTAAAATCCACAATCACAATACTTCTTCAAGGCCTTTTAGAACAATGAAACAAACAACCCATTGTCTGCCTGGGTATAAAAGGAAAAGGGAAACCTTTTTTTAAAACCCTAAGAATGGGATTTGTCTACCTGAGAATAATTAATTTGATTACGAAAAAACCCATCAAAAACAATTTTGTCGAAGATGAGACCGTGACAGATCGAATTGTCACCCCAAAAAACCCCTAACCCGTGAATTTCATCAAAATCGGTAGAGTCGTTTTCAAAATATAACCAAGATACAAATATATAAACAAATATATATACAAATAAATAAATATATATACAAACAAATAAATATACAATTTTTGCTCGTTTAATAAGAGTAGATAAGCCCATTTATGATTTATATATAGAAAATAATTAATTAATTCCCACTATCAAATCCAGATAATTCCAACTTTATTAACAATTTAGATAGATTTTAGCTTTAGAGTTAATTCGATTTAAATTTTATCCATCAGCTGCAGCAAAACCTATCTATATGTTTATAAATTGAAATATAATACATATTTTGCATGCAAAAAGAACAAGCATTTCAACAAACTTTATTGTAGACCGAAACGAAATAAATTCATCAATTTTTTTATCAAAATACTTGTAAAAGTTTTTGAGATTTTTTCGAAAATACGAAGTAAAAAAAATAAATAAATAAAATGAAAATATTTTTTCATGCACTGTTAAATTATTTCACCATATTCCGTATAATAAAGTAAAATGTTACTAGTTATTTAAATTTATTTTTATTATTATTATCATGTTTATTTTTGTTTTTACAAAGTTGCCGGGGTATTTATTTACCCAAGGCAAAAATTTATGTAAAAAGGTTGTTATATATATACAATATTTACAAAGGAATGTAATGAAAGTCCGTCTTTATGGATAGAAATCAATGCATGACACTGAGTGGTTCACTGAAGACTCAAAAATTTTCGAACAATGTTCGCAGTTCTCAATAATGCGCCCTTCTGACAAGTTCTCATGTGCCCTTCGTCCAATTGAATTTTTGATTTTGCAACCTTCCAATCGTTAGTGGCTAGACCATTCGCGGACACCACTGGGACTATCTCCACCCCCTGAAGCTTTACATATCTTTTAGCCATGCGCTGATTCAGGTGAAGGGGCGACCGCCCCCCCCCCCCCCCAAAGCATTGGAGATCAACATTTTTTATATGTTTATTTAATTTTTTTTTATAACATAAAATTTTAAAATTGAAGAAAATAAAGTTCTATGTGGGGGGGGCGTCTCGGCCCCCCCCCAAATCAAAGGTCTGGATTTACGCCTGCTTTTAGCTCGATAGACATTATTATTATTATTAGTATTAGTTCAGGGAAATTACGATTTTAACAGGAAATAATTCCCGGTAAAGATTTTATTCCTGGAATACCTTTATTGGTACTCCAATATTACTACCAAGTTTTCGCCAAAATCTGTGTTGTGCAAATTTTTCTACTCGCCTCAAAAATGAAAAAATTTCCGAATTTTTTTTCCAAATTTTCTTGAATAACTCTATAACGGCTTATCAAATCAAAAAGATATTTATCAAATAAATTAAAAGCTGTTTAAATTATGAGTAAAATGATAAAAATTTAATCTATTTAGCTTTAGTAGAACCGGTGCTAACGCCTGTCAAAAAACAGCCGTGTCCGCCTCCGTGGTCTAATGGTCAGAGTAACTGACTGGCAACCCGGAGGTCTCGGGTTCGATTCCCGGCTATACCCAGACATTTTTTCTGTACGTATAGGGTCTGGTAATAAAAATTAAATGGGAGATAAATTTAACCGAATTTATCGCGCGGAGAATTTACCACTGCTCGAAGCCCCTAAAACCTTAGTAAATTGGATATTGAATTGTATCTAAGTTTCTGAGATTGGCTCGTGATCCCGGCTTCTTTTCCTTCTACTCTGTTCTTTTCACGATGGAGGGGCCAGCCCATACTGGCCTTTAGGGGATCCACCTTCTGGTGTATCTCCTTCTCACATCAATATCATATTAAAAAAAAAAAAGCCCCCGGGATCATTTTTGAATATTCTCGTACTTTTTTCGATTTTTTCCCATTTTGACCATGAAGGAGCACGTTTTCGATAAAGACGGTTCTATACATTTATAAACAAGATTAAATTTGATACAATTTATATAAAGTTTCAATTTAATTGGATAATAGTAACATGAGGTTGACGTTTTGAAAAAATGGAATTTTTTGCAAAAAATTGCAGTTTTTGTGTTGCCTGTAGCAGCCCGTGTTGCTTTGGCTACGAGCTTTTAGACACGGCCGCTAGATGACTCAGTCAGATCGTTGCGACACTTTTCATGACTGATAACATTTCAGTCATGCATTAAGTAAGGCAATTCGATCTCGACTAATCATCGAAGGAGGAGCCATCCACCAACTAGGAGCTCCTGACCCGCCATCTAGGCGGGTGGCGCCCAGGCCGGCTCTTTACCAGGGACGAATATCGCCCTGTCCAAATCATTGTTAGGCCCCCACCAACTAGGTGGGTAGCGCCGACACGCACCACGCAACCAAACCCCTAACATGCCTTTCATTCCACTATTGTAACTTTCTGATTTAGTTCACCATAATATATTAACTTGAAATTAAAAAAAATAATAAATAAATAATTGAATTTCTTGGTGGGGGGCGCACAAAGCGCCACACAGCACTCACCTCACGAGAGCCCTAACAATAACTGGTGACCCCGACGTGATCGCAAAGCAAGCATCCTCTTGACCCGCCAGCTAGGTGGATAGAGCCTTGCCCGGCTGACTTAGTCGGTAATCGGCAATCACACAAGAAACAAAGGGTGTGGTGTAGCGGCCCGTTCTTGCTCATGTGCCTCGAGCCTTGAGACACGGCCGCTAGATGACTCAGTCGGATCGTTGTGTCGTTTAGCATGAGTGAAATATTATCACCCATGCTATATTAAAGCGACTCGATTCGATTGGGAAGCGAACGGATTCGGACACGCGAATCTGGAGGGGCCAAATGCCAACCAGCAGCCCCTCCCCTGCACACACCCTATATGAACACGCAACCTACAACCTGCACTCAACAGATTGTTAGGACCCCATCGACTTGATGGGGGCGCACAAAGCGCCACACAGCACTCACCTCACGAGAGCCCTAACAATGCCTTTCATTCCACTATTGTAACTTTCTGATTTAGTTCACTATAATATATATAACTTGAAATTAAAAAAAATAATAAATAAATAATTGAATTTCTTCCATTTCAGAATTTTAATTTTCTCATATTCTAAAGAAGAAAAATTAGCTTTTTTTTTTTTAATTTTTTTTTTCTTTTCTTATTCACTTTTCACAAATTCCAACACGTTTCTTTTTCTCTCGCTCTTTCTTTCTTTTTATTTTCTTTATTTTATTTTTTCTTTTTAAACAAATTACAATTTGTGGTGGCATTCAGCAACGAAAAAAAAAAAGAAAGTACTTTGGTTGAGGGATGATTCTGCCCACCCCACACCCTCCCCTCTTAGGCAATCCTTAGAAAGGCGCAAGCGAATAATTAGCTCGGGTCGACTGTAATGAAGAAAAATCGCCCTGCCCCCACACCCCCACGCCCCCTTCTTCCACCCACCGCCACTCTAAAGTCCACAATTCTTTTTTATTTTATGTTCCACTCGTGCAAAAGGCGAGTAAAAGGGGCGCAAAAAAAGCGTTTTCTTCCTGCTAGTGCATTTTCTTTTTTCCCTACCCTTTGCCACCCTTGCCACCCACACACGCGGCTTTTCCTAATTTAATGAGCGTGTATTTTCGTGCCTTTCAAATAAAACATTATTAGACTTCTGTATAGGGATGGCCACCACCTCTATTTGCAATAGTTGATTAAATAAATGCAAGGGGAATTTTATAAAAATTAAATCATAGCGCACAACTTTCGTACGCTATTTACAAGAACCACCTGCAACACATTTGTGAGATACAGAGCTGAAATTATACACACGTGTAATCACATACTACTAAAGGGCATTTGAGCCTTCCTCTGATTGTAACTACCTCTTATGTATATCCGCCCTCCCAGAGGTTGGGAGGTGGGGTCCAGGGGGAAAATGGGGTCCAGAGCGTGAGGAGTCTAAAGGTGAGGGTCCAGGGGGCTACTAAAGGGAATTTATCCATTTGTCTATACCTATATCATCACATCCTTCTAAAGGGTATTTGTCGCTGTCTCTGTACGTACTTATGCTTGTATGTCCGTCCCCCAGGGGTGGGGAGTCAGGGGGTGGGGGTCCAGGTGATGCGGGATCCATAGGTGGAGAGTCCAGGGGGTAGATTTACTGGGTTGTAGGATGATCATCCGAGGCGGGAGATAAGTTCCGGAGTTGGGGAGAGGATCGTTGGGATGGAGAGTGGTTGGAGATGGAGGAGAGTGAGTATTCAAGTGACGGGGGTGCAGGGGGTGAGGCCCCTTAGCCAGCAAGAGGCCCCCCCGAAGGCGGGCCTTGCAGCTAGTAATAATCTAAGAGCTACTGACCATTTTGGAAGCTGATTTCAAAACCAAAATAACATATCCCACACTGTAGTGTGATCAGCACACACCAGAATAGTCAAATTCTTTATCGAGTCGATTTTAGGGGTAATCGACACCTGAAGATGTCAAAAATACCCTAAAATCACCATATTGATTATATCTCCTAAACTGTTTACTCTACGGCAAATTCCATTATAAGCAAAATTGTAGAGGATATAATTTTTGACATTTTAGTTGAAAAAAATTTGAAATAACCACCCAAAATGGGGGATTGGGTCCAAAATGAATATTGTAGCCCAAACTCAACCAAATTTTGTATACATACCTAATCAGTGGGACTCCAAAAGGCTATAAATGGAAAAAATAACCACCCAAAATGGGGGGACTGTCAAAAAATGAAAATCTAGGCTGTTGTACCAAACTTAATTAAGTTTTTGCATTTCTAGCCTTCCGGGGTCTACAAAATATGTATACAAAATTTTATTGGATAAAAATACTTGGTAGGTTTCACAATGGTTTCTTAATGTGAAACCTACCAAGTATTTTTATCCAATAATTTTAAAAAATGTTTCACCAAGTACCAACACCAAATTCCTTAAAAACTATTATACAAAATTTGTTTGGATTTGGTACAAGGGCCTAGATTTTCATTTTGTTGGCCCTACACCCCCCACGCCCCTCCCCCAAATTTTGGGTGGTAAATTTTTGCACTCCGCCCAAAACATTCTGTGAAAATTTCAGAATCCACTAAATTGAAAACCCTTAAAATAGAGGGTAATGTAAATTTGCATGTATTATATCTAGGGGATTATATCATAGGATGCTAAAATTTGGTATCTTGGTAGAGTTTCGGTCATTAATAAAGGTGAAAATATTAGCACAAAAACTTTACTACCATTAAATGACCTAAAATGAAGGGTTGAAGATTGTAGTGTAAAACATCTATTAAATATGAAATGAATCTAGGATGCTAAAATTTGGCATAATTGTAGAGTTTGGAGTAATAAAAAAGAAAAAATCGGAAAAACCAAGACTTTCCCTCTTTCAAACCCTAAAATGGAGTATTGAAGATTGTAAGGGAAATTTGCTTATATTAAATATGAAATGAATCTAGGATGCTAAAATTTGGCATAAGGGTAGAGTTTGGGTCACAAATAAAGGAAAAATTCCAAAAACCCAGATTTTCAATCTTTCAACCCCTAAAATGAAGGGATGAAGATTGTAAGGTAAATTTGCATCTAATATATATGAAATGACTCTAGGATGCTAAAATTTGGCATAAGGGTAGAGTTTGGGGTACTAATAAAGGACAAATTCCAAAAATTCAAATTTTCAATCTTTCAACCCCTAAAATGAAGGGATGAAGATTGTAAGGTAAATTTGCATCTAATATATATGAAATGACTCTAGGATGCTAAAATTTGGCATAAGGGTAGAGTTTGGGGTACTAATAAAGGACAAATTCCAAAAATTCAAATTTTCAATCTTTCAACCCCTAAAATGAAGGGATGAAGATTGTAAGGTAAATTTGCATCTAATATATATGAAATGACTCTAGGATGCTAAAATTTGGCATAAGGGTAGAGTTTGGGGTACTAATAAAGGACAAATTCCAAAAATTCAAATTTTCAATCTTTCAACCCCTAAAATGAAGGGATGAAGATTGTAAGGTAAATTTGCATCTAATATATATGAAATGACTCTAGGATGCTAAAATTTGGCATAAGGGTAGAGTTTGGGGTACTAATAAAGGACAAATTCCAAAAATTCAAATTTTCAATCTTTCAACCCCTAAAATGAAGGGATGAAGATTGTAAGGTAAATTTGCATCTAATATATATGAAATGACTCTAGGATGCTAAAATTTGGCATAAGGGTAGAGTTTGGGGTACTAATAAAGGACAAATTCCAAAAATTCAAATTTTCAATCTTTCAACCCCTAAAATGAAGGGATGAAGATTGTAAGGTAAATTTGCATCTAATATATATGAAATGACTCTAGGATGCTAAAAATCACCTCATTTGAGAAGATTCATTAAAAAACTTTTTCTTTTTGTTCACTAACAATTGTTTCTTTCTGCATCATTTCGTGAATATCGGAAAGTAAAAATGAAAAGAGTTTGAAAATTTACTGATAGAAAGAGAGAGAAAACAAAACGAATAATCGAACAAATAATAAACTTTGTATATTAGGTTTGAAAGTTGGTTGTTAACGAAGGTGATTTGGTGAATGTGTCCGTGATTGTTTCAGTTTAGATATAACTTGCTGGTGAGAGTCGACTTCTTGCTCATTAACAAGTCACACACGTGTCATGGATTAATGACGGGTGAACATGAACATGAACATGAACGATGCTTCACTCCAGGGCGGCTAAGACTAATATTATCATTTGCAACACGATGATGAATTACTTAAACGACATCCCCTTTGCATACGGGGGTGGGGGGGGGTTTAGCTTTAGATTAGAACGAATTAATCTCGGCTGTTAAGCCCCTCTAGATGTGCAATCGATAACGACCAGAGGAGTTGCTGTTTAAATCGAACAAACGATCCACGTGCTTGCCTGCTTATGCTTGCCAAGCAGCCCGTTCGTTGAATTGTTCCAGCTTAATCATCCCACTCAGGGTGTTGGAAAACATGTATGAGAATCCATAATAAGGATTTGGAGAAAAGCAGAAAATCGGAGGAAAATGGGTAAAGTTTTCAATACTCTGTAAAGTTTTGGCAAATTTTAATGATTTAATTTTATTTATTTTCTTAGAAAGACGGACTGGGTAAGCGAAATAATAATAATAATAAATAAGGGAGGCATCCTCATGACTTGGGCCAGGACCATGTTGACGGAAAAGCGTCAAACTATTGGCTGACTCATGGAGATCTGTTCCCGGAGACCGAGGGCTTCCGTAATTGCAATCCAAGACCAGGTCATAGCCACAAAGAATTATCTTAAATACATAATCAAGGATCCTAATGTGACCGGATGACAGATGCAGAATGTGTGGTGGTATGTCCGAAACTATTCAACATGTCATTTCGGCCTGCCGAGTCCTCGCCAGTGCGGATTATACACATAGACATAATCAGATGGCAAAAGTCATCCATCAAGAACTTGCTCTTCACTATGAACTAATAAGCACCAGAGTTCCCTACTATGAGTGCTACTCCGGAAAGCGTACTTGAAAGTAGTGGTTGTAAACTATATTGGGACAGGTCCGTGTTGACAGACAGGACTATACTTGCGAATAGACCTGATATAATACTCACCATAAAGAATAGCAAAATGACATACCTCATTGACATCACCATACCAAATACACATAATCTCCAACAAGCCTATGGCGAAAAATTAAATAAATATCTTGAGCTCGCAGAAGAAATTAGAAAATGTGAGACAGATAGAGTGCTAATGGTGCCCCTTGTCATGTCTGCGACTGGTGTCGTCCTGAAGACGCTCCCTAAGAACTTAAAGGAGCTAAGCATTTTTGGAGGGGGCTTTGCAGAAGGCTGTACTGCTGAGTACGTGCGCGACAGTCCGGCGGTTCCCGAACCTTCCTTCAACAAGATAATAACAAAATAGAAGCTATCATCTCTGCTGTTTACAGCCGATGTATAGTAAACAAAACCTCCTTCAAAAGGAGAGAAAAAGAATGATAACAACAATAAATAAATCTGTATTCCTCAACCTACTTAGAGGCACAAGTCCTCGGTGGCTAGGTCCTCCAAACATCAATACAATCTAGCTACAATACATTAACAAACATCAATACAAATTAACTACAACACAAGTACAAAAAAAAATAGAAATGTATGCTCATTAACAAATAACATGACCATAGATTTCCATCAAAAGACAAAAAAGTAATTTACAAATTCCGTGTAAACACGATTCCAGGAGCAAGCGACGCATTAGCCATCCCGGTATTTGCCATAAGTTTTTAAGGAAACCTGGTCAAAACCTTAACAAGGATGATATAACCATTGTTCCAGCTTAATCATCCCACTCAGGGTGTTGGAAAACATGCATGCGAATCCATAATAAGGATTTGGAGAAAAGCAGAAAATCAGAGGAAAAAGTTAAAACTTTTTCAAGACCCCTTAAGAGGGTTCGGGACTGTTTATCATTGTACTTTACCATACAGGGTATGGTCAAGTATTGTAATAGTGCATGAAAAAGTGTTTTTTTTCCTTCTTTTTTCGAAATATCTCAAAAACGGCTGAAACTATTTTGATTAAAAAAATTGAGCAAAACCATAGCATTTCGCTCTACAAAAAAGCTCTAATAAGTGAACATCGAAAAAATTATATTTTTTGAGATAATAATTTTTTTGTCAAAATGTCTGTTAGTCTGTGCGTTACCAAATTTTTGTGGACGAGCTAGCTCAAAAACTAGTGTGAATATCGAAACCAAATTTTACATGTGGTTTTGGTCCATTGAGGTTAAGAGCTGATTAGATTTTGGTGCGTATCGACTCACAATTAAAGGGGGTGGAGGCAAGGGCGGATCCAGAAAATGTATATAAGGTGCCCGATGTATATTAAGATATACTTTTTATCTCGAAAGTGTGTCGAGATCGAATTGTCCAAGCGGGGGGGGGTCAGACACGCCGCCGCCCCCCCACTCACACACACACATATATATAGAACTTTATTTTCAATTTTAAAATTTAAACAAAAAATTTTTTTTTTTTTTGCTAATTTTTTTTTGCCAGGCACGGGCCGCTATGGGGGGCGGTCCCCCTCCCCCCCCTGGATCCGCCCTTGGGTGGAGGAGGGGTTAAAAATCTAGGCCATTTGAGCAAACTCAACCAAATTTTGTATACATAATACACTGGAACACCAGAAGTGTAAAAATGCAAAAACTAACCGCCCAAAATGGGGAAGGGGAGGGGTGGGTGTAGTGTCAAAAAATGAAAATCTAGGCCCTTGTACCAAACTCAACCAAATTTTCTCTCCCAGGAGTCCAAAAATGCAAAAACTTACCCTCCCCTACATGAATATAAATAATTTTATAAAATATTCAATATAGGTGAGGGGCTAGGTTGTATGGTAAAGTCAAGTGGATGGCCACATCAGAACACGTCAGCTTATTATAATAGTCTAGGCAAATTTCGTGAAAAAATGGCATAAACATGAAATAATTCCAGGTAAAAATTTTATTGGTGCAATACCTTTATTGGTATTCCAATATTAGTACCCTAATTTTTCACCCAAATCTGTGTTGTAGAAAGTGCCTCAAAATGAGAAAATTTCTGTTTTTTTTTCAGTTTTTCTTGATTAACTCTAAAAGGGCTTATCAAATCAAAAAGATATACATTAGATAATTTAAAGCTCTTTAAATTTCGCGTAAAATTATAAAAATTTCATCTATTTAGGTTAATTTTTCATTAAATTGAAGGGTTGGTTTTGTCACAAATATAATAAAACAATAATTTTAATAACTATTAGAATTATTTAATTGATAACTATACAGTTTCGGTCACCACTGGTCGACCATCCTCAGTAGTTCTAAAAATTGAAATGAAAACATTTATTTATATTTTTTCTTTTTATAGAGAATTATATAATACAAATTTTTTTTTTTTTTTTTATTTTTACAATAATTTGAAATCATACATGAGAAATTTGCTATCTTCTTATGTGTATTATCTATCTTGTTGACCAAGGTGATTGGATCTATGAGAAATTTTTCTTATCTCATCATATATAATATATTGTTAAATGTTCCATATTTTTTTCAAGGAAAGATGTTGAAAACCCAATTTGTTATTTATTAAATTTCTTCCAGAACTTAAGTGACTTGATTTAAATTTTTCATTAAATTGAAGGGTTGGTTTTGTCACAAATGTAAATAAATGTTTTCATTTCAATTTTTAGAACTACTGAGGATGGTCGACCAGTGGTGACCGAAACTGTATAGTTATCAATTAAATAATTCTAATAGTTATTAAAATTATTGTTTTATTATATTTGTGACAAAACCAACCCTTCAATTTAATATAATAATAAAACTAAGATACGAGGTAGGTTTCACAAAAAAGAAATAAAACAAAATTGAGTTTTGAATTCGATATATTTCGGGGGTTAGCCCATCAGAAAAAATATATAGAAGAATACCCTTCATTTCTAATCATCTGACATCTCCATTAGCTTATACCCTTAGATCATATGGAATCACTCCTGCTTTATACAACAACAACAATTTAGGCTCCCAATTAATTAACAATAAAATAGACAAAATTGATAAATTAGACAAATCAGGAGTGTATAAATTAACTTGTCAAGATTGCGACGCTTTTTATATTGGGCAGACAGGTCGCGCTTTCAAAATACGTTACTCCGAGCATGTAAGAGCCCTTAATCACCTCAACAAATCCGATAACATTAATTTAGATTCGACCTCAGCCTTCGCAATTCACTTACATGAATCTAACCATTCACCCTCTAATAATAACCCTATCCCCATTCATTTCGAAAGAAAAGGCCTTAAATTGGACCTCCTGGAATCCACCGAGATAAAAATAGCCCTCTCTAATAATTCAAATATTTTAAATAATCAATTGGAAGTGTATAAAAATACAATTATTGATTATATGTTATAATAAATTAAATAAACATTCCTTTCATTGTTTGCACATTATACTAGGGTAATTACACTCTCTTATATACCTTTTAAGTTGTACCTTCTCAGGTACTTGTCCATTCGCTATTATAATAGCAGGTATAGATCCCTTTCACCCAGCTCAAATCTCAATAGAAAATATTAATCCTTAGAACAACTACCCCCCCCCTCTTCCCCTACATTCCCCCCACCACATACAATTTAAATAAAAAATTTTTTTTTTTTAAATTCTTACTTGTAAAACTATTTTTCCAATATGTAATCAGTTTTCTTAGACTCCTGATGATGGGCTAACCCCCGAAATATATCGAATTCAAAACTCAATTTTGTTTTATTTCTTTTTTGTGAAACCTACCTCGTATCTTAGTTTTATTATTATATTAAAATGTTTCACCTAGAACCAACACCGAACTCCTTAAAAGTTACCTTCAATTTAATGAAAAATTTAAATCAAGTCACTTAAGTTCTGAAAGATATTTAGGTTAAGTAGAACCGGTACTAGCGCCTGTCACTTTTGAATATCCTAAAACTCGTAGTTTTTTCGATTTTTCCCCATTTTGACCATGAAAGAGCACGTTTTCGACAAAGACCACTCTATACATTTTTAAACTAGTTTAAATTTGCAACAATTTAAATGAAATTTCATTGTAATTGGATAATGCTAACATGAGCTTGAAGTTGTGAAAATATGCAATTTTTTGCAAAAAAATCGCAGTTTTTCCGTTATAAAATGAAAACCACTCATCCTAGAAATTTAATTCCAATTTCATTGTCTAGGAAATTTTGTTGATTTGAACGTTTACTTGGACTACTTTTTTGATAAAACTCTTAGATTTATAGATATCCAGCATTTACAATAACGTTTTTGAGGATTAGGATCATATCCTGTCCGGAGATCTAGTCTAGTCTAGACTTTCTAGTCTTCTAGTGAAACACAGATTATGTGTATTTAGGCATATAAATAAATACCGTATAATTAATTTTTTTAATTAAATAACGAGGCGACTATGGGTCGGTGGTTAGAGTGTCGGGCCGCTGGCCTGAAATACGCTCGTACGAGACCGAGTCTCGTCAGGTATTTGCAGTCGCCTCCTCTTGGAAAGCAATGGCAACCTACCAAGAGTAGTAACCTCCCCAAACTAGCCGTTCGGAACCGGCTTTAAAAAGTAGGTCTCGTATATCTGTGTAAAAACAGCTAAACAGACTCAGCACAAGTATATGTGGAGTGGAGCCGAAACGTCAGGGAGACCTGATATGGCACTTAAAAGAAGAAGAAGAATTAAATAACAATTTGTCGAGTTTTATAATTAATTAAATTGTCAAATTCTAATATATAATATATGTAAGTAAAAATATATTTTTCTAGGTGGGTTTCACAAATAAAACCAATATATGTTTTGAGTTATCTCAATATATATTTCGGGTTATGAGCATATCATCAGGAGTTACAAAAGAAAACTGTTTTCTAAAAACTCAAAACATATATTTGTTTTATTTGTGAAACCCACCTAGAAAAACATATTTTTACTCATTATCTATTAAAATAGCTATTATAATATGGCGGGGGGGGGCGACCCCCCCCCCCCGCCATACAGGCCCGTGTCTGGCGGGAGTGCAACACGTGCGTCGCACGCAGAGGCCAAAAAACGGCGGCCAAATCGACAGGGAATTTATAAAAAAATTTATTTTTTATTTTAATGAACTTAAAATACGAGATATGAAATTTGTAAAAAAAATTAAAAAAAAAACATATATTTTTTAAAAAAATTTAAATTTAAAATAAAGTTCTATGTGTGTGTGGTGGGAGGGCGGCGTCTCTGACCCCCCCCCCCCCCCGCTTGGACAATTCGATCGCGACAAAGTAGATATTATATACATCGGGTACCTTATATACATTCTCCCCCCCCCCCATAAAAAAAATTCCTAGATCCGCCCTTGCACGGTGTTTAATTGATCCTTTTTCCTCTGATTTGTTACATCTAATTTGTAATAGTGTTTATTATATTTATTTATTTAACACTAGGGCGCCGTTTTGAAAAAGTTTTCATTTTTTCCTTCAAATTTCTCATTTAAAAAATTAAATTCCAATTCAATAGAAGGAGAGATATAGTATAAGTAATAAATAAGATTTACACTTCCCTCAGTGTTTTTTTTTTTCATTAATAATATGCGCGTTATAATTTTATAATAATAGGCGTTTTTGTTTTTTGATTAATTGCTTCCTCTGATATTCTTTTCTTTAAAAATCATCAGCGTTAAAATTATAAATGAGAGAGTGACAAATTTAATTAAAAAAAGAAAATTCACAAAAGAAACGTTAATTTTTCTTCAGAGAGCTGTGTGAGAAATTAATAGGTACTAATTGAAGTTGACTCCTCCGTGTTTACACCCTTAAATACGCCCTATTGTCAAAAAGAACAAGGCGGAAGACAAGCGCAGTGAGTTGGCAGTAGTCAAGGGGGGGTGCTGTTTTTTTTTCAACCCCCCCACTGAAAAAGAAGAGGCGATTTCTTTTCTTTTCTTTTCTTCTTGCTACTTCCTATTCACCTGGTCGTTTTCCCTTGCTTGGCGGGCACTCATTTTCGTTTAATTTGACTTTGTAGTCATTAACAAAAGAAAAACATTAATTATGAACAAGAAAAAATGAATGTGAGACGGCTAAGGGTGGGTGAAAAATAAAGGGGGGGGGGTGAAAACCAACCGAGAGAGAGCGCAATCTAATCATTATCATTTATTGTTAATTAGAACAGGAATCTTTTTTTTTTTTTTATTATTTTCTCCCTTTTTCTGTTTTCTTATCATTCATTATAAATTTCGCTTATTCTATTCTATTTTTTTTTTCGAGGGTTAAAAAAGAAAAATAGAGAGGGATGATTTGAAAAAAAAATATGAAATATTGATTTATGTTCTCTCTTTTGTTTATATATCTCATAATATATAGGAAGAACTAATAAATAAATTGAATCTTGACGTTTTGCTTTCAAAGTGTATGACATGTTGTTTTCCTTCCTTTTAGATTTTATTATATGTATAAAACATATTTATCAGGATATCATATTATGAATAGTACCTGGAGCCACCGAGCGATGCACGGTAACCCCTAGCCCCCTCCCGAAACCACACACCTGGCCACCACAACTGCACCCCACCCGCACCCAGTTTTTGCATTTCTAGCTTTCTAATGGTCCACTTATTATGTGTATATTTGTTTACTCGTACACCAATTTGATTATAAAAAAAATAAATAGGAAAATAATAATAAAAAAAATAATCGTATAGGATCTGAAATAAAAACATAAAAATAATTTTTAAGAAAAAAATAAAAACCGACTTCAAAAAATTAAATGCAACAAATAAAATACACTAAAAGGTATAAAATAATTATTATCTTATTTAGTTACAACTAAACGACGAAATATTAACATGAAATTACTTTTTGAAGTCGGTGCCAAACTAACTATACCTATAAGCGAGCGTACCCACCAAACGTACTAAGTAAGATCCGTCGAGTGCGATTCATAAAAGGTTATATGTTTGGCACCGACTTCAAAAAGTAATTTCATGTTAATATTTCGTCGTTTAGTTGTAACTAAATAAGATAATAATTATTTTATACCTTTTAGTGTATTTTATTTGTTGCATTTAATTTTTTGAAGTCGGTTTTTATTTTTTTCTTAAAAATTATTTTTATTTTTCTCTTTTAGTGATGTTATTAATAGTGATCATATCATCAGAACTTGACCAAATTAATATGACACCATCCCTAAGACACCCCCTTTCGGATAAAAAAAGAACCATCGAAATAGGTTCATAAACAAAGAAGTTAGGTCTAAACAAACCTAATAAAAAAGGTCTAATACCTATGAAAAAAATACGAAAAAAATGGGACCAATCGGAAGCTAGACTGGACCCAATGCAAAAAAATTTTTCAAAATCCGTTGAAAATTGGCGGAGATATGAGGTAACATAGGCACAAAAAAAAAAAAAAAAAAAAATTCAATCGAATAGAGAACCTCCTCCTTTTTTTGAAGTCGGTTAAAAATTAAATAAGATTTGTTTCCAAGTTATATAAAAAAAAAGCCACTTGAACCACTTTATTTGTAAACACACCTGTTTTGTTATGATTTAGACAACTGTTAATTAAAAAACAAACAAAAATGTTTTTTTTTTATAAATTTTATTAAACCAATTATTTTACATGAATTAATGTATACATTGTTTTTGAGATTATTCTCCACCATCGACTGTTCTTGATCATCTTTTTTGTCCTTGTTTTTAATAAGAGGAAAAAACTAATTAAAGAAAAAACCTCTTTTCCGATAATATTTATTCCCCATTCACCTCTCCTGTTCCCCCTCTCCCAGTCCTAATCCATTCAAACAAAAAATTCCTTTTTTTTTTTTTTTTATAAATTTTATTAAACCAATTATTTTACATTAATTAATGTATACATTGTATTTTTGCTTCGATTCCGGAGATTACTTCTCCACCATCGAGTGTCCTTATTCATCTTTAGTCCTTGTTTTTAATAAGAGGAAAAATCTAATTAGATAAAAAAACTCTTTTCCGATAATTATTTCAATTCCATTATTCCCCAATCAAGTCGATTGGTCACCCCTTTAATTCATTCCACAAAAAATTCCTAATTAATTATAATTTATTTATTAAACCAATTATTTTACATTAATTAATGTATACATTGTATTTTTTGCTTCGATTCCGGAGATTACTTCTCCACCATCGAGTGTCCTTATTCATCTTTAGTCCTTGTTTTTAATAAGAGGAAAAATCTAATTAGATAAAAAAACCTCTTTTCCGATAATTATTTCAATTCCATTATTCCCCAATCAAGTCGATTGGTTCCAATCCATCTCATCCATCTCATCACAAAAAATTCCTAATTTTAAATATAATATAAGTAATATTATTTGCTATAAAGTATTCGTGGGTTTTAAAATTAAAAATCCAATTAGTAAATAAAAGATAATTGAAAAAAATGTAAACAAACTTTTTTATTGAGATTTTCATCTATCAATAATTACTTTAATTAAGAAAAGATCAATTAAGATGAAATTATGATTTTTATTTCAGATCCTCGGGGGGGGGGGGTCAGATAGGCTAGGCGGTAGCGTGACAGCGAGCTAACCAGTGGACGCGGGTTCGAATCCGACTCGAGGCATCCAGCTAAAATCTGACCCCCGGGGGTAGAGACAAATTTACAAAAAATATAACTAGTATCGTAATTAGGCTTATGGCTAGAAAGGCCGAAAAGCCAAAAAAAAAAAAAAAAAAAGATGAAATTATAATAATATATGAATTTGAATGCATAAAATCAAGGGGTAAGTGTTTTTTTTTTTTATCTATTAGTGCGAATATTTTTAATTTTTCTAATTAAATATATACAAAAATTAGAAAATGTTCAAATCCCCGCAATATAAAATAATACTCATGAATTATTCAGTATAAAACCAAAAGTATTTTAGTTACATACTATATATTTGTTTTGTTTTTATTCTAACTAAAACTTTGTGTTACCCTATTATTATTATTTATTTTATTTTTTTTAATACATAAATCTTGTAAATTCACATACTTATATTTATCTAAATTGTACCTCAATAAAGGCCTAAATAAATAAATAAATAAATAAATCTGATTCCTTCAGGGAAACCAATCCAGTGAAAAATTTCCCAGGAATATTACAATGGAGAGAATACTATCCATAGTATTCGCAGACGCTGGCGTTTGAAGATGAACAATTTTAATAAATTTTATTTGTCATGAAGAATTTGTGGGTTTTAAAATAATAATTAAGAAATGATAAGAAATTCTTATAATTATACTAAATAATAATTTAAATTTCCTTTTTTTTTTTTTTTTTTTTTTATACATTTTATTAAACCAATTATTTTACATTAATTAATGTATACATTGTATTTTTGCTTCGATTCCGGAGATTACTTCTCCACCATCGAGTGTCCTTATTCATCTTTAGTCCTTGTTTTTAATAAGAGGAAAAATCTAAACCTCTTTTCCGATAATTATTTAAATTCCATTATTCCCCAATCAAGTCGATTGGTCTCTCATCCCCCTTTCCTATTCATCATTTAAATTTCCTAATTTTAATCAATATTATTTGTCATGATGTTATGATCTATTAGTGGGTTTTAAAATTAAAAAAATCACATCGGCGTCGTCGCCCTAGCTGATTATAATAAGTATAGATAGATTTAGATTTTAGAGTATTTATTAGTGGGAAAATTTTAAATTTTTCTAATTTCTAATTAAATATATACAAAGTAAAAAAATCCTCCCCCCCCCCCCCGCCGGCGGCAATATAAAATAATACTCATGAATTATTCAGTATAATTCTAAAAGTATTTTAGTTACATACTATATTTGTTTTGTTTTTATTCTCTAATAAAACTTTGCGTTACGCTATTATTATTATTATTATTTTTTTTTCAAAAAAAAGTTTTACATAGTTGAAATTGTTGTTGTTGATGTTATTTTCTTAATTTTAATTGCTTTTTTTTTTATATTTTAGAATTGATTCAATTTTCTTCTTCTTTTGAAAGAAATATAATATTGCCTTTCTAAGTTTACTTTTTTTTCTCTAAGAGGGGAGATTGAAAAAAGCAATTTTATATTAAAAATAAAAATAAACAGAGCGAGAAGAGTAAGAGTAAGAGTGAGGGTTTGTCTTGTTGTAGATAGATGGCGCCACAAGCGTTGGCTAAACGGCTAAGCTTTTATTGTTTCTCGTGTGTTTAGCCAGAGATAGCGTCTTGGGCGGCGATTTTTTTTCTCATCATCCCTGCTTTGGTTCACTCCTACTACTACTACTACTACTACTACTACTACTCCTTTTTTCTTTCTTATGATTATTTTATTTTTTGTTTGCCCCTGACTGCGTCGTCTGTTGGTCCTGGGACTACTGGCCCACCCCCACCCACCCCCCACCCTGCACCCTCATCCCTTCATCTCCTTAAATTCCCCTCGCGACGCCGACTCCGAGAATATAGATATATAAAAAATCAATGTTTCGCCAATCAGATGCATATAACGACCAGAACACCAACTCACTCACTCGGCTTGCTTCCTTTTTTTTTGGGGCGCGTCCTCTTGAAACAAGAAAACGAGAGAAGAACAACCCCGTGGTGACATCCAAAATAAATAATATATATATATAACCAGAGAAAATGCCCGGCCTAAAATGAAATATTAGTTTTCTTCGTAGGAAAATTACAAAACAAGATAAAAAGAAATAATAGGTGGTCCCCAGCAAAGGATGGATTATTTTTTAACCGACTTCAAAAAAGGAGGAGGTTCTCTTTTCGACTGAATTTTTTTTTGTGCCTATGTTACCTCATATCTCCGCCAATTGTCAACCGATTTTGAAAAAAATTTTGCATTGGGTCCAGTCTAGCTTCCGATTGGTCCCATTTTTTTCATAGGTATTAGACCTTTTTTATTAGGTTTGTTTAGACCTAACCTCTTTGTTTATGAACCGATTTCGATGGTTCTTTTTTTATCCGAAAGTGTTAGGATGTGTCATATTAATTTGGTCAAGTTCTGATGACATGATCACTATTAATAACATCACTAAAAAGAGATAAATAAAAATAATTTTTAAAAAAAATAAAAAACCGACTTCAAAAAATTTAAATGCAACAAATAAAATACACTAAAAGGTATAAAATAATTATTATCTTATTTAGTTACAACTAAACGACAAAATATTAACATGAAATTACTTTTGGAAGTCGGTGCCAAACATATACCTTTTATGAATCGCACTCGACGGATCTTACTTAGTACGTTTGGCGGGTACGCTCGCTTATAGGTATAGTTTGTTTGGCACCGACTTTAAAAAGTAATTTCGTGTTAATATTTCGTCGTTTAGTTGTAACTAAATAAGATAATAATTATTTTATACCTTTTAGTGTATTTTATTTGTTGCATTTAATTTTTTGAAGTCGGTTTTTATTTTTTCTTAAAAATTATTTTTTTAATTTTAAATTCAAGTAAAAAGGCCGATTTTTATTCGCAACCAAAATAAAATAAAATTGAAATAAAACGTTAATTTATATTTTTGCCAGCGTTTACACTCACGCTAAGGCCATCATCAAGACGTATCACTGGCAACAAAATTTTGAATGGAATTGAAATTAAAAAAATAATATTAATATACACGGAGGGCTCTTTCGTTGACCCTTTTAAAATCCTGAACAAGGAGGCACGATCCTTCGAATTGTCAGATTTTTTAAGAGAATGAATTGATAATAATTAGGCTGGATATTGGGATTTTGGACTTGAGAAAATAATGAAAAGTTAAATTTCAATAAGTTAAAAAAAAAATCAAAAAGTTGCAATACGTTTCGTCGTATATTTTTCGACTTCTTCAGACAATCTACAACAATTACAAATTATAAGAATATGAAGTCATTATGAAGTCATTTTTGAAGCAGAATTAAATCTAATTAATTGTTTAACCCAGAGGTCGGAGAACTTTTTTAGCTATTACCCCAAAATATTTTTCCATAGGTCGCTATTACCCCTACATAAAAAGCAAAAAAAAGCAAGGTAAATGTATCTTATCTTATTATATTAAACGAGCAATTCTTGTATATATATTTAGAATCGGTTTGTCGAAAAAGGACTCTAACGATTTGGATGAAATTCACGGGTTAGGCGGGTTTTTGTGTTGACAATTCGATCTATCAAGGTCTCATCTTCGGATAAGTTGTTTTTGATGGGTTTTTTGTTAATTGAAATAATTTTCACAGGTGGTTATTGGAATAAAAATTTATAATTACATTTCTTTCAATTTATTTTTAATAAAATTAATTGGTTTTTTTATTTTAAATTGCACTAATAGATCATTACAAATGTTATTATATATTAGAATTTGCCAATTTGATTAAATAAAGGTATTTTTCTATAAAATAATTTAATAGAATATCAATTTTATTCTCTTAAAAAATCCGACAATTGGAAGGATCATACCTCCTTCTTCATGATTTAAAAGGGTCAAAATAAGGGAAAAGGTGTAAATTAGTCATGTCGGAAAATAAATATTTTAATCGTTCATATCTCGTGTTCGGAAAGTCGCAGAGCCTTGAAATTTGAAACTTAAGCTATTTAGAAGCAGAAATTTACCGAGCATCGCTCGGTGCTCCAGGCACTTATTTATTATTTATTGAATTAATTGTAATTTACATGAAAACTCTCTGTAAGTAAATAAAAATTGTAAACATTAACATAATTCAAACGCTTTTACGTTTAAGAAAAATGATGTTGTTTCATTTTCGCTAAAATAACTTCAAAATTAGGACTTTTTGACATGATGAGCGCAATTTGAATACAATCCTCGGCATTCAGCCGATTTCTTGCCGGGTTTAACTGACTGCTTTTTAAAAAGAAATAAACTGCAACGGATCGTTGCTAAACTTTATCCAAATTCATTTGAAATATTGATATGTTTGTTCCTTTATTATTAATCAGATATCACTTGCAATTTGTAGTTCATATTGAAATTAATTCAAAAATAATTCTACTAATTAAATAATGATCGATTCTCTTTTAACAGTCGTGGAATAACCATTCTACATTGGATTTTTGACATTTCGGTTATTATTGTGACCATTGCTGAAGACATGGAGGAATCGACTTAAAATCAAAAATAGCCATCGATTCTCATCTAATACTTGAGGAATAACAATTCTACATTAGGTTTTTGACGTTTCGATTATTATTGGTAACCATTGCTGAAGACATGGAGGAATCGACTTAAAATCAAAAATAACGATCGATTCTTATCTAATACTAGAGGAGTGACCTTATTGCATTCCATTTTTGATGTTTTGACTATTAATGGCAACCTCTACTGAAAACGTGGAAGAATCGACTTAAAATCAAAAAGACTAAATTCTTTTATGGCAAACAACTCGACTGCTTGAGTTGTTTACCAAAAGAATTTACTAATACTACAATTTGTGACCTTAATTGATTCCATGGGTTCCGTAGTCTTTACCTGAGGACCCTTTGAAGTCGCGCTTGCCGCGCGACCGATTGCAATACTTTCCCCATGCTTCGCATTGGATAAAGTAAAAAATACACCAACACTCATCATCACAACAAAATGGATTATTTTATTCATGTTTTTATATTTTTTTTAGCTTTTATTAATTTTAAGATTTTGAATTCCTGGAAAAGCTTTGATAGCTAACAATACTATAAGAGTTTATAAAATAATTTTTTTTTTTAATGTCCCTTTTTACCCCGATAGTTTCATTTTTACCCCATTTGGGGAAATTTACGGTTCCCCGACCGCTGGTTTTATAATTAATTTGTTTTTGTTTACAATATTTTATTGATTATATATATTTTGGCTGTTAAAAAAATATTAATTAATTGTATAATTCGGGGGGGGGGGTCGGGTTAGGTCAGGTGGTAGCGCGACATCCTGCTAACCAAGTGGACCCGGGCCGAATCCGACTCGAGGCATCCAGCTAAAATCTGACCCCGGGGTAGAGACAAATTTGAAAAAATAAATATATAGTATCAAATTGGCTTATGGGTTGAAAGGCCGAAAAAGCCAAAAAAAAAAAAAAAAAAAAAAATTGTATAATTGAGGGGTCGGGTAGGCTAGGCGGTAGCATGTCAGCCAGCTAACCAAGAGGACCCGAAAGTTCGAATCCGGCTCGAGGCATCCGGCTGAAATGCTGACCCCCCCGAGGGTAGAGACAAATTTAAAAATAAAAATAAATAGCGACGTAAATGGCTTATGGCTACCATGGCCGAAAGCCAAAAAAAAAAAAAAATTGTATAATTATTATTATCATTTCCATAATTTGTATTAATTTGAAAATTTATAATTGTTTAATCATTAAGTACCTAATACTAAGCGATGATCGGTAACATTTGCTCAAGTTGCAAGATATATATAGTACACACGCCCCCTGGACCCCCCGAACACCACACTCACACACCCCGTTCCCACCCCCAACCCCCCCAACACCAAAAAACTCCCACCCTCGTCCCACCCCCTCACTACCACACTTCCACCCCCAGTACAGTAACCTCCACCCCCAAACCCCGCCTACCGCCCCAAGTTTTTTCATTTTCTAGTCTCTTAGTGACCCACAGATTATGTGTATTTAGGCATATAAAAAAATACCGCATAATTATTTCTACTTAATTAAACAATAATTTATCGAGTTTGAGGACCAAATTAATTAAATTTAAATTGTCAAAATTCTAATATTTAATATTTGTAGGATTTAAAACTCGATTTTTAATCAATTAATTTTTAATCAATTAAGAAATTGAATAAAAATGTAAATATACATTTTATTGTATTGGTATTATATTAAGTCACTATTAATAACATCACTAAAAAGAGAAAAATAAAAAATAATTTTTAGAAAAATAAACTGTAACGGATCATTGCTAAACTTTTATCCAAATTCATTTGAAATATTAATATGTTTATGAGTATGATACGAGTATGCTGATGATTTTGCTTATTTAGGGACTCTTATAACAACAAAGAATGAAGTAGGTGCAAGGAAATTCAGACTGAATAATGAAAGGAAACCGTTGTGCGGCAGCCTTAAATAGCCTGCTCAAAAATAAAAACCTCTCAAGAAAACTTAAAATTAAAATCTACAACGCCATTATTCGACCGGTGGTGCTCTATGGGTGTGAGACATGGACCATGACCCTATCTGATCAGAAAAATCTAATGTCCTTCGAAAACAAGATCTTGAAGAGAATAAGTGGAATGATTAGGGATAGTGTTACCGGCGAATGGAGGTTTAGAAGTGCAAGGGAAGTGAGAGAATTAACAGGGCAGCCTTACATCACGAGCTGTATAAGATCACGAAGGCTAGCTTGGGTGGGACATGTGGTGCGTGCTGGTGAAGATCGAGCTATCAGCAGGATCTACGAAGCAAAACCGATAGGAAGAAGACCACCAGGTAGACCACGGCAAAGATGGATGGACAATATAACCAGAGATCTTGAAGAGTTGGGTGCTCAAGGAAATTGGAACTCTATAGCAAGGGATAGGACAAAATGGCGAGGCATTATAGAGGAGGCTAAAACATTGGAAATGTTGTTCGGCCACAAGGAAGTAAGTAAGCAAGTAGTATTCCTTTATTATTAATCAGATATCACTTGCCATTTGCAGTTCATGTTGACTTTAATTCAAAAATAATGATCGATTCTCATTTAACAGTCGAGGAATAACAATTCTACATTCGATTTTTGACGCTTCGATTATTATTGGTAACCATTGCTGAAGACGTGGAGGAATCGACTTAAAATCAAAAATAGCGATCGATTCTCATCTAATACTAGAGGAATAACCTTATTGCATTCTATTTTTGATGTTTTGACTATTAATGGCAACCTCTACTGAAAACGTGGAAGAATCGACTTAAAATCAAAAAGACTAAATTCTTTTTGGTAAACAACTCAATCTAATGTAGAATTATTATTCCTCAAGTAATAGATGAGAATCAATCGCTATTTTTGATTTTAAGTATATTCCTCCATGTCTTCAGCAATGGATACCAATAATAACCGAAATGTCAAAAATCAAATGTAGAATGGTTATTCCTCGACTATTAAATGAGAATCGATTATTATTTTGAATTAAAGTCAACATGAACTGCAAATTGTGATATCTGATTAATAATAAAGGAATAAATATATTAATATTTCAAATGAATTTGGATAAAGTTTAACAACGATCCGTTGCAGTTTATTTTTTAATTCAAAATTTTAATAATTCCTGGTCGCAGTGAAACCATTCGAATAATAATTTCTTTGAAAATGATCCATTAATTATTTTCCTTTAAAAAAAATGTTTCGCGCGTCAACACGGGGCGTGCGTGTATCTACTTCTTGAAACATTAAAAGAATAAGTTTCGGCTCTCCACTCTCCGGCCTCTCTCGTCAAGATCTCTTATGAATAATTCAAATTCAAAAAGTAAAGAGAGAACAGAATATAAAAATAGATCATCATTTATTATCGGAAATTATCATAAAATAAAAGAAAGCTCTTAGAGAAGATTAAGTGTAGAAGACACACACTTTGTGGAAACATTTTTGTTTTTGAAACCGAGAGAGAGAGGCTCTCTCTCTCGTGTCATTCATTAGTAATAAATCAACATTTGGGGGGGGGGGGGAATTCATTTTAATATTATGGAAATATAGTTTTAAAGTTTTTTGATAAATTAATTGTTTTACTTAAGATAAATGGAACTGGAAGGGATCAAATTAAAGCTCGAGCTTCTGCGTGTATAGGCAATGCCTACCCTACAGGCGCGCAGGGCTATTGTAGGTGCGGGATCCCCACTAGGGCCGGGTTAAGAAAAATAAAAATTACCCCATCAAGGAAAGAAACAATCTCATTTTAAAATCACTTTTTCATGGTACCGCGACATTTCAGTCCCCGACAAAATATCCCCCGATAAATATCCTTCAGATCTCATGACAAAATAACCCTTCCCCTCGTGAATCTTATGAGTAATGCAAATCGACTCCGGTTCGGTTAATATATATTCAGTTCGTTAGTTTTTAAGGAATTTGGTGTTGGTACTTGGTGAAACATTTTTTAAAATTATTGGATAAAAGTACTTGGTAGGTTTCACATTAAGATATAAAAAATAAAACGAATTTATTTTTGGAGAATCTTTAATCTCGATATATATATTTCGGGTGACTAACCCACCTGCAGGAGAAACAGAAAGTAACTGACCTGGATAAGTCGAAATTGAATACAAGTCAATGGTAAAATTTATTTTTTAAAGATAACAAAAGGGTAAATATTTAAAATTAGTGGAGGGAGAAAAGGTAGGGAGTCTACTTTTGTTTAATTTTGAGTGGCCTTTTGAGAAATGAGGATTTCGAATTTGAATACAACTCAATGGTAAAATTTATTTTTAAGATAACAAAAGGGTAAATATTTAAAATTAGTTGAGGGAGAAAAAGGTAGGAAGTCTACTTTTGTTTAATTTTGAATGGCCTTTTGAGCAATGAGGATTTCGAATTTGAATACAACTCAATGGTAAATATATATATCGAGATTAAAGATTCCCCAAAAAATAAATTCGTTTTATTTTTTATATCTTAATGTGAAACCTACCAAGTATTTTTATCCAATAATATTCAGTTCGGCTCGGTTGGGTTCGTAAAGCTGGCGTCAGCCAACCGATCCGTCTAAAAACCAGCCCAAAAAGGAGCTATACTAACCCAACCGAGCCGAACTGAATATATATTAACCGAACCTCCGAAAGTTTAGGTCCGGGCGTGGTGTGTTTCGGGCTCCCATTTTTTCCTAATCAAACACACATTGAAAACCGAATAGCCAATCGTCGGACGGGGTGTGTTTCGGAGTTTGTGTGTTTTGTTTTGCTCTTAGAGAAGATTAAGTGTAGAAGACACACACTTTGTGGAAACATTTTTGTTTTTAAAACCGAGAGAGAGAGAGGCTCTCTCTCTCTCGTGTCATTCATTAGTAATAAATCAACATTTGGGGGGGGGGAGAATTCATTTTAATATTATGGAAATATAGTTTTAAAGTTTTTTGATAAATTAATTGTTATACTTAAGATAAATGGAACGGGAAGGGATCAAATTAAAGCTCGAGCTTCTGCGTGTATAGGCATTGCCTACCCTATAGGCGCGCAGGGCTATTGTAGATGCGGGATCCCCACTAGGGCCGGGTTAAGAAAAATAAAAATTACGCCATCAAGGAAAGAAACAATCTCATTTTAAAATCACTTTATAATATACTAAAATTGAAAAATATTCTTAGTATAGCCAATTTCTGAAGGATGGTTACACAGAGGATTTAAACACTATAATTTCTCAAAAATAAAATTTAAATTACTAGGTAAGTTTTACAAATAAAAGACAAATTGCTTATGAGCTAGACTCTATATATATATTTCGGATTACGATCGATCTCATCTTCAGGAGTTCACATATGAGTTTTCTATGTGAACTTCTGAAGATGGGCTCGTAATCCGAAATATATATAGAAAATTGAAAGTTTTTGCCGAGAGTAGCAGAATTTTTATATATTGAAGGAGACAATAAAAGAGTGTGTCTTCTGCTGTAATTATAAATTTTATTTATTTATAACGAGACTATAGTTTCGAGAGCTTTGCCCTCTTCATCAGTCTATTACAATTGATTCACAGGAATTAATTTATGAATGAAAGGTTAAAATCTTTCATGTGGTTAGGTTAAGAAAATATACAGTGTGGGCAAGTTAAGAATTGAAATTTATACTTGTTTTATTATTCTGTCTGTAGGTGGCGTTCGTGAAGTTTATATTTTAGCGGCTATTTTTAAAATAAAGCTTTCGGGAATTTCTATTTTCCGATTTAAGAATTTCTTTGGTGAATTATTGTATGATTTTAAAATTTCTAACGATTCGAAAATACTAATTTTTAAGGTATCTAATTAATTTAATATTTGATTCATCTGGAAAACAATGTTTCTCGGAGATTAAATGGTCTGCAAATGCACTATGCCCCGAACCCCCTTTAAAAACCCTTTTTGTGTTCCGAAATGTGTGTGTTTAAATTTCGTTCTGTTTTTCCTATATAGGTCGAAGTCGACATTCTCCACATGTTATAGAATAGACACCTTTTTTGTCAATTTTTTTGAATTTTGTCTTTCTTATTATTGCTAATATTATCTTACTTAGAAAATATATTTGTCGTCGGTCGCTCCACCAGGAAGACAACACTAGTGCAGGTGCACTGTAAAACTAAACACTTCTTTCATTCCTTCAAATTGGCGGGTGCAAGGCTTTGGAATGAACTTCCATCCAAATTTCAGGCAAACCCGACTCTTGGTGCTCTCAGATCTTCGTTCTTTATGGATCCCACCCAATAACTGATACTCCTTACTCTTATTTCCTTTATGTCTTCTAATCTTTCTCTACTTTTTTTTTCTCTCTTCTTCCCCATAAAATTTGTGTATTGGTGAACTCTTTTGCCAAATTTGTAAAATATTGTTGCTAAATTATGTATAAACACTAGGTGGGACCTAAGGTCCTATGTTTGTATACTTTGTTAAATAAATAAATAAAAATTAATAAAAAATATCAGATCCCAATGTTCTAGAGGATTTGAAAATAGTTTGATATCCTAAAGTTTTGAATTTTAATTTTAAATTAAAGGAATCGTAGGGATTGGACAAGACTTTAAATTAAATTAAATACAAGTTTTGATTAAATATGCCATACGTTTCGTTGCTATTTTGCAACTTCTTCAGTGGCTCATTTATTAAACTTATTTGTCAGGATTTTTTACTACGAGAAAAAACATTTCAAACAATATTCTTTTTTTATCACAATTCATTCAACTCATCAACCAACATAAAATATAAACTTTTAAACAAATTAATTGTTTTTTGTCAAAAAACTAAAAGAATCAAATCGAACAAAGAAATTTTTATTTTTTTATTTTTATTATGGTTGATGAGTTGAATGAATTGTGATAAAAAAGAATATTGTTTGAAATGTTTTTCTCGTAGTAAAAAATCCTGACAAATAAGTTTAATAAATGAGCCACTGAAGAAGTTGCAAAATAGCAACGAAACGTATGGCATATTTAATCAAAACTTGTATTTAATTTAATTTAAAGTCTTGTCCAACTCCCTACGATTCCTTTAATTATTAATCATGGACACGAATAATGAAATATTTAATTTTAAAGTTTCCGAAATTTTTTCATAGTATAGGATTATTAATTTTGGTTTTGATTCTGGCACGGACATTTGGGAATAAATCAGATTCAGAGTTGACTTTTCAAATTTCTTTTTAATAGTCTCGTTATAAATAAATAAAATTTATAATTCCAGCCGAAGACACACTCTTTTATTGTCTCCTTCAATATTATTATTAAGATAAACAAACATGTTCTTTGTTCTAATATGTGTAGGTACTTCATAATTTATTTATAATAATATATTAAAGGTTACATTATGTGGATATTTATTATTTTAGTTCAGAGTACTATAAAACAAAATTAAGGTTGAATTTGTCTTTATTAACACTTTCTCTGATTGTGTTTCCATGTTGCTGGAAATATCTGCACACACATATGGAATGGTGTGTGTGTGTGTGTGTGTAGGTTGGGCTTGCGCCATTGCAACCCCTAGCTGACTGTCGGGTGGTGGCGGGGGGGTGGCTCTTTGCCTGGAGGGGGAGGAGAGGGGGATGTGTTTTAGTCGTCATGGTGACGACACGTTGATATTATATTAAAAAAAGAAGGATGATCACTATTGAGTGCGCTTCGGACACGAAATATAATTTGCCCCGACGCGACGCGACGCCAACAGCAGCGGCCATCTTGCCACCCCCTTGGCCCACCCTTAAGGCCAGCATCCAGCCTCCTCTCCAAAGATGGATTTTCTTTTTTCTTTTTTTTCCCTGTTCGTTTTCTTATACACCGCCACAGCTATATAGATAGCTATAGAGGACGCTAGCCGAGTGTCGATTGAATAGAGCGTTTGCCAAAGTCTAAATTAACTCAAAGAATAAGGCGGGGGGGGGGGTATTGGAAGGACCATTCCGACCCCCCCCCTGCCCTATCGCCCACCTCCAATGCACACTTTTCAAGACTCCAATGCCATGATCCGCATTCCAATATAAAAACCTTTTTTCTTTCGTTCAAATCAAACGCCTACACCTTCTTGATAAATTACCAAATGACAAAAAGAATGCTTCTTTCATTTAAACTAAAATTGAAGATAATTTTCAGTCGATTGAATTACAAAAGATATAGAAATATACCGGGCAAGTCCGCTAGTCGAACTCACATTGCGAGATTTCAAAGTTGGGGGCAGAAGAAAATGCCAGGAATTGGTGAAATTTTTCCGTAATTTTAAGTTAACTAATGGGGTGTCTGAGAGTCCTAAAGCTCTGACCTGCTTATCATCTGATGATGATGGTCAGGCGTCGACGCGCAAGCCGATTATAATACATATAGGCTATTTAATATTTATTTTTTAATTAAATTAACTTAGCATAATTTTGATTAATTCTGGAATAAACTAAATTTTATGACTGCCAAAGAGTGCTCAGGTTTGAGGGGGGGGGGATTCGATACGGAAGAAGATTGCACGCTCTCCAATCTGAAGGTGGGAGTGGACCTGTACCAGGTGCTCATCGAGTGTTCTATATACCAAGAATGTAGGGAGGGAGTTTTGGGAAATGTATCGAGAGGAGAAATTATAAATTTCTACAATACGTGAAGCTTTTTTCAAGAATGAAATTGACTAAAACCAAAATTATAAGCTCAACTGTACCGGATGAGTTTTTACTTTATCCAATGCGAAGCATGAGGAAAGTATTGTAATCGGTCTCGCGGAAAGCGCAATTTCAAAGGGTCCTCAGGTAAAGACTACGGAACCCGTGAACTCAATTAAAATCAGAAATTGTAGTATTCAATTAGGTTGAATTTTAGCACGTGACGGTTTTGCCAAAAATTGCATGGGGTCTCGTTGAGAGGCCAAAAAGTGCCATTTTTTCATTTAGTGCGTGCGGATGGATGGATGTATGGATGTATGTTATCGTTTTTTTGGCCCACGATTTTTTCCACGCCGTTATTATATTATATTATATTTTAAAGTACTTTATTCTGAGAGTAAGATAGTACTTTTTTAAATTCTTTAAAAATTTATTCATTCGATCGTTTTATATAGCACATTTAATTTTACTTATGGAAAGTGGTGTAGGTTTTAGGTGAAACATGATGTTAGTTAATAGAGTAAAGGGTGTGTAGTTTCACAGTGAATGAAATAAAACTCAAAGAGGTTTATACAAACTCAATATATTTCGGATTATTAGTCCATCATCAGGAGTTTACAAGACAATACTAATAATAATTGAACGAGTGGTCGCCATTCTTGACATTCAAATCATGGTTCCCAATATAACAAAATATAACATTCAAATCTTACACAAGAAAAACACCAATGAAAATTTAAAATTTAAAAAATTTAAAAAAAATTGTTTTACAAAGATTTTTCTTTTTTAATTATAAAATATATAAATGTAAATATAAGAAATCTAAGTAAATATGAATATTAATATAAATAAAAATTACAAGTATAAATATAAAGTCTTTTTAGAATTGAATTAGAAAGTAAAATTACAAATTTAAGTCATAGACACAAAATTATATTAGTTAAATAAAGTTTTTGTAAACTGATATTTATAATTAATTTTGTGTCTATGACTTAAATTTGTAATTTTACTTTCTAATTCAATTCTAAAAAGACTTTTATATTTATACTTGTAATTTTTATTTATATTAATATTCATATTTACTTAGATTTCTTATATTTACATTTATATATTTTATAATTAAAAAAGAAAAATCTTTGTAAAACAATTTTTTTTAAATTTTTTAAATTTTAAATTTTCATTGGTGTTTTTCTTGTGTAAGATTTGAATGTTATATTTTGTTATATTGGGAACCATGATTTGAATGTCAAGAATGGCGACCACTCGTTCAATTATTATTAGTATTGTCTTGTAAACTCCTGATGATGGACTAATAATCCGAAATATATTGAGTTTGTATAAACCTCTTTTGAGTTTTATTTCATTCATTGATACGCCCTTTACTATTAACTAGCACATTTAACCTAACTTAAGTAAGAGTGGATAGGCTTTTCTCTGTGAAATGCTAAAAATTTGGGAGGAAATTTTATAAGTAACCATAGCAACAGCGTTGATTTCTTATCCGTTACCTTTGCGTGAAGACATAGAGGAATCGACTTAAAATCAACAATAGCGATTGATTCTAGTCTAGTACTTGAGGAATAAACATTCTATATTGGATTTTTAATAATAAAGGAATAAACATATTGATATTACAAATGAATTTGATAAAGTTTAGCAACGATCCGTTGAAGTTTATTTTTATCTTGAGGCGGTCATATAACTCAAAAACAGTGCATTATATGGAAAAAGTTTATTTATATCGAGGGGAAAACTAAACTACGCTATTGTTTGTCGATCTAGAAGAAGCTTTCAAGGGTATTACTAGGTCAACTTCGTGTTTTTTAAATGGAACCCTATATTTTTATTAGATCTAATTGATTCATGTATCATATTTTGTTTGTCAGTATCCGGCTAATGCCTCGAAATTCTCTTTTTCTTCGGTATCTATTGAACATTAGGTACTTTGGTATTTATAGTATGAACTTTTGTCTTCTGAGGAGTCACCTTTAGATACGCCCATTAAATTCATTTTACAAGTGAGAAACATCAAGCCCGATTTCTAAACGTATATGGTAAACGATATCGTTTAAAAAAATAGTTCTTATGAAAGTTGTTCAGTTTTTTTTTGTAGTGGTTCAGTTTAAAAAATAGAGCTTGATCTAGAAATACCGTTGAAAGCTTGTTCTAGGTCGACAAAGAATCCCTCGATATAAATAAACTTTTATTTGAAACTTTTTTCCATATAATGCACTGTTTTTGAGTTATAAGACTGTCTACCTATCCACTCTTACTTAAGTTAGGTTAAATGAGCGATATAAAACGATCGAATGAATAAATTTTAAAGAATTTAAAAAAGTACTATCTTACTATAGAATAAAGTACTTTAAAATATAATTTTACTAAAAACTTTATTTAACCTTTTTTGTGGTCCCTAAGGTACTTAATTAGGATATTAAATTTCATCAAAATTGGTTAAGTCATTTTTAAGATATTTAGAAAAAACTAAAAAGTACTGAAATAAAGTACTAATGTTTGTGGACCGATATGTACCAAAAACTAATCAGCGCTTCATTTTGTTAAACTAATGGTAGGTTTTCAATTTCATTTCAATCGGTGCAACGGTGTGGATAAAATCGTGGACGAAAAAAACGATAACACACACCACATCCATCCATCCATCCACACGCACTAAATGAAAAAATCGCACTTTTTGGCCTCTCGACTGAGACCCCATGTAATTTTTGGCAAAACCGTCACGTGCTAAAATTCAACCTAATTGAATACTACAATTTGTGATTTTAATTGAGTTCACGAGTTCCGTAGTCTTTACCTGAGGACCCTTTGAAGTCGCGCTTGCCGCGAGACCGATTACAATACTTTCCCCATGCTTCGCATTGGATAAAGTAAAAACTCACCCGGTACAGTTGAGCTTATAATTTTTAATTTTAATGAATTTTATTCTTGAAAAAAGCTTCACGTATTGTACAAATGTACATTCATATTTCGAAAAAGGAAATAAATATATCTCAACATATAAATATCAAAGTTTTAAGAAAGATTATGATTTTTATGTTGGACTGCACTCATTGCAGTGCTGGGCCGCATGCGGCCCGCTAGCAATACGGGCTGGACAGCCCTGATTTAGAGACTATGGTGGCAGAGATAAATCCAAAAGGATAAATTATATAAGATTCTTATCAATAATGAATAATACTTTAAAAATTTGCGACCATCATTAGCTTCAGTTTTTTTTGTCTTTTTTTAATAAGATTAAAGAAGGGAAGTGGTGTGTTGAAAAATAACGGAAGCTCGGGTAGCTCCGGATCAAGTAATATATATATATATATATATATATATATATTTTGGGGGGCAAGTGAGAGAGAAAGGCCATTTATTTTTTCCCCCCGAATGGATAATCTTTCCAATTTTCCCAAAGTTAAGAAATAATGAAATGGATATTAAGAGAAATTCATTCCGAAATCTCATTATATAAACACAGTTCATTTAAAAGTGAAAAAAAAAGAAAGAAATAAAAAGAAGAGTAAAAAAAAAAAATATTCTTTCTCGCTTTCCATTTATGAATAACACCTTCCTTCTTTTCAGCCAGCCATTCCGATAGATCGTTCGTTTATAAAGGACCCGATAAATTGCATTAATTTTTTTCTAATTCCCATTCGCGTTCTCTTTTTGATAAAGGGATCAATATAAAAATTCTAGATTATAAGATTTTAATTAAAAAAAAATCTGAAAAAATAATATATTACCTATATTGGGGCCACGGAATGGGAAACCAAAACGACGCCAGCGCGCGATGCGGACAATTCATGCATTTTAGTGCGCTAGATTACTTTAGGTGTATCAGATAAAAGTTATGTAACAAACAATAAAGGTCTTTACTAAACCTATCGATAATTAACATTCATATTCTACAAAAAATATAATTGTGTAGGATTTAATTCTCTACTCCTTGCAATGTAAAATGCTTTTCTAAAATAAAGATTCATTTTCGCCTTGAGAAAGGCGCTTGTTGTTTACCCGTCAGGATCTTTTCGATCAAACTGACAGGTGAACGGCAGGAGACACGCCCCTTTTATAATCACAGGCGCGCGCGCGAACATTTATGCATACGCCATCCTAACAAACCGCGACTAATTAACCAATCAGTTTAATTGCTAATTAGGGCCGCCATCTTTATAAAGGCAGCTAGCCCCTCGACGCAAAGTCAGTTGTTATTGAGTTGTTGATCAGTTGTTAAAGCTCATTGAATGGAGATAACTCTCCGAGGTGATTGATTACCTGGGAACGATTTTGCTAAAGAGACGGCTTGTATCTATGTCATGAAGCGAGGAAGTAATTTGTATACACGTTCTGTAATGAAAAGGCAATAAATCCGGTCTTTGTACCAATATTTTATTTAAAGCATAAGTCACGTCAGGATATTTTGTTATCTATTCCCACGCTGAGAGAGTTACAGACTCAGCAGTTATCTAGTATATAAAGACGGATGTCCAGTGGGAACATTAAGGCTTGTCTTGATCACGTTCGACTTGAGACCTCCAATCTCCAAGTATAACCTGTTGTAATTTAAACTTTAATTAATAAAACCAATTTATTCAAAATTCATATCGTTTTTTTTTTGAAAACTACGATACCGAAGAATAAAATTGGCGCAGTCGGTAGGATAACACCCAAAAACCCCGGATTTCGGTAGGACAAAACCCAAAAACCCCGGATTTCGGTAGGCCAAAACCTAAATTTCGGAAGCCACTTTGGGAATCGCACGACGTTCGTGTCGCAGTGCCAACGAACGGTCAGCTTTTTAAGCTGTTTACCAGCGAAAAACCTATCGTCGCCTTGCCACGACAACCCGTTGACAACCGTCAGCCAATCGCCAACCAATTCGGAGCGATAGGAAGCCACCAGCCTTAACGAGGAGTGGACTTCGAGCTGCGGGACATCACACAAATACTGAGGAAGATACAGCCGAAACTTCCCAAGGGCGCAGTCAGCATCGTCAGCGGAGAATACAACACAAAGGTTAGAAACGAACAGACATCCTTCCGGTCAACCGTACTGTTACACGGCCCATAAATTAAACGTTAAAAATAAATAAATAATTGTTAAAAATATTGAAAAATTGTGAAAATAATTAAATAGAATAAATAATTGTAAAGGAGATTAATGCATGAGATAAATAAATAAATAAATGTTAAATAAAGAAATAAATAAAGGTTAATGCATGAAATAAGTGAATAATTGTTAAATAAATAAATAAAATAATGAAATAATTGTGACAGTTAAGCAAAGTAATAATACAAATAAATAAATAAAGGTTAATGCACAAAATAAAATAATAAAATAATTGTGAAAGTCAAACAAAGTAATAATACAAGTAAATGAATAAAGTTAATGCATGAATTGAAATAAATAATATTATAAATAAAATAATACTAATATAAAATAAATAGTAATTGCTTGAGGAAGACTTAACAGATTTAAATAAATAATAAATAATTAAAAAAGAATAAACAATGGCTACATTATCCCATTCCGAACTCTTAAAATTGATTCCTAAATATAACGGTTCCCCTGAATTATTGGAGGAATTTATTGAAAATACTGAGGCGATAGTAAGAAATTTTAGTGAAGTCCCCATTGATCAACAGAATTTAATTTTATTACACATAAAAAATCAAATAATAGGTGACGCAAGGCATAAGATATTAGGCCACCATGTCAGAAATTGGGACGAATTAATAATTTTATTAAGGAACTTATTCAAATCGCCAAAGAACGAAAATACAATTAAAGTAGAATTATTTTCCTTAACGAATAAAAATCTAGGAATCGAGAAAAATTATGTAGAAATAAATAAATTAATGACCCAGTATAATTCCAGAATAAACGCCAGAAATATTGAAACAGATATTAAAACCGAATTAATTAAAGAATTTTCTAAAGATGCCACACAAATTTTTATAAAAACATTAAAGGAACCCACAGCAAGCCAGGTTTTAGCACAAAATCTAGGTTCAGTATACGAGGTTTATGAGTACATTCTCAATAGAACGAATGCACTAACAAATGAGGGCAGACCAAAAATAAATAATAATAATTATAATAATACAAGTTACAGAAATTTTCAACCTAGGAACTTTCAACCTAGACAGAATTTTCAACCCAGACCCCATTTCCAAAATTATCAAAATGGTTATCAAAACTCTAATAATTATAGAAATCATAATAATTACAGGCCCCCACGTCCACAATATTTTAATCAAACCCCAATGTCCACACAAACAATTCAGAATCATTCAGGTCAGGAAAGAAGAGAAAATCATTTTTTAGGAAGTGGCCCCCGAGAGAACGAACTTACATAACATCCCAAATTAATTATAATAATTTTGAATATAGGGACAGTATAAACGAAAAATCATTATTACCATATTTAGAGTGGAGGAATTTAAAAGTATTAATAGATACAGGATCTACTGTAAATCTAATAAAACCAAATATTGCTAATTTATATACAAAGTTTAAAGAGGATAATTTTATAAAATCTATTAATGGGTCCAGAAAAATAACTGAATACACATATGTAAAATTTTTAGGAAAAGAATATATAAAAACACTAATAATTGATTTTCATAAGGATTTTGATATTTTAATAGGGTTAGACGCAATCAAAAAGTTAGAATTTGAGTGGGATTTTAAGAACGACATAATTACATACGAGAATACGAAATATAAACTCAGATATCATATTAGCGAGATAGATAAAAAATTTTCCCACAAAAGTGATGATACAAACAGTGATTCACTTAGTAGCCTAGACAAAGAGGAAATAGTAGATGATAAAATAGAGCCCACAGACGTTAAAAAGAAACATGAACCCGTAGATAAACAAATAAAGTTTAGCGAGGATAAAACTAATGATAAGGTCAATGAACCTGAGATAAATAATAAAATAATTAATAAAAAATACGTAGGTAAGGTAAAGAATGTTAGCCAGTTAACGAAAACAAAAGATCAGATGTTAAGGGATGAAAAACTAATTCATCAACCCACACACCAAAGAGTAAAAATTAAAAATAGGAAAGACATTAAAAATACCCCAAAGATAGGTAATTTATGTCAGTATTCACATAGGGTAAAAGATGGAAAAAATTCAGAGGGTAAGGTGGCATTGAACGATCAATCAATAAATAATTTAAAGTCGGATTTAAAATATGAAGTACACATAAACGAAATGGAAATCGATGAAATCATAAATAATGAGTTAGAATCTATTTTAGCGACAGCTGGTGATGATAATGAAGGTTTAGAGACAGTACATTCCGCGGAAGAATCCCCTGTAGCAGGAATAAAAATTCTCGAAAATGTAGCAGTAAATATTTTCAAAAACCAAATTATTTTAGATTCACATGATAATGACACAAAAGTAGAAAAATTAAAATTATTCAATAATAAAAATAGATTAATGATTACAATAAATAAACAAGAAATAGATTTCGAACTGACGAAAATATTACTAGAATATATACATAGCAAGGAAAAATTTTATATCTATTTTAAAGATGAAACATTATTTATTCCCTTAAATAATTTAATTCAGCAAACATTCAATAGTTTAAATATTTACAAGTGTAGTAAGATTTTAGAAGATATTGAGGATTTAGAACACAGGCTAAAAATATTGAAAGATATTCATGAAGGTATAACTAATCACAGAGGTATAGCCGAAAATTATTTAGAAATAAAAAGAAAATATTATTGGCCCGCAATAAAGAAAGATATTCAGAAATATATAAATAATTGTGAAATTTGTTTAAAGGCAAAATACGAGAGAAACCCAATTAAAAATATTAATAAAACTGAAACCCCGAGTAAACCATTTCAAATAGTGAATATAGATGTATTTGAGATATATAAAACTAAGTTCATAACAATGGTAGACCAATTTTCGAAATTTGTAGAAGTAATACATATAAAGAATTTAACAGCAGTTGAGATTGTTAGGAAAATAGAAAGAATATTTAGTAGATTTCCGTTACCCCAAAAAGTAATTACCGATGCCGGAAATGAATTCAATAATGAATTACTTAAAAGCTTTTGTAGAACAAATAATATAGAAATCCACTATACATGCATCGAAAACCCAAAATCGAATTCCCCGATAGAGAGGGTACACTCTACAATTTTAGAACATTTACAAATAATTAATCAAAATACTGAATGTAAGAATTATAACATAAAAAGAAAAATGAATTTAATAGTGAAAGCGTATAATAATACTATTCATTCAACAATAGGAAAAAGTCCGTTTGAAGTTTTATATGGGAGAGATAATTTACAAATAAATAACGAAATAATAGATTCGGAAGTAATAAATCAATATAGTCAGGAAAAAGACTTAATGTTTAAATTAATTAAAACAAATATTGAAAATAAGAAAAAGAGGTCAGGGAGAGGAAAACCCCTCTAAGTTACCTAATACTTTATTTTTGAAAAGAAAGAAAAGAAAGCCTAAGGGAACACCAAATTTTTCGGAAATTAAACTTAAAGAATATGATCAAATTTTAGGAAAAGTAATAGATAGGAGTGATAATAAATATCGCATTGATAGACTAAAGAGACCACGTTTATTTCAGAGAGAGAGAACAAATAATATTACTGACCCAGTTGATAACGCGATGAGGTAATGAAATCTAAGATTTAAGTCAAGGATAATCAAAGCGAGAGATGCAAAGCGTAAGAATATATTTAATGATAGCTACTATAGGTTAATCAAGTATGAATAATTTAATTAGTTAGCAATATAGCAATTTAAAACATATAATAAATAATTAACACAAACAATTTAAGGAAATAGAATGATAAACAGTTAATTTTATAGGTATAAATGAAAAGATTTTTGGGATACCAAGGATGAATTTTAATAGAGATTTGAAAAAACCTAATTGATAATTATAAAATAAAAATAAAATAGTAATCAAATTCGAGAATTTTTGGGAAGCCACACAGTTCGTGAAACCCATTTGTAAAATTGAGAATGAACTCGTAGACGTAATTTTAAAAATACCCGAAATGTAAACAATGTAAACATGAACGCATCAGTGATTCAATTCATTCCTTTACCAATATTTCATAATAAATAAAAAATTAAATAATGAATTAAGAAACTGTAGAAATTGTTTATTCTCGAAATAAAAAGATTTACTATTGTAAAATAAAATAATTATTCTTTTAAGAATATAAAAAGAAATTTTGTCAGAATAACTAATACCAAGTGAAATAATATAATTATTTTTATAAAAATATAAAAATATCCATGTTATGTGTATTAAATGAATAAATATGATTAATGAAATTTATTACAATATCCATATTGTGTATTGAATAAAATAAAATAATTATTTGTTAAGATATCTATATCAAATAAAATATTATAATTACCTATAAATGTTTGTCAAAATATTTTATATATATATATATTGTAAAGTGAAAAATAAAGTGAAAAGTGAAATATTAGTGATTAATTTTAATGATTTGAAAATAAAGCAAATAGACGAAGTAGATTTGAATTTATGGCCTAGCCATCAAAATCAATATATAATAATAATCATAATTATAATAATATTGTTAATTATATTGTACTTATTAAACAAATATAAAATGAAAATTGCTGATATAATAAAATGTAATAAATTAAGAAATAATATGGATATTAATGATTGAAATTTAAATGATTGTAATGAATGATAATTCAAATGATTGTAATATAATTGATATAAATGTAAGGATTCAAATAATAATGTAAACTCGATATTTTAAAATTCGCAGAAGAAATTTCATAAAATAATGAAATTTTCCCTGGAGTGAAGGAGGAGTCACGTCAGGATATTTTGTTATCTATTCCCACGCTGAGAGAGTTACAGACTCAGCAGTTATCTAGTATATAAAGACGGATGTCCAGTGGGAACATTAAGGCTTGTCTTGATCACGTTCGACTTGAGACCTCCAATCTCCAAGTATAACCTATTGTATTTTTAAACTTTAATTAATAAAACCAATTTATTCAAAATTCATATCGTTTTTTTTTTGAAAACTACGATAATCGAAGAATAAAAATTCATATTTTCAGCTGCCTCTGTGCAAATTCGTATTTTAAAAAGCATTTTCTGGCTTTACGCTGCCAAGAGAGATTCTAATTAGTTGTAGATGATGTGATTTCTGACAACTTTTTTTAAAAAAATTCCCCTAAAAAAAAACACCCAAAAAAGGGGGGGGTCAAAATATGAAAATTCTTGCCCTTGGAGCAAACTCAACCAAATTTTGTATACATAATCTGTGGGCCACTAGAAGGCTAGAAATGCAAAAGCTAACCACCCAAAATGGGGGGGGATCAAAAATGAAAATTCTTACCCTTAGAGCCAACTTAACCAAATTTTGTATACATAATCTGTGGGTCACTAGAAGGCTAGAAATGAAAAAACTGGGTGCGGGGGTGGAAGTCATGGGGGTGGAGTCCGGGGGTGCAGGGTGGAGTGGAGGGTTTAGGTGAGGGTCGAGAAGCGTAATGGGGGGCTCAGGTGAGGGTCCAGAGACGTAGTGGGGTTCTGCGGGGTGGGGTCCGGGGTGGATGGGTGCCGGCTGGTGGTGTGGGGCGGGGTAGAGGCGCGGGGGTGGGGTGGTGCAGTGAGGGCTCAGAGGTTTAGTGGGGTGGTGCGGGGGTGGGGTAGTGCAGGGTGGAGTGGGGGTTCAGGTGAGGGTCCAGAGGCGTAGTTGCGTGGTGCGGGGGCTGGGGTGCGGAGTGGTGGTGTGGGGGCGGTGGTTGGGCACGAATGAATGGTGCGGGGGTTTGGAGGTGCTGGGTGGGGTTCGGGGGTTGTGATGGGTCGGAGTGGGGTATAAGGGTGTGGTTCGTGGGTTGTGGGTCCAGGGGGAGTGCCCTCTGGCTAGCAAGAGGGCCGCCGAAGGCGGGCCTTGCAGCTTGTAAATATAAATATTTTATCATAAAGTAATTTACTTTAGCAATGAAAATGTAGGTATCTACTAATATAATTAAAACTAGAGAAATCTCAATAAGGAATATTTTTTAATCGTTTATTTTGTAAATATTTTCATTCCTTTCGAAAATTTATTACTAAGGGCTAGGAGAGTAATCAAATTCTTATGATATCTTACACAGGGGTAGGAGGGGTTGAAATAGCCACAATAACAAAATTTATGAATGCCCCTAGATGAAAAAAGGAATGGTTGAAAAAACTGAGTCGAATGAGCAATGGAGAGCTGATCACGAAAATTAAAATGATCGATGAAGAAGAATGAAGAAGGGAGGTTAAGAAGAGAGAGAAGTTGCAAGAAACTGGCAAGAAGAATAGAAGAAGCCGAAAACCAATCAGGACTACGACTGAAGGATTTGTTTATTTGCAGCGTACAATGAAATTGGTCAAAATATTATAATTGGAATATTAAATTGTGAAAAATAAATGATAATAATAATCTTAAAGGGGTTAGTGACTGTCTATCATTTTTATAAGAAAATTCTCAAATTTTTACCATCGAATCATTGATGCTTTAAATATTTATTCCCGAAATTTGAAGTTGATCGTCTGTCCCATTATCGAGGAATAAATGATTGAAAATGGTCCTTTTAACGTGGAAGTAAATGGATGGAGCTTTTAAAAGGGCTATAACTTCTATACAAATTATACCATTTTCAATAAATTTATATAGATCAATCATTCAATTTTTATGAATCGAATGATACATTTTTCAATAGATTTGACAGTCTAGTTAATTAGTTTTTGCAGCCAACAGAATATATCAAAAGCACTAGTGTAGAATTTTAACTCTTATTTCATGAAATCGTTTTTGTGTTAAATAAATGTTTTAATAATGAGAAAAAATTTATCTCAATATTCTTTTTATTGATATTATCAAAACAAAGGTCTTTATTCGAAATTAATAATATCATTATTAACAATTTTTTTATTAAAAAATTTACTGGGCAGACGTTGTCACTCTGCAGAAATACAAAAGATTTTTTCGAAGATTAACCAGATAGATAAGCTGTTCCGAACCTCCTTAAGTCACGGTATTTTCAGATTTTTTATTTTAGAGAAAAAAATTACCAGGGCAAATTGTTGTGTGTTTTTAAGTATCTACATATAAATCTCAATATTTTAAGGAATTTTATGACTTTATATTGGGCCACGGGTTGGTCAGCCCTGATTTAAATCGAATGGGATTAAAGAAGGAAATGAGGAATGATCATCTATTTTTTAAAAGGGTCACGGATATAATAATCCCTGACTATCCATTCTCAATTCACATGTAAGAACGTGCAAAGATCTAAAAGACAAGTCCTGACAAGTTTTAGCCCAGGAGAGAAATTATCAATTGTGATTGTTCTAGAAAAGCCCAATTCTTTGTCTCCTTTTACTAGAATGATATAACTATAGACTTGGTTAGTGTCCTAGAGCTTATAATAATCGAAATAATAAATATTTTATAAAATGAAAATATCAGAAGAATAAGAATTTTTATATATTCGAAACTTCATTATTTTTTTTTTTATTTTATAGTTGAGTTCATAATTTTGCTTTTAGTGAATTTAATTCTTGAAAAAAGCTTCACTCAGTGTACAAATGTTCATTTATATTTCGAAAAAGGGAATAAATATATAATTAAGTAATGGAGAGGGATTCGGCCAATGCCTCTGCTGAATAAAAAACTCCCAATTATGGAAAACGTTTCGGCTTTAATTCAATAATGCCATCATCAGTTCCTAGAGCTGAAAAAAGCGATAAAATCCAAAGTTGTTAATTATAAAATTATATCTTACAGTATTAGCGTCACAATTAATTTTATAAATAAATTGTACGCAGGCAGAGTTGTTGTGGATTTTATCATAATATACAAAATTATATGAAATATAAAATGGTACATAAATCTTGGTGTGCTCTCACTAGATATGCGCAACGTCTCAAGTACAAATACAGCAAATTTTCATTTCATTCAAATAATAATAACAGTATGAGGACATTGATCTAATTAGGATCACTGACCCCTCACAAACATCTCTCAATTAAAAGGATTTCTCCAAATAATTAATCAACATTAAGAATATCAAATTTCAATTTAAAATGACAAAATATAAAATTTTTTATAATTCTTTCCTTTTTTCTCAATGTTTACTATACTTGGGCATCAGTATTTGTCAATATTGACAAGTAGGCATTGCTAAGCCCAATACAATCTGTTTGAAAATTAAGAGCCCTTTGCCCATAGGTCTTAATAAAACATTTTTCGGCTAACAGACGCTTATAATTGTTATCTAATCTCATCAAGATGACAGCATCATCAAACTCAAATCCATGCGTCGTCTCAATATAATGGGAGCTCAGGGCTGTCGAAGCTTTTTTATTTATTATACTTAATTCATGTTCTCTTTTCCGCAAAGACAAAATGCGAGATGTTTGACCCACATAAACACTTGTAGGTTGCGGGCAATCGCGGCACTTAATTAAGTATATCACATTATGTTGTTCATGGGGTGGAACTACATCCTTATACTATATATATTTATCTAGATTAATTTGTAACAACGCTTAGAGAAATTTCTCTAAAAAAATTACCCTCTTGCCTAGAATCGAACCGACGAACTCTTGAACTATGGGCATCAGCTCTAACCACTAGACCAATGTCACATTAATATTTATATCTTGATTTCTTTTATTAAAACTATATATTTTTGATTTAGACTTTGTGTCTAGATAATATTGTATTCATTTGAACTCGAATGAAAATGAAAAAACACCAATAGATTTTAAATTAAGAAACATTAAATATATATTAATTAACGAGGCAAATTTGAAATATAATTTAAACTGATGGCTCCAATCGATTTTCATTAACCAGGCAAATTTGAAATATATATATTCGAATTTTGAAATGAAAGACTCCAATTCTTTTTAAATTAAGAAACATTAAATATATTAATAATTGTTTCTCCTCCCCCCCCCCCTCGCCACTCAAAAATTAAAGATGCGAAAATTTTAAGAGACGATGTATTTTTCGTAGTTTACGGGTATACATTTGGAGTGTGGTTTTTTAAGAGGAATAAAATTTTTGGACCGAGACGCTGCCCGCCAGGGCACCAGCCCGGAGGGCCGAGCTTCGAGGCGTGCCAAAGGCACGCACGAAAAGCTCGTTATTAAATAAAAAGGACATATTACCAATTGATGACAAGGCCGTGCGTACATTATAGTTCTTAAATATTTTTTGAATTTTTCGGCCAACCCTGGCATATAGGTGAGAGAGAAAAATGGTCCATCTCTGAGAGGGGGTACATATGGGGTAGGAGCAATAAGCTGCTTCTCCCATCTTCGACGAAAATTTTTAATTACAGAATTAATGACCCGCTATGGATAAGAGTTCGAGGAAGCCATCATGCTAAAATCATCAATATTCCTCGCAACGTGGACCTCAACACAAGGCCAATAAATCCTTCTAAAAAAATAATATTAGGTGTTCATTTTATATACAAAGGGAGATTGTGAGAAGTAATTGATGGAACGTCCACTGTCAGATGGCTTCACATACAGGTCAAATGATAGAGAACCACTGGGATTTTTGATTATCAAAAGATCAAGGAACGATATTTGTCAATTAATTTCTATTTCATACGTAAAACTCAAATCCGGATGGAAAGCATTGAATTTCTCCAATATCATATCCATTTGATTATGAGGGACAATCGAAATCGAATCATCTACATATTGTAAATAGATCAATAAATTGAGAGGTTTGACGGTGGTATAATAAAATTTTCTAATCACAATTTCGGCTGCTATAGGGCTGAGAGATCCACCCATAGGTAAACCTTTCAACTGCAAATAAATTCTCCCCCCAAATGAGAAATAATTAGAATACAAACAAAAACCCAGGCTTTCTTTAAACCTTTCAAAGCTAAATGTGCTATGCACACTTATGTCATTCCAATACTCATCCACGCAGAACATGAAAAGGTCAAGAGGAATCGAAGTGAATAAGCTTTGGACATCAAAAATATCAAAACATGATCACTCGGAATAACAATATCCTTCAATTTATCCTTAGCCATTCTAGCATTTAATACTTTGAATTCATCAACAATGGTAATATTTTTAAGGATGTCAGCCAGGTATCTAGATAATTTGGAACTGCAATAATTAATAGTGGAGACAATAGGACGGTATGGATGGTCAGGATCAGTCCCTTTGTGGGTTTTTAATAATCCATATATTCTAGCCATGTTCGATTTCTTGGGCCTAAGTGTATTATAAAGAATAAATAAATATATCTCTACTTATAAATCTCAATGTTTTAAGGAAGTTTGGGCCACACTCATTGCAGTGCTCGGCTGCGGGTTGGACAGCCCTGCTCATCTAAGGGATAGGTGAAATTTTTCTAGCGCAAACTGAGAAAGTGCAACAATTCAATAGTAATAAAAAAAAATAACTAAAGAAAAATGTATTTTAATTCGATTTATTGTAAGTATTAGAAGTTTTTTAAGAGACTGACTGTCAGATTTATAATTGAAGATTTAATGGAAGGCATCAGTGCAATAATAAATAGAAATATTATTTCAAATAAACGTGTAATCGATCTTTATTGGAAGGTTTTCTCTTTACAACTTTTGAATCGACGTTTCGGAGAGTCACATTGACCGTTTGAAGCTTGAAGAGGGAAGGAAGATCCTCCAAAAGGTCGGTTCAAAAGGTATATAAACAGAAAAAACCTTCCAATAAATATATTGGACTCGATAAAAGTACAGATGGAAACATTAATATGACAAAGATGGCAATTATAAATCTACTCTTATTAAATGAGCAAAAATTATACAAAATATATATATATATATATATATATTTGTTTATATATCTTGTATCATAGTTCTATTTTGAAAACGGCTCTAGCGATTTTGATGAAACCAACTCTATTAACAAGTTTTGAGGATGAGAAAACGACCTGGCTAGGTCTGGACCTCGACAAAATTCATCTTAATTGATCTTTTCTTAATTAAAGTAATTATTTATAGATGAAAATCTCAATAAAAAGTTTGTTTACATTTTTTTCAATTATCTTTTATTTATTAATTGGTTTTTTAATTTTAAAAACCCACTAATAGGTTATACCAAATATTGTTATATATTAGAATTTGCCAATTTAATTGATTAAAATTCTTCTTATTAAAAAACCCCGACTAAAAATATTATCTCAAGCTAGAAGATCATGTACAGTCGATGGTGGGGAAGTAATCTCCGAAATCGAAGCCTCAAATACAATGTATACATTATTTCATGTAAAAAATTGCTTCAATAAAATTATTATTTATTATTTATTTAATTGATTAAAAAACTCGATAAATTGTTATTTAATTAAAAAAAATAATTATACGGAATTTATTTATTTACCTATATACACATAATCTGTGGACCACTAGAAAACTAGAAATGCAAAAACTGGGTGCGGGGTGGGGAGTGCAGGAGGTGGGGTTCAATGGTGGGGGGTCGGGGGTGGGGTGAGGTTCGGGGTTGGGAGGCGCGGTCCAGGGGCGTTTGGTTACCGTCCATCGCTCGGTGACTCCAGGTACTTATTTTCTTATTAGGGGGAGGCTTCAGCCCCCAGGTTCCGGCGCTTATGGTCTTAATTGCAATCAAACAACCCAAACAACATAAAAAATAACAATTAAACAAAAATAGTAGGAAATTGGACAATAAATCAAAAACAGAGTTTTTATTAAATGGGCCAGGCGTTTCGTCAATTTATTTCGACTTCCTCTTATCACAATTCCACTATGCGACGAAACACCTCTAATCTTTATTATTTCTACAATACATTCTTGGCCTCAATTACTCAACAACTTGAACTTTTTTCCCTTTTGAAACAAATTAAAAAAATCAATTTTTTAAAATAAAAACTCTGTTTTGATTTATTGTCCAATTCCCTAGTATTCCTGTTTAATGGATGGATGCGAGCGATGAAATATAAAAAATTCATTGGAAAGTTTTCTCTTTACATCTTTTGAATCGATGTTTCGGAGAGTCACATTGACCCTGAAGAGGGAAGGAAGATCCTCCAAAACGTCGGTTCAAAAGGTATATAAATAGAAAAACCTTTAATAAATATATTTTATTTTTTTATTAGAAATAATCTTTTTTTTATTCTTTGTCTGCTTTTCCATTAGATTGTCAATTTAATGTAGTTGTTTTTTTTTAAAGTATTTTTATTTATTTATTTATTATTTAGTGTAGTTTAATTGATTGAATATATTCGTCTCGCCACCCTTGCCTGGCGTTCTGAGAATCGATCGGTGGCTGCGCATGCGCGGGGCGTTGCAAGGGCGCGTGCCGTTTTCTGATTGGCCGCCGGGCCCAGACGGGGGCGGGTGCATAGGGCACAAGCAGCCGGCCACCCCATGGAAAATGGCTACCCGTTGATTTGGCCCGCTCGTTCATATCTCCAGCCGATAATCGACAAGTCCATTTGAGAGCATAAATTAGCGCTTTTAAAGGCCGGTTATCCACTGGAAGAGACAATACGATACGGAGATTAAGCGCGACAATGAGCCAATACTCTATTTACTAAATAGGGGAAGGAGGGTGGGGGGTAAGACTGGGTAGCGAGGCAAGATGGGGCAACTTTATATCTCAAAAACTAAAACAGTTTTAATAAAACGCCATCTTATGGTTTTATCTCGAAACTTTGAGCGGTAGTGCGATAAGACGTTGCATGTTAGTAAAAAACGATTTTTTAGTTGTTTGATGTTATTTTTAGAGTGTGTTTGAGTGTGACTGTCAAAAATACATAGGTTTTGACAACAAAGTTTTATTGCAATCCCTGTATTTTAAATTTGATTTTAGACTAAATATTTACACGATTAATTGTCAATTTATAACCTCAAAAAAATGTTTAGCTTACAAAGTCCCGTTGGAGCAAAATGGGGTACAGGGTACAGGTACCCCATCTTACCCCGATATTTAGTGTATATGAAACTAGTTAGGTATGTTTTATTTATACTAATTACAATGTTGATTTTGTTGCTGCTGAGGCTACTGAAATTGATTTAGAGCTGACATCGTCTACCTCACAACTAACTACGCCGCCATGTATTCCAATGCCCCTAGAATCCTCTGATTATTCTCCTCTTAACAACCAGCAATCAGGAAATCAATTTTTATATTCAACAACCCCGAGATCAGCCAAATTCATTTGGGGTTAAGATCGCGTCGCCACCTTCTAATTTACCTCAATAGTGGTCTTTCTCATTCTAATATTAATTTTTCTTCAAATCAACCAAGTACGTCTTCGCCCTAGAGCAGCGGTTCCCAACCTTTTTTGACCAGGGACCATTTTGATTTCGTTATTATTAGCAGGGACCACAAGGTTAAAAAATAAACTCTAACAATCTAAAAATAATCTTTAATCGAAACGTTTAACATAATCATAAAATTCAAAAGTAACATTAATTAACAGTGTTATAGTTATTGAAAACATATAATTTTTAGTAAATAATTCAGTTTGCATCAATGAGATTTTTGAGGTTGCATGTTATGTACAAGTTCTTGAATTCTTGGGGTGATATTTTTGCTCAAAGCTACACGCATATCACCACTTACTTTCAATCGATTCCTAGACTTGTTTTTAATTATTAGTAAAGCAGAAAATCCTTGTTCGCATAGATAAGTTGTTGAGAAAAGCATAAGATAACGCAAAGCGATTTCTCGAATTTTAGTGTATGAAATTGCTTTTTTACACCAAAACTGCTCTAATGAATCAGATTCAAATGCGTCCTTACAGTTACTATCATTTTGTAATTCAATAAGTTGTTCTTGGATTTCTTCTGCAAATTCTTTTTTTTTATAAATTTTATTAAACCAATTATTTTACATTAATTAATGTATACATTGTATTTTTGCTTCGATTCCGGAGATTACTTCTCCACCATCGAGTGTCCTTATTCATCTTTAGTCCTTGTTTTTAATAAGAGGAAAAATCTAATTAGATAAAAAAACCTCTTTTCCGATAATTATTTCAATTCCATTATTCCCCAATCAAGTCGATTGGTTTTCATTCCCTCCTCCTCCATCATCTCATCTCTGCAACTTCTTATTCGGAATTTGTACATATATTTTCATTTGAAATGAACTATTTGTAGGTTTTAAAATTATATTTCCTAACTTTTAACCGACTTCTTTATTATATATTTATATTCGAAATGCACTAGGTATTTGTGGGTTTTAAAATTAAATTTGATGATTTTCCTCGATTTCCATGGAATCCCCTCATCAAATTCTGACTTGGTGACAATCGGACCACCTCGAGAGAATATCCTACGCTCGCTATTTGTTATGCATCAGCGCGTGTTGATTCAAAGTTTGAAATCTTTCGCGGACCATATTTTAGTTCTTACGGACCACTAGTGGTCCGCGGACCACAGGTTGGGAACCACTGCCCTAGAGCCAAGAAATCAGTCAATTGTTTCTCAAATTAAATGCTTTTCTGCTGCATCGCATGTTCAATCATCTGTGCTTAATCAGTCATCCATAACGTCACTTCAGACACAGGAACAGCCAGGACCTAATACTTCATTTCATCTCGTTAATCCCAGGCTTATGATGCCAATTCCTCGAATTAACCAAAGAAGAAAAGAGAAGTGCACAAAAGAGGAAAAACAGCCGTAATAACTTCCTTTCCCTATACAAGAAAGAATTACAACAAAAACTAAATGATAGGATAGCCATGGGAAAGAAGAAAAAACTGCAAAAAAACAAACAAAGAAACAGAATAAAGAATTAGATAGTGAGATAGAAGACACTGAATGTCTTTATTGCAAGGGTTTATACTCTGAACCTCGGGAAGGGTGGATTACCTGTCAACAATGTGGGAGATGGGCACATTGCGACTGCACTGCGTCGATGATGAGGATGAAGTTTCAATTCATAATTGTCCTTTTTGTAAAGATAATGATGACTAAAATGTTTAAGACTGAGTGTACCCCATCTTGCCCAAAGGAGGTGGGGCAAGATGGGGCAAAATACTTTTTCTTTAGTGATTTATTCATTATTCAAAAAAATGTAAAAGTTTTTATTTTTTTATTACAATCTAATAGAGGGAAGACTGATTAAGTTAATAAATAAAATTCTTAATTTCTGTGATGTATCTTTAGTATTTTTTTCGACTCTCAAGCCTTAAGGTCCCCGTCTTGATCCGACCTTCCCCTACTATTACTAATCGTACTCTACTCCATTTGCTAATGGTCCATAGAGCGTTGTCGCTTCCAGTGGACGACTGGGGCAAGACTCGGAGCTATTTGTCAGCATCTAGAACAGTGGTTCCCAACCTTTTGTGGCCCATCGCCCTTTCTGGATGTTGACTAATACCTATCGCCCCCTTTTCATTTTCAGAGTATGCCTAATTTTATTTTGAAGTAAAGTGTAAATAATAAAGCAGTTTTATTATTTTAAACAATTTTATTACCGTATATAAAAACAACCAAAGCAGTTTTATCCAGTCACTCTTAAATAAAATAGAAAAAAAATTAAAATGTACTTTTCTTACAGATTTTTTTTAAGAACAAAGAAGTGAAATAATTAACTAAGATCATTGACGGACATTTAAAAAACAAGAGTACATGTTTGCATTTTCAAATTGGAATCTGGAAAAATTAAGAAAGTTGACAATTAGCCCATAAATAGAGGATCCAAAAAGTGGTTCAGCTTACATTAATTGCGGGAAAAGATTTTTTTCTAGGATCGTTTGGTATGGTGTGGGTATGCCAAATCTCAGTTTGCGACCTGGTGGTCCAAGTAAACGTTCAAGTAACAAAATTTCCTAGACAATGAGATAGGAATCAAGTTTCTAGGATGAGTGGTTTTCATTTTATGAAGGAAAAACTACAATTTTTTGCAAAAAATTGCATTTTGTAAAAACTTCAACCTCATTGCAGCACTGATTACCATTATCCAATTAAGATGAAACTTTGTTTCAATTGCAGCAAATTTAATCTAGTTTAAACATGTATAGAGTGGTATTTATCGAAAATGTGCTCCTTCATGATCAAAATGGGAAAAATCGAAAAAAGTGATAGTTTTTGGGATATTCAAAAGTGATCCCAGGTCTGTTTTTTGGATCCCCATTAAAAATCGAACTACTGGAACAATTTTGGATATTTTTTTTAATCGACGCGAAATTTTGGCCTCTTTAATTTACTATAGGACGGTTATTTGCAAAATATGAACTGTTTTTGAGTTATAAGCGGGAAACTGGAAAAAGTCCGAAAATTTCAAAGTTTTTCGGCCACCAAAAGTTGTCCCCCACATTTTCGAGGTCGGAAACTTAGATTTCGCATACCCACACCATACCTAAAAAAATCTTTTCCCGCAATTAATGTAAGCTGAAACCCCTCTATTTACTGGGCTAAGTTAAAGTTTGAAAAAATAAATGAAAGTTTGAAAACTTTGTTATTGTTTTATTTTACCCGGCAACTTCTACTGTACAGTACTATTTTAATTTTCGCCCCTTAGAATACTCATCGCCCCCCAATCGCCCCTCACTTATTTATCGCCCCCCGACAACCCAAATTGCCCACTTGGGGGCGATCGCCCCCAGGTTGGGAACCACTGATCTAAACAAAGACACTAAGATCTACTGGGGTGTCACGTATCCCAACGAAAAACGTGGAACGGAGGAGAGGGAAAGAGACTGATGATGAAGGTCAAACAATCAGAAACCATAGATATAGCTTCAAACAAATGAAATTATTGGCCATAATGTATGATTTATTCCGGGGCCATCAAGCAGAGGACAACCTCGGCTAAATTCTTTTTAAAAATCAACAACTCTGCTACTCTTGGCAAGAAACAAAGTCTTTTCAAATTGAACGCATTTGTTTTGATATTTATTTTATAACCCATTAACAAAATTAGCGGAACGTGTACTTAATAAAGAAAATTTTATAAAGTTGCATTGATTGGATTTGATGGAATAGAATGAATGGATAGGATTGATGGATAGGTCAAGTCGATGTTGATCGACGATTGGGAATAATGGAATTTAGATAATTATCGGAAAAGAGGTTTTTTCATCTCAATTAGATTTTTCCTCTTATTAAAAACAAGGACTCAAGATGAATAAGGACACTCGATGGTGGAGAAGCGATCTCCGAAATCGAAGCTAAAAATACAAGGTATACATTCAATTAATGTCAAACTCAATTGGTTTAAACAAAATTTAATAAAAAAAAAAAAAAAAAAAGTTTAAATTAAATGTGAAATTTGAGGAAAAATCAAAATTTAGGGGAGTTGTTAAAATGAACAAAAGTGTCGATTAGATTAAGTTAATCCAAGAAACTAAAAGATAAGATTCATCGCTTTAAATCGAATTATAGCTTTTTTTTGTTCGGCTAATTTTGTCTATAAGTATATTTGCATTTATTGATGTTTCTATGTTCTGTCCAAATTCTATACGAAACGTCTTGATTTTAAAAATAAAAGGTATGGAAAAATTTATACAATTTTTTTGTTTTAACTTACCTTGAATACTATACTTTAATAGATGAAGGAGGAGTGTATCAGCCAAAGATGGAATCACTTGGGTTCAATAAAACATTTCAATGAATACGGAAGAGGCTAATTTTATTTATCTGTTTTCAATCTCTCAGATCGCGTCTTCTTATCATTGAAACCTCAAAAATCTTCTTATATCTTCAAATCTTGTTCGTAGACATACAAGCAGAATATATAGGATTTGAGATTTTATAATGTGTCTAAGAATAGTTCTCGTGTAGATACATCCCAACTTTTATCAACACCGTTACAAGTAAAATACCAAAGAATGCATTCATCTCGTCTTTCTCACAATAGGTTGCCATATGTGGATGATTGGGGGGATTGAATGGGAGAGAGGAGGTAATTAAAACCAATCGACTTGATTGGGGAATAATGGAATTGAAATAATTATCGGAAAAGAGGTTTTTTTATCTAATTAAGAGATTTTTCCTCTTATTAAAAACAAGGACTAAAGATGAATAAGGACACTCGATGGTGGAGAAGCAATCTCCGGAATCGAAGCAAAAATACAATGTATACATTAATTAATGTAAAATAATTGGTTTAATAAAATTTATAAAAAAAATTGGTTGCCATATTTATTTTTCTTGGAGCTTACACTCCTAGCTTCTCGATTAGTACAAATTACGATTTCTTTCTACAATATTTGGAGCTATAAATTTTTTCAAGCATCCACTTGAGTAAATATTTTCCTTTTTTAGTAAGTCCGGGTGTAAAACGTATTATATCAAAAGATCTAAATTTACTTGCGGGCTCTTTTTTAGGATGTTTTGACCATTTCTTTCCACTTGGGGAAGTCAAAAACCATCGATTGTCTCCATATCCATATTATTCACTCTCTCACTGCTACTACTATCACTATCCATTGCCATTTCGTGGCGATGAATCACAATTTGGGTCTACATCTTCATTGAGAGCTGCATCTAAATCTAACATCTCCATAATACAGAATCTCACTTGATAATCTGATCCAACATATCGAAGTTTTCCGTCGAGCCCATTGCAGCACAAAGTTTTTTCAAATAGCAGTTGACTTCGGTATTTCAACTTTGGCAGTTTCCCCTTTCCTGGCCCCGCAGCCGATGCCATTTACATAAAAGAGGCCACCGAACACGGTTCTTTTTTAAATAAAAAAGCTAATATTAAATATAATTTATAGTATAGAAACCTACCGAATTACAAATATTTTCTACGATTGAAAACACAACCACAAAACACAAAACAGCTTCGGCAGATTACAACTAACTAACGTAGTAAAGGACACAAATTCAAGAATGAAAGTGGAAAATCACTAATAATTAGTATACCAACCAAAATTAAATGAATGCACCAAATTTTAAACCAGAGAAGGTGAATTTGAATGTCACAAATTAGTTCGGGTACAAAATACCCATGTCATAAAATAGTAGCAAAAATAATAATATGTATAAATTCAAATAACAATAAATTTACGGTACACGTTAACACTTCTATTTCATTCATAACTAACCAATAGAGGAATTCATGACATTTGATTACATTTATTACACATCTTATCTGTAAAAAACAGAATTTTATTACAACGTGGGTATAAAATACCCATGTTATGCATCCTAGGGTTAAAGGTGTTTTATTGAACCCAATGATTCCATCTTTGGCTGATACCTCCTCCTTCATCTAATACAGTTTCATCACAGCCACGAACTCTAACAATACTACACTTTAATCTTATAAAAGTCTGCATGCACCCGAATCAGAATATTCACAATAATTTTATTTTATTTTGTTAATAAATGTTGTGTAATGTTTATTTGAAAATCGATAGAAACATTTTTTGATCGAAATTCAAGAGAATGGAAGCTTATCAAAAAAGGGAATTTATTTCCATTTAGGTTCCTAGCAAATATGTATAATTTAGTGCCTGGCAGGCAAGCCATCGAGGCCACATCATCTTGTCAACCAAAGGTAAATTATTCTTTCTTACTTTCTAGTTTTCTAAAACATACGTACTTTCTCTAGCATATATTATATTTATATTTATATTTATATTTATATTTATACACGAACTATTTTAAGCTACTTTACCCTCTGCATAACTCAAAAGTTATTAGACTTACATACTTGAAATTTTGAATGCCTAATAAGACCTACTGAAACACCTAGAATCCCAAATTCTGTGAATAAAACTATTATAGCTCTTAAGTTGAAAAGTGCCATTTTTAGCACTGACTCGCTCACTGACTGACTGACATATCAAAAACCTAAAGTACTTCCGCTGATCCTAGAATGCTGAAATTTGGCATACTGGTAGAGTTTGGGCTACAATTAAAGGAAAAATCGAAAAAGTGAAACTTTCCCTTTTTCAGGACCTAAAATGAAGGGGTGAAATTTATTATAGGCTTAATTAACATATAGTGAAAATAAAATCAAGCTAGAATGCTGAAATTTGGCATTACCGGTAAAGCTTGGCACATTAATAAAGGAGGAAATTGAAAATACTCGAAACTTTCCCTACTTCGGGGTCCAGAAATAGCTGGGGTAGAAATTTATGAAAAACAATACATTTTATGAGAAATATTTAATTATTATTGGATAAAAAATACTTTTTGGTATTAAGATATAAAAAACAAACGAATTTATTTTTGGAGAATCTTTAATCTCGATATATATATATTTCGGGTGACTAACCCATCTTCAGGAGAAACAGAAAGTAATATCTTAATGTGAAACCTACCAAGTATTTTTTATCCAATAAATAATTTTAAAAAATGTTTCACCAAGTACTAACACCAAATCCCTTAAAAACTATTTAATTATTATTAATATAAATGTTTAAATGTAATTATTTAGATAAATTAAAGCATGAAACTTTTCAAAAATTAATAATATTTGATCAAAACACAAATGTGTGAAAAAGGGTTGAAACGGTACAAGCCGTCAAAAGAGTTGAAATCTAAACGGGTACCAAGTACCATAGCAGTTGCTTAAATCATAGCATATAGGGATGAACAATGATCTTCAATTGATTTAAAAGAAAATTTGTTATGTTCTTTGATATTAAATTTATAACTTGGCAAGTTTTATATCCAACTAAATTGTTTGTAGTATAAAATAGAACAACTAGCAAAGCTAAATTTTAAGCTTGTATTAAATATCATCACGTTAAACATAAGTTATTGACTATTATAACTTGCCAAGTTATAAATTTAATATTATCTAAAGAACGTAACAAATTTTCTTTTAAATCAATTGAAGAACGTTGTTCATCCCTATAGCTACGATTTAACCAACTGCTATATGGAACTTGCTACCCGTTTAGATCCCAACTCTTTGTCGGCGAAGCCGTTTGTATCGAACTTGGCCCCTTTTCACATTAATGTTTTTGGACAGATTACATATACATATATGTGGGAACTGAACTCTTCACTGATCACTGCGTGTGGGTTGCGTGTGGCTTGTTGCGTTATTTGTGTCTAGGGTAAAAGATTTATCAAATAAAAGTTTCACTTATAAGATAAAATATTTATTAACAAGAATAATATTCTATATACAGGTGAATGACAACTTTCATTCGAAGGGCGTTAATTATAAAGGCGTAATAGTAATTGTGAACTTACGGAGGAGATAGACATACTACGTAGTCCGACAGGGGTGTGTGCTATCACCGCTCCTCTTCAATGTTTATTCAGAGGAAATATTTAAACAGGCTTTCGAAGATCAGGAGGGATGGAATCGTGGTGAATGGCATAAAACATCAACAACATCAGATATGCAGACGACACGCTGTTAATAGCTAGTACTCTGGAAAGACTCTACAGAGGCTGCTAAATAGAACAACCTCCGCCGCGAGTGAAGAGTATGGGCTAAAACTGAATGTGGCCAAAACAAAATATATGGTCATCGTAGTGAAGAAGTTAAACCCCTATGACACCGGACTAAAAGTTAGTAACAACCCTCTTGAGAGAGTGCAACAAATTAAATACCTAGGATGCAATCTTTTAATGATGTTTGGGATCACTCTGCAGAAATCAAACAGAGAATTGAAATGGCAACGTAATGCATTCCAGCGAATAAGACCTCTGCTGTGCGGCACACAACCTCAGTATGGATTTGAGGATGCGGCTGGGTAAGTAAGATGCGTTACGTGTTTCCGGTTCTTCTATATGGGATGGAGGCTCCGACTCTTACAGAAGCGACAAGCAACAGAATGCAGGCATTTGAGATGTGGGATATACCGGCGAATCCTGAGAATAAGTTGGATGGAGAGAGTTACAAATGAAGAGGTTTTAAGAAGAATGAAAAAAGAAAAGAATTAATAAATAACATCAAAATTAGAAAATTATCGTACTTCGGCCATATATTACGAAACTCTAAATACCAATTTCTACAGCTTATTATTCAAGGGAAAATAGCCGGTAAACGAGGACCTGGGAGAAGAAGGACATCATGGTTAAAGAATCTGCGGCAATGGTTCGGGAAGACTTCCTTGGAGTTGTTTCGGGCCGCCGTCAATAAAACAATCATAGCCAGAATGATCGCCAACATTCGCTGAGCGGATAGGCACCAAAAGAAGAAGAATAGTAATTGTAAATCGTTTGAGAGAGTAAAGGGGTTGAATCTATCGTATATCGTTGATTCTGTTCGTGTCTGACTGTAGTCCGTATGATGGTCAGATTGGAAGTGTAGCTAGAGCTCTCGTAGACATCATCTCATAAGGGTAGTGGGAGAATACATCATGTGACAAATATTATCAATTACGGGTGGAATTGAAACAGGCACCTAGGGGGATTGTGGGATTCCACCTTATTCACGCCTCACTTACTCAAGTTTCAGACTATGGTCTTTGTGTACTGAAAAGAATGAAAAGACCTTTGCAAGGGTTCGTTTGTTGGGGGAAAGGGCTCTTAGTTGACCATCACGTTGTGTGGCCAGATGGAGCGCAGTTAGAAATTTCTGTAGTAATGATTTCAAACTCGACATCTATATCCATTAATAAATCTACTTTCTTCAAGCAGAATTGTTTTCACTATGCTCGGGCTGCCTTTCCATTATATATGAATCGAGATGGCTACCAGTCTTCTCTCTCCAAAGAGACAATTTCTTCTATAGGGGCAGTATATAAATTATTTCACACATTGAAGGGAAGGGGGACATCTCAGATTTGTGCCGAGAGTTGACAGGGGGACTCCTTGGATCTCACACATTGCAGATGTCACAAAGTTCAGATTAAAGTTTCAGACTCTGGTCTTTGTGTACTGAACAGAATGAAACGACTTTTGCAAGGGTTCGTTTGTTGGCGGAAGAGGGCCTATAGGTCGTGGATACCAGTGGACCGTTAGATCTGTGTTGATTCAAACGACCATAATTAAATAATTTATCAACAATATTTCAACTCCTGTACATATATTAAAATCGAGAGGCAACGTTTTTCTTGACAACCAATGGTAAATATAATTAATCTTAATAAGGTTAACCTATTAAAAACGCATTCATAAATTGTTTAAAAGAATTAATTATTTAGTTTCGTAATTATTTATTATCAATGCATTCGATAAAAGTACAGAGGAAACATTAATATGGCAAGGATGGAAATTATTAATATACGAGCTTTCGTGCGTGCCTTTGGCACGCCCTCGAAGCTCGGCCCTCCGGGCTGGTGCCCTGGCGGGCAGCGTCTCGGTCAAAAATTTTTATTCCTCTTAAAAAACCACACTCCAAATGTATACCCGTAAACTACCGAAAATACATCGTCTCTTAAAAGTTTCGCCTCTTTAATTTTTGAGTGGCGGGGGGGGGGAGGAATAATTATGAATATATTTAAATTTAAAATTTAAATTTAAATTTCATTTTTCCTTTTCAAAACAAAAATAATGAAATGATTTATGAACTACAAAAAATTCGCAGGCTGAATCATGGAAATTATTCAAATTTACGCGGTTCAATTAATTTAATTAATTACAAAAATATATTTAATGTTTCTTAATTTAAAATGAATCGGAGTCTTTCATTTCAAAATTACAATTATATTTCAAATTTGCCTGGTTAATGAAAATCGATTGGAGCCATCAGTTTAAAATCCGAGCTGACAATTATATTTCAAATTTGCCTCGTTAATTAATATATATTTAATGTTTCTTAATTTAAAATCTATTGGTGTTTTTTCATTTTCATTCGAGTTCAAATGAATACAATATTATCTCGACACAAAGTCTAAATCAAAAATTTATAGTTTTAGTAATAGAAATCATGGTATAAATATTAATGTTAGATTGGTCTAGTGGTTAAAGCTAATGACCTTAGTTCAAGAGTTCGTAGGTTCGATTCTAGGCAAGAGGGAAATTTTTTTAGAGAAATTTCTCTTAGCGTTGTTACAAATTAATCTAGATAAATATATATAGTATTTTCTTATTATGGGGAGACTTCAGCCTCCCAGGTTCCGGCGCTTATGGTCTTAATTGCAATCAAACAACCCAAACAACATAAAAAATAACAATTAAACAGGAATAGTAGGGAATTGGATAATAAATCAAAACAGAGTTTTTATTAAATGGGCCAGACGTTTCGTCAATTTATTTCGACTTCCTCAGTGGCCCATCTTATCACAATTCCACTATGCGACGAAACATTTTTATTATTTCTACAATACATTCTTGGCCTCAATTACTCAATAATCTTGAACTTTTTTCCGTTTTAACAATTAAAAAATCATTTTTTTTTTTAATAAAATTTTTGTTTTTGATTTATTGTCCTATTCCCTACTATTCCTGTTTAATTGTTAGTTATTAAGGATGCGAGTGATGAAACATGAAAAATAACAAATCATGATGTAGGTATTTATTTATTTTACATTTCGTCGCCTCTTAGAGCAGGTATGGGCAACCTTTGCTTAGCTGAGGGCGTAAATTCGGGACTTAATCAGGTCGCGGGCCTTAGGTAAGAAATAAGTAGGTAGTAGTGAATAAAATAGCGATAAAAATTCAAACATTTTTTTATTTATTAATGAATAAATTAATACATAATACTAAGCATAATCAAACATAAAAAGCAAATTAACAAAAAAAAAAAAGATGGAAAAATGAAATGAAAATTAATGAGAGACTTGAGTTTGAAGCTGAGAAACAAGATGATCAAAATTAGGGTCAATATCACTAGGCGCAAAGTGTTTTCAAAATTAACATCTGTAAGCAGTGTACGGTGCTTATTTTTTATTAATTTTCATGATTAAAAAAGCTTCTCACATTTATACGTGCTTCCGAATGTGCAAATTATTTTTCTTACAAAGTAATTACAAATAAACTATGGGTGGTAAATCTTTAATTTTTACTTTACCATACAGGGTATGGTCAAGTATTGTAATCGTGCATGAAAAAAGTGTTTTTTTTCCTTCTTTTTTCGAAATATCTCTAAAACCGGCTGAAACTATTTTGATTAAAAAAAATTGAGCTAAACCATGGCATTTCGGTCTAGAAAAAAGCCCTAATAAGTGAACATCGAAAAAATTATATTTTTTGAGATAATAATTAGTTTTGTCAAAATGTCTAGTTAGTCTGTGCTTTACCAAATTTTGTGGACGAGCTAGCTCAAAAACTAGTGTGAATATCAAAACCAAATTTCACACATAGTTTTGGTCCATTGAGATTAAGAGCTGATTAGATTTTGGTGCATATCGACCGAAAATTAAGGGGGTGGAGGGGGGTTAAAAATTAAAAATCTTGGCCATTTGAGCAAGCTCAACCAAATTTTGTATTCATAATCAGAGGGACTTGTTTTGTCAAAATGTCTGATAGTTCTTGCGTTACCAAATTTTTGTGGACGAGCTAGCTCAAAAACTAGTGTGAATATCAAAACCAAATTTCACAAATAGTTTTGCTCCATTGAGATTAAGAGCTGATGGTGCATATCGACCTAAAATTAAGGGGGGTTAAAAATTAAAAATCTAGGCCATTTGAGCAAACTCAACCAAATTTTGTATACATAATCAGTAGGGACCCCAGAAGTCTAAAAATGCAAAAACTAACCGCCTAAAATAGGGGAGGGGGGTGTAGGGTCAAAAATGAAAATCTTGGCCATTTACCAAACTCAACCAAATTTTGTATACATAATCAGATGGGCCATAGTAATCTAAAAATGGAAATACTATCCTCCCAAAATGGGGCAGGAGGGGGGGGGTGTAGGATCAAAAATGAAAATATAGGCTCTTGTACCAAACTCAACCAAAGTTTGTATACATAATTATTGCCCCCCCACCCCCCAGGAGTCTAAAAATGGAAAAACTAACCCCCTCTACATGATTTTAAATAATTTTATTGAATATTAAATATAAGTGAGGGGCCAGGTTGTATGGTAGTGGATGGCCACATCAGAACACGTCAGCTTATTTTAATAAACACTCTGTTTTTGATTTATTGTCCAATTCCCTACTATTCCTGTTTAATTGTTATTTATTATGGATGCGAGCGATGAAACATAAAAAATAACAAATCATGATGTATTTAAGTATTTATTTTACATTTTGTCGCCTTAGAGTGTAAACCTGATAACTCACAGGACAGACAAAAAACAGACCAAATTTAATATTGTTGTTTTGGAAAGAAACTATTTTTAACATTTTTTTCTACAACTTACGATCGTAATTGTAAGTAGCAGTTTTACTTGGACAATGCTTCATTTATTTTTCTTTTGAACGGTATTAATATGTCATATATAATAAAAAATCGATTTAGTAGGTTTACACTCTAAGGTGACGATTTAATGTATTTATTTCTCAAACAGTCGATAGATAATTTTCAATTGAAGTTCTAGCTTTAAATTTAGCTTCCTCCAAAGGAGTTCTTCCGTCTTTATTTTTTAAATTTTTATCAGCCCCTCTTCGAATCAATACTTTTACTACATCCAATCTATTTCCCAAAACACCCCAATGAAGAGCCGATTGGTTTTCTACATTTTGAAGATCTATATTCGCTCCTTTATCGAGCAAATATTCTGCTACGGACGGAAAGCCAAAATTAGCTGCGTACATTAAAGGTGTATTTTTTTGAGTATTTCCTTCATTAACATCGACTCCACTTTTCAATAAAAATTGCACAATGTCCAATCGGCCAAACCAGGCGGCATAAATCAATAGAGTATTAGACAGCTCTTTTTCATTTTTTTTGTTAATATTTGTGGGATCTTGATTGTAATAAAACCGGACTTCCGGCAGATTTCCATCTCTAACTGCCTGCCAAATATCCATGCTTTCTCCTTTTTCTGCTGGACCACAAGTTAACATCAAATCCTCAATCTGCAAATAAATAAATAATCCATTTTTAAAATTAAATCAAACAAGGTACCTACCTATTTTCTGCAAATAAATAACATACACACAACACACTTCATTCATGTTTTCTTATAATGGAATATCTTGGTGGGTTTTGTTATGAGGATGATTCAGATAGTTATTTATATTATAAGGATTTAGGTTCCTCATCAATATCCACTTAATTCACTTATCAGTCCGTCTCCAAAAATTACTCCAATCTTATTTAGGGAAGAATGGTAGGTATTAATTTAAATAGGTCTGGTTCCTACAAGTTAGTTAATTCAGATATTAATATAGGTTTGTATTGTTAGGGCTCTCGTGAGGTGAGTGCTGTGTGGTGCTTTGTGCGCCCCCCCATCAAGTCGATGGGGTCCTAACAATCTGTTGAGTGCAGGTTGTAGGTTGCGTGTTCATATAGGGTGTGTGCAGGGAGGGGCTGCTGGTTGGCGTTTGGCCCCTCCAGATTCGAATGTCCGAATCCGTTCGCTTCCCCAGTCGAATCGAGTCGCTTTAATTATAGCATGGGTGATAATATTTCACTCATGCAAAAACGACGCAACGATCCGACTGAGTCATCTAGCGGCCGTGTCTCAAGGCTCGTCGCCATGAGCAAGAGCGGGCCGCTACAGTTTGTATTCATTTGTAGGATCTGGCATTGATTTATAGAACAGTCTGTTTATTACTACTTGGGATTATAGTCCTCTGCCCCCTATGATTAAATCAATAATTATACATTTTGTCAAGTCTTAAATTCCTAGAATTGTACAAAATTTTATTTAGTTCTCACCAGCAGAGATTAGCTGAAGTAGAGAGAGGGCTACGATCCTTGTTAAGGTTTTAACCAGGTTTCCTTAACAGCTTATGACAAATTCCAGGATGGCAAATGCGTCGTTTACTCCTGCTATCGAGTTTTTGCGAGGAATTACTTAAATTACTTTTTGTCTTTTGTGTGATTTTGGAGAAAATTAATATCCTACATAAGTTTTGTAAGTGTTTCAAGAGTTTGAATCTTATATAGTACGCGCACTAATAAGGGTTCCATTTTACTTAATTAAAAAAAAAAATTACCTACCCGATTTTTCAAATTCTCTATTTCTTTTTGCTGAGATGAATTCTGGTCCAACAACTGCAACAAAAATAAAATACATTGCAGCTTTTCCCATTTGAGTTACAGAGCTAAAATTATATACACATGTAATTATAGGTAATCCATCTGGAAGAGAGTACCAAATTTCAATAATATAGCATAAATAGATTCTGAGATAAGGACATGATAAAATAGCTAATTTTGGTAATCTTAAATATTTTTATATTAGCTATTAGCTTTAATGTTTTCCGATAATTATTTAGTAACGTATTTCAATATATTATCTTTTTTGTTCGTATATAAATTGCTAACAAATAGTCAGGACATTTTTTAATAACGCGCGTTTTAAATAAAATAGATACCATGATAAGTTTTCCTTATTTGGCATGGAGATTTCAAAGGATATTAATAAGCCTGGCTCTGGGACAACGGAATTAAATATTTAATTATAATTTATTATAATATGTAGGAAATTCAAAAAAATCTTAGTAAATCATTAAAATAATGTTTCAAAAAAGTTATTTGCAGCCAACAGAATATAACAAAAGCACAGTATATAATTCCAACTCTATTTCTTGAAATCGTTTTTGTGTTAAATAAATGTTTTTATAATGAGAAAAAATTTATCTCAATATTCTTTTTATTAATATTATCAAAATAAAAATTTGTATTCGAAATTAACCTCATTATTAATAACGAGCTTCGAGGGCGTGCCGCTGGTGCCCTGGCGGGCGGCGTCTCGGTCCAAAAATTTTATTCCTCTTAAAAAACCACACTCCAAATGTATACCTGTAAACTCCCGAAAATACATAGTCTCTTAAAAGTTTCGTCTCATTTTCGTCCTGACACAGCTACAGAAATGAGGCTCTAGATATGAATCTGGAAGTATTTTTTTCTATAATCTACAGCATTGTGATATTTTTTGTGTGGAAATAGATTTATTTAAATAATTGGGATCGTGTGAGGAGGAGAATTATATTAAATTATTTTTTAAAAATTTGGAATCGATAATCAAATAAGACTCTATTCTATTTAAAAGAGATCAGGTGTTGTTTGTATGACAGGCTGCTCCATCCAGTATTGCCATGAGAAACTCATATGGGCATGCGTGTCATAAGTCGTTCAATTTTGTAAAAATCAAAAAATAAGAATAACAAAATTTAGATTTTTAAAAAATTATAAAAAAGTGGCAAATTATTAAAAAATAAACAAATAATATATAAATCAAATAAGATGTGATTAATTTCTTCTTCTGTGCGCAAAGAAAAGCGAAATGAATATTTAATTTTTGAGTGGTTAAGGGGAGGGGAATAATTATCAATATATTTAATATTAATAAATGAATTTATCTTTAAGGACCAATCATAGATTTTAGAGAAAATATTTTTACATTTTTTTTTCAAAAAAAGACACCTAAAAAAGATACTTGCTTTCATTATATTTAATGTTTCTTAATTTAAAATCAATTGGAGTCTTTCATTTCAAAATTCGAGTTAAAATTACAATTATATTTCAAATTTGCCTCGACCTATCTCGACTCAAAACACAAATGTACCGACGGCATAAGCGCCTCTGTCGGCAGCATTAGGTCAGCGTTGCTGCAAATTAATCTAGACTATTCTTCTTATTATATTTTTTTATTAAAAAAATTAGTAAGCAGACGTTGTCACTCTGCAGAAATACAAAAGATTTTTTCGAAGATCAACCAGATGAATAAGCTCTCCCGAACCTCCTTAAGCTATATATGGCATAAAAATCGCAGAATAGCAAAAATCTTCAAGTAAACACCAACTTCCGGTTCTTTGATTTTATCCAAAATCTTAAGGCACTTCTTCTAGCCTCTAGATAGCTTAAGTTTGAAATTCTATATCTCTGCGAATTACCGTATACGAGATATGAACGATTAAATTAATTATTTTGCGACATTACAAATTCACACTCCTCACTTGATTCCAATCAGATAAAAATTTATACACGACTAATAATTTATGAGACTTGATAAGTAATAAACTAATTTCAACAAAATTCTTTAGAGCCATTTTTGAGAAAACCACAAAAAATATTATAAGGTGTAGAAATATGTTTCCGCCGTTTTTAATCAGAAATTGGGCATTTATTGTGAAAGAACGCAACATTAAGTTTTATCGAAGTATTATCCATCGCTTGTGACTATATTTTCCCATCTTTCTGCAAGCATACGGATACCGCTTCGGAAGAATGCTTAATCTTTTAAGGCTATCCACGAATCGACCCAATTTTTTAGCCGACTTCAAAAAAGGAGAAAGTTCTCAATTCGACTGAATTTTTTTTTCTCTATGTTACCTGATATCTTCGCCAATTGTGAACCGATTTTGATGATTTTTTTGCATTGGGTTCAGTCTAGTTTCCTATTGGTCCCGTTTTGGACCTTTTTTGCTATGTTTGTTTAGGCATAACTTCTTTGTTTATGAACCGATTTCAATGATTCTTTTTATATTGGAAAGAGGGTATCGTAGGTGTAGTCCCATATTAATTTAGTCAAGTTCTGATGATATGATCAATGACGAATTAACGTAAAAATCCAATTCTTATGAGCAAATAATCGAAATTATAATAAATAAAATCTTTTATAAAAAAAAAAAATCAATCTTAAAACGTTCATTTAAAACCCGCAAACGTTTCTAGAGAATTTCTATATTATGAATTTAATTTAATTTTCATTTTGTGATTCATTCGCCCGACCCTTTCTCTTACGAGATGCATGCAAGCTATTATATTAAGTCACTATTAATATCATCACTAAAAAGAGAAAAATAAAAATAATTTTTATAAAAAAAAAATAAAACCGACTTTAAAAAAATTAAATGCAACAAATATAAAATAATAATAACTTAAAAATAAAATAAAATGCACTAAAAGGTATAAAATAATAATCTAGTTACAACTAAACGACGAAATATTTACATGAAATAACTTTTTGAAGTCGGTGCTAAACAAACTATATAAGCGAGCGTACCCGTCAATTGTACTAAGTAAAATCCGTCGAGTTTGATTCATAAAATGTATATGTTTGGCACCGACTTCAAAAAGTGATTTCATGTAAATATTTCGTCGTTTAGTTGTAACTAAATAGATAATTATTTTATACCTTTTAGTGTATTTTATTTTATTTTTCAGTTATTATTATTTTATTTATTGCATTTAATTTTTTTGAAGTCGGTTTTATTTTTATTTTTATAAAAATTATTTTTGATATCTTCATATAATGTGAAGTGTTGCTCAGTAGTGATGAGCAGAATTGGTCTTGCTCTAGGTCTTGCTTTGCTCATCACTAATATTAATACTCTAAATCAAAATAATAATGATATTTTTCTTAAAAGTGTTCAGGACTTTCTAAACACCCTATAGAATACTTCACAAACACACTCTCTGCCTATATTAATTAGTGCTGAGCAGAATTGGTTTTGGTCTTGCAGTCTTGCTCTTGCTTTGCTCATCACTAATATTAATAAAATCAAAATAATAATAATATTTTTCTTAAAAGTGATCAGGACTTTCTAAGCACCCTATAGAAGACTTTACAAACACACCCTCTACCTATATTAATTAGTGATAAGCTTGGTCTTGGTCTTGCTTTTCTCATCACTACTTCTCAGACAGGCCATGCGCCATCGATCGAAACAAGTGGACATCAGAAGGAGCAATGTCTGGTGAATATAGCGGGTGGGGTAAAACTTCCCAATTGAGTGTTTCCAAATAGATTTGAACCAGTTTTGTGGAAAAACGTTTCTCAGCGTCAGTTCATATGGAACCCAATTTCCTTGTTTTTGAATCATTCCCAATGATTTCAACCGATTTTAAATTGCTTGTTGAGTCACTCCTAATGTATGTGCAAGTTCTTCTAGCGTTTGCCGCGAATCTTAGTCTGATAATGCTTTCAATTCCGCGTCTTCGTCCACTTTCGGCCTTCCGGGACGTTTTTTTTAATGAAAATTATGAGAGAAGGAGTTACACCAAAAAGATTCATCCCCTAAAGGCCTGGGTGGCCCCTGCATCGTGAAAGAAGAAGAAGAAGGGTTGACCATTTCATTCCTGCATGAATGTGTGATGTGTATACGTTCTTTGTCTTCAATGTCAAATTCACCCTTCTTAAACTTTTGAAACCACTCACGGTAACTGCTCTCACTTAATAAGGCAGCCTCACCATAATATGCTTCTACAACCAATCGATGCGCCTCAGCTGCGGATTTTTACTTTACCATACAGGGTATGGTCAAGTATTGTAATCGTGCATGAAAAAAATGTTTTTTTCCTTCTTTTTTTCAAAATATCTCTAAAAACGGCTGAAACTATTTTGATTAAAAAAATTGAGCGAAACCATGGCATTTCGCTCTACAAAAAAGCTCTAATAAGTGAACATCGAAAAAATTATATTTTTGGAGATAATAATTGTTTTGTCAAAATGTCTGTTAGTCAGTTAGTCTGTGCGTTACCAAATTTTTGTGGACGAGCTAGCTCAAAAACTAGTGTGAATATCGAAACCAAATTTCACATGTAGTCTTGGTCCATTGAGATTAAGAGCTGATTAGATTTTGGTGCATATCGACCCAAAATTAAGGGGGTGGAGGAGGGGGTTAAAAATTAAAAATCTAGGCCATTTGAGCAAACTCAACCAAATTTTGTATACATAATCAGTGGACCCCCAGAAGTCTAAAAATGCAAAAACTAACTGCCCAAAATGGGGGGTGGGGGTTTAGGGTCAAAAAATGAAAATCTTGGCCATTTACCAAACTCAACCAAATTTTGTATACATAATAAGTGGGACACCAGAAGTATAAAAATGCCAAAAACTAACCCCCCTACATGATTATAAATAATTTTAGGGGCCAGGTTGTATGGTAAAGTCAAGTGGATGGCCACATCAGCTTATTTCAAATTGAAGAAGTAAATAAAAATATCCTTAGCTTATTCGGCTCAAAACTCGACATTTTCGCACACAAAAGAATATAATATACTGCTGAAAATTCATTAAGATTTCAAGGTTATGTTGTTGACAAATATACAACCTTACGATAATTAAGTTTTAATTCTGACAATTTTAATCACAACTTACTCGTGGGATAAACTTTGTCAAACGGCGGAAACTTATTTGTACACCTATTAAAAAAACAAAAAAACTTACTTTTTTATTAAGGTTATCATTTTCTTCACTGTTTTCATTTATCATCTAAAAAATATAAATAATTAGATAAGTAAATATATAAATAAGTAAAAAAAAAAAATATCAAAATGCCAACCCACGTGATCTTTTGAATTCTTAATATCTTCTTTTAGGGTCATAATTTCTTCTATGATCTGCAAAAATAAAAATAAAAAAAATTGACACGTTCTGATGTGGCCATCCAATTGACTTTACCATACACTTCTGGTTGAGTTTGGTACAAGGGCCTAGATTTTATTTTTTGACCCCACCCCCACCCTTTTTGATGGTTTGTTTTTGCATTTTTAGTGTTCTAGGGGCCCACTGATTATATATACAAAATTTGATTGAGTTTGCTCAAATGGCCTAGATTTTTATTTTTTGACCCCCCCCCTCCCAATTTTGGCGCCAGAAAAAATATTTTCTTTATTTCAGGTTCATTTTATAGTATATTTCATTTTTCTTGTTTTTTTAGTTTGAAAATATTATAATTTAAAACTTTAACCCCCCTCCCTTAATTTTGTGTAGATATGCACCAAAATCTAATCAGATCTTAATGCTTAATGCACCAAAACTAAGTGTGAAATTTGGTTTTGTTATTCAAACTAGTTTTTGAACTAGCTCGTCTACAAAAGTTGGTAACGCACAGACTAACAACCAGACTAACAGACATTTTGACAAATCAGTTATTATCTCAAAAAATATAATTTTTTTGATGTTCACTTATTAGGGGTTTTTTGTAGACCGAAATGCTATAGTTTAGCTCAATTTTTTTTATCAAAATAATTTAAGCCGTTTTTGAGATATTTCAAAAAAAAGAAGCAAAAAAAAACAACACTTTTTTCATGCACGATTACAATACTTGACCATAGTCTGTATGGTAAAGTAAAAATAGATATTTTGATTTTGGGTACCAATTTTTATTTATTTATTTTATATTTTAATTTTAATTAAGTATTTGAACAAAAATTCGCACTACTTCTGCAAACGAAAATAGTTAAGCTATTAAGATTTTTTAACTTCTCTGTAATGCAGGGGTTCCCAAACTTTTCCTTCTGATGGAGCACTTTGAGAGCCTTTGAACTGTGAAGGAGCACCTTGTATAATTTGAAGGGCACATAATTAATAAATCTTCGAAAAATGCTTGAAATTAATTTTTTTAATCTTTGAGATAGAAGCTCTCAAAGTGTCAAGACCCCGGCAGGCGATCGCAATACTTCACATTATATCCTATATCATTACATGAATAGGAATAAATTATGATTGAATCCCCCCCCCCCACGTTTCAGACATTTCTATTGAATTTCATATTTCGGTTCTACCGAAAGCCTGGGTAAATAAAATCAAAATCTGTTTATAAAAAAAAATATGTCAAAATTTAAACTCACCTGATCCTTTGTTCTCTTATTTTCTTGTTTCAGCAAGCAAATTCCATTAAGTAACTGCAAACAAATGATTAAAATATATATATAGTTTATACACCTACCCATGTGGCAAGACTGATACTAAACGGACATGAACGTATCGGTCCGATATCCGACGACCAATTATGAGAGACATGGGTTTTACGATCAGTCGGAGACCGGCATTAATATCAGATTGGTGTTAGAATGGTCAACTATCCGAGCCTCGGTATTTCGACCGACATTCAATCAGACGGAGATTGGTATTAATATCAGATTGATGTCAGAATGGTCAATTATAAATATACATCTTGACACGAGAACAAACTTCTTACGATATTCTGTTCTTTGATTAAAACGGCAAAAAGAAACTTTCAATTTATTTCTAAACATAATAGATATATGAACATGAGCGTAGTTAAAGAGGGGGGGGGGCAAGGCTGCTATGCCCCCCTACAAAACTCATTGCCCCCTTAGAAAAATTGGTGGAGCGGGGGTTCAGGTGAGGGTCCTATGGCGTATTGGGGTGGTACAGGGGTGAGGGTCGGAGATGGATGGGGTGTAGGATGGAGTGTTGGGGTGGTGATGTGTGGGCGGGGGTTGGGCACGGGTGCATGTTGCGGGGGGGGGAGTGGAGTTTGAAGGTGGGGTTCGTGAGTTGGGGGGCGTGCTCCCTGGCCAGCAACAGGGCCGCCGAAGGCGGTCGCTGCAGCTAGTCCAATATATAGGTATAAGTTAACTCTGCTACTCTCGTCAGTATAATTAATTGCAATTGAACAAAACAACAAAGAACATATCAAATAACACATTTATTTATTTATTTATTTATTTTCAATATTCATACATGTAATTTATTTATTTTATTTCTCAAACAGTCGATAGATAATTAACAATTGAAGTTCTACCTTTAAATTTAGCTTCCTCCAATGGAGTTCTATCATCTTTATTTTTTAAATTTTTATCAGCCCCTCTTTGAACCAATAATTTTGTTATATACAATCGATTCCCCCATACCGACCAATGAAGAGCCGTTAAATTCTCTATAGTTTGACTATTTATATTAGCACCTTTATCGAGCAAATATTCTACAACGAACGGAAAACCGTTATAAACTGCATGCATTAAAGGGTTAGTTTTATGAACATTGCCTTCGTCAACATCGGCTCCTCTCTTGACTAAATATTTCACAATGTCCAAATGTCCATTCCAGGCTGCATAAATCAATGGAGTATTATTATTTTTATTTTCATCTTTTTTGTTAATATTTGTGGGATCTTGATTGTAATAAAACCGAACAGCCGGCAGATTTCCATCTCTAGCTGCCTGCCAAATATCGCTGGTTTCTCCTTTTTCTGTTAGACCACAAGTTAACATCAAATCTTCAATCTGTAAATGAATAATATAATCCATTTTTAAACACAAATCAAAGAAGAAATCTTTAGCTTGATGTAAATTAACATACACACAAAACAAGACTGTTGTTTGCCAGGATCGTACAGTGGGGCGAAATGGAAAATTTCTGGATATGGGTTTCACTTCTTTAGGGGTGGTCATAAAATAATCTTATTTATCTCACATTCCCACCTTAGTGAACAGTAACTACAAAATGAAGTGAATCCTTACCTAGAACTATATACAGGTTTATTGGTAATTGGAAAGAAATCTTGAAAGGGGTTATACTATAGCTAATTTCCAATAAATTTGATTCTATGAACCTGGAGTCAAAAGTCCATAGTCTTGCAGCTATTAGAGTTTTTTTTTTGTTTGAAAATTTCTCACTTTCTACCAATAACTAGTGTCCGACCGAAACAGGATTTTCAACCTAAACCGAAACTTATTTAGACTTGTAAAAATTTGTATTTTATACTGAAATCTAGTATATTTTTTACACATGTACAAATTACGCGATCAAAAAGTGCAGAATTGATAGTCTTGATGCTATCATCAAACCTGCCGATTCATTAATTTAGAAAGATATAAAAGGCCCCTAGCCACTACGCTTAGACAGATTTGATCCGAGCTCGCTCTGCCTGATCTGCTCACTTCTCCACACAGAAACAATACGGTTCACTGTCGGCTCATCCCATCTTAATTATTAAATATTATTAAACTATTTTTATCCCCCAGAATAATGATCAGTTATTCAAGTATTTTATAATCACTCTTAATATATTCAATTGTAAAACAAGTGTAAATGTTTTTTTAATTATCTTTTATTTATTAATTGGTTTTTTAATTTTAAAACCCACTAATAGGTTATAGCAAATATTAATATATATAATATTAAAATTAAACAATTTAATTGATGATTGGAAAAGGGATACGGGGAGGATAAATGATCCAATCGACTTGATTGGGGAATAATGGAATTGAAATAATTATCGGAAAAGAGGTTTTTTTATCTAATTAGATTTTTCCTCTTATTAAAAACAAGGACTAAATATGAATAAGGACACTCGATGGTGGAGAAGCAATCTCCGAAATCGAAGCTAAAATACAAGGTATACATTAATTAATGTAAAATAATTGGTTTAATAAAATTTATAAAAAAAAAAAAAAAAAACAATTTAATTGATGGACGGGACGAGGAATAGGAATAATGGAATTGAAATAATTATCGGAAAAGAGTTTTTTTTATCTAATTAGATTTTTCCTCTTATTAAAAACAAGGACTAAAAGATGATCAAGGACAATCGATGGTGGAGAAGTAATCTCCGGAGTCGAAGCTCAAAAACAATGTATGCATAAATTCATGTAAAATAATTGGTTTAATAAAATTTATTAAAAAAATCTAATTGATGGAGGGATGAATTAGAAGGAGGATGGGAATTGAATATGGAATTGAAATAATTATCGGAAAAGAGGTTTTTTATTTAATTAGTTTTTCCTCTTATTAAAAACAAGGACTAAAAAGATGATCAAGGACAATCGATGGTGGAGAAGTAATCTCCGGAGTCGAAGCTCAAAAACAATGTATGCATAAATTCATGTAAAATAATTGGTTTAATAAAATTTATTAAAAAAAAAAAATCTAATTGATGGAGGGAATGAATTGAGAAGGAGGATGGGCAATTGAATATGGAATTGGAATAATTATCGGAAAAGAGGTTTTTTATTTAATTAGTTTTTCCTCTTATTAAAAACAAGGACTAAAAAGATGATCAAGGACAGTCGATGGTGGAGAAGTAATCTCCGGAGCCGAAGCTCAAAAACAATGTATACATTAATTATGTAAAATAATTGGTTTAATAAAATTAAAAAAAAAAAAAAATTAATTGATTATAAATTCCAGTATTAAATCCCACAAAGAGTTAATAAGAAATATGATTATATATTAGAATTTGCCAATTTAATTGATTATTATAAAACTCGATAAATTGTTATTTAATTAAAAAAAAATTATACGGAATTTATTTATATACCTATATATATATAATCTGTGGGCCACTAGAAAATTAGAAATGCAAAAACTGGGAGTAGGGGTGGGTGGTGCAGGAGGTGGGGTGCGGGGTTGGTGGAGTGGCGGGTTCGGGGTCCAGGGGGCATAGCGGGGGTGCGTTGCGCGTGGGCGGTACGGGGGTGGTTGTCTAGGGGGCGTGGCGAGGGTGTTCCATTACATTCAATTATTAATATATAACTTTTAACTGAAGAAAAAATTTGCCGAGCATCGTTCGGTGGCTCTAGGTACTAGCTAATAATAACAGAAAATTATAACACCAATAAAAATTTCCGCCCCGTGCCTATAGGCCATTCAGCCCTGTAGTTAGGGTGGCCCTGTCAGTTGGTCAAATAAACAAAAATCAGAGCCTCTTCCAGGTAAGTACTATTCGTCATTACGATATAACTCTGCTTCACTAGTCAGTATAATTAATTGCAATTGAACACAACAACAAAACATAACAAATAACAAAAATTTATTTATTTATTTGTTTATTTCAATATTCATACATTTAATTTATTTATTTTATTTCTCAAACAGTCGATAGATAATTGACGATTGAAGTTCTACGTTTAAATATAGCTTCTTCCAATGGATTTCTGTCATCAGTAGTTTTTAAATTTTTATCCGCCCCTCTATGAATCAATAATTTTACTACATCCAATCGATTCCCCCAAACAGCCCAAAGAAGGGCTGATACCTTGTCTACATTTTGTAAATTTATATTCGCACCTTTATCGAGTAAATGTTCGACAACTAACGGAAAGCCGAAATTAGCTGCGTACATTAAAGGTGTAGTTTTATAAATATCGCCTTCATCAACATCGGCTCCTCTCTTGACTAAATATTTCACAATGTCCAAATGTCCATTCCAGGCGGCATAAAACAATGGAGTATTATTATTTTCGTGTTTATTTTTTTTGTTAATATTTGTGGGATCTTGATTGTAATAAAACCGAACAGCCGGCAGATTTCCATCTCTAGCTGCCTGCCAAATATCGCTGGTTTCTCCTTTGTCAGCTGAACCACAAGTTAACATCAAATCCTCATTCTGCAAATGAATAAATAATCCATCTTTAAAAACAAATCAAAGAAGAATAAATCTTCCGCTTGATGTAAATTAACATACACACAAAACAAAACACTTAGTTCTCAGGGCTGTCCTAAGATATTCGGCGCCCGTGGGCTAATAAAAACAATGGTCTCTTCATTATAAAAAACTATGCATACATATAATATTTTATTACTAAAGTTGGTATCGGGAAATAAGTTATTGAATAAAAAATACTTGGTAGGTTTCACATTAAGATATAAAAATAAAACGAATTTATTTTTGGAGAGTCTTTAATCTCGATATATATATTTCGGGTGACTACTTAGTTACTTTCTGTTGCTCCTGAAGATGGGTTAGTCACCCGAAATATACCGGGTGAGTTTTTTTATCTTGAGACAGTCTTATAACTCAAAAATAGTGCTTTATATGAACAAAACTTTCAAATAAAAGTTTATTTATATCAAGGGGGAAACTAAACTATGCTATTGTTTGTCGACCTAGAACAAGCTTTCAAGGGTATTTTAAGAACAAGTTGTGTTTTTTAAATAGAACCATATATTTTTCTGTAGGTCACCATATTCTACAATAAAAACTGAACAACTTCCATAAGAGCTATTTTTTTTATACGACATCAAATAAACAAAATACATGAATCAATTAGATCTCAAAAAAATCTTAATAATTATTTTTAACAATTATTTAACTTAATTATCAAATAATAATAATTAAATAATTAATTATTAAATAAATATTTATTAAATTGAAAATTCACAATAATGAAAATAAGTGTTTATAATGACATTAAAACTTCGTTATACTCAGATATAAGAGATTATTTTCTACTTAATAGAACTAGTTAAAATTCTTGAGTTTAAAAAAGTTTATTTCTCGTGTCAATCCAGTAGATAGTTATATTGTATTATCATAATAAAAATGGAGTATTTTTTTTGAAGACAGAATTGAAATGCTCTTAATTTATGCGGTAAAGTGAAAGAAGTATTATGGTGCTGCCATTGAAATGGATGGCGAGCGTCTTCCTAATAGGAATACACCTTCACAAGCTTCATTATATCGTGTAGTAAATCTGTTAAAATAAATAAGGAAATTGGAACTGGAATTCATCCAGAAGACTTGCGATACACTCTGAAATGTCACAGAACATAGTTGTAAAATTATTAAATTATTTATTTAATAATTAAATATTTGATCATTATTATTTGATAATTTAGTTGAATAATTGTTAAAAATAATTATTACTTGAATTTTTTTAGATCTAATTTATTTAATATTTTGTTTATTTGATGTCGTATAAAAAAATAGCTCTAATGAAAGTTGTTCAGTTTTTATTGTAAATTTAGGCAATGTAAAGAAACATATAGGTTTCCGTTTAAAAAACAGAAGTTGACCATGAAATACCCTTGAAAGCTTGTTCTACGTAACAAACAATAGCGTAGTTTAGTTTTCCCTTCGATATAAACAAACTTTTATTTGAAACTTTTTTCCATATAATGCACTGTTTTTGAGTTATAAGACTGTCTCAAGATAAAAAACTCACCCGGTATATATCGAGATTAAAGATTCTCCAAAAATAAATTCGTTTTATTTTTATATCTTAATGTGAAACCTACCAAGTATTTTTTATCCAATAATTTTAAAAAATGTTTCACCAAGTACCAACACCAAATTCCTTAAAAACTATCGGGAAATACGGACTATATTTATTTTTATACAAATAATTTTTATTTTGTTGCTAACGTTTAATCAACTTTATTGACTTCTTCAGGGCTCAAATAGTTATCTTCCTTGCATATTTGTACAATTAGCGAAAAAGAGCAAGACAAGTCAAAATTTTAAAATTTTCAATCTGATTGATTAAAAGGTCAATGATTTATTTGCCTTGCTATGTTTTTCGCTAATTGTAACTAAGAGATAATTATAAAAATGACAAATATGCCAATGGAAGATAACTATTTGAGCCCTGAAGAAGTCAATAAAGTTGATGAAACGTTGGCAACAAAATAAAAATTATTTGATTGAAGAATATAGATCTTTATTCCCTGATACCAACTTTAATAATTTAATCGATGAACATAACTAATCAAAATAATTCTCTATTTTATTTAGAACAGGTTATTTTGTTATGCAAATATTTTGAATAAAAACAACTAATAACTAAATAGCTAATAATAACAAAAAATTATAACACCAATAAAAAATTATCGCCCCCAAAAGACTTGCGCCCCGGGCCTATAGCCCATTTAGCCCTGTGGTTATGGTTGCCCTGCTGGTTGGTCAAATAAACCAAAAACTAAAACCCGAGCGTCTTCCAGGTACTCTCGTCACTATACATAATTAATTGAAATCGAACTAAAGAACAAAAAAATAACGCATTTATCTATTTATTTATTTATTTTCAATATTCATACAATTATTTTAATTTATTTATTTCTCAAAGAGTCGATAGATAATTGACAATTGAAGTTCTACCTTTAAATTTAGCCTCCGCCAATGCAGTTCGGCCATCTTTAGTTTTAAAATTTTTATTAGCCCCCCTTCGAATCAAAATTTTTACTGCATCCAATCTATTCCCCCAAACACCCCAATGAAGGGCTGATCCGTTGTCTATATTTCGGAGATTTATTTTAGCCCCTTTATCGAGTAAATAATTTAAAACGGACAGATAGCCCATATTAGCTGCATGCATTAAAGGGGTATTTTTATGAATATTGCCTTCATCAATATCGACTCCTCGATTCAATAAATATTTCACAATGTCCAAATGCCCCCAGGAGGCGGCATAAACCAATGGAGTATTAGACCATTCATTTTCATTTTTTTTGTTAATATTTGTGGGATCTTGATTGTAATAAAACCGAACAGCCGGCACATTTCCATCTTTAGCCGCCTGCCAAATATCGGTGCTTTCTCCTTTTTCTGCTGGACCACAAGTTAACTTCAAATCTTCATTCTGCAAATGAATAAATAATCCATTTTAAAAGCAAATCAAAAGTGACATTAGAGCAGTGACCAGGGGCTCGAATCTCGCCTTAGTCAGAAGAATTTGTAAAAAAATGCAAGACACCTCACTAAATCCAGAGGAATGCAATGGGAAACCACCTCGTGTGAAAATTTTCACTAGAAAAATTACAATCTAGACAATACTCTACATAGTAATCGCCGACGCTCGGAACCGAATATGGCGGCTGAAGAAGAAGAAGAAATGCAAATCAAACAAGATATCTTCTACTTGATGTAAATTAACATACACACTAAAATATTTCAATTTTTGAAGTTTACTTCTTTTGGTACGATATGGTTTTGAAAAAGATGGGAGTGAAATTTTCCGTCACACAAAAACGACATGATGAAGTTAGCCGTTAGACAGTGTGTTAAAGCGATTCAAAATTTGAGGATAACTCTCTTTAAGTATTATTGTTTGTTAGTAAAATAATCATCTATATACCGGGTGAGTTTTTTATTTTGAGACAGTCTTATAACTTAAAAACAGTGCATTATATGAAAAAAGTTTCAAATAAAAGTTTATTTATATCAGGGGGAAATTAAACTACGCTATTGTTTGTCGACCTAGAACAAGCTTTCATGGGTATTTCGAAGTCAACTTCTGTTTTTTAAATAGAAACCTATATGTTTCTGTACATATTCTGAATCTACAAAAAAAATTGAACAACTTTTATAAGAACTATTTTTTTATATAACATCAAATAATAAAAAATATTAAATCAATTATATCTCAAAAAAAATCTTAATAATTATTTTTAATAATCATTCAACTTAATTATCAAATAATAATAATCAAATAATTAATTATTAAATAAATATTTATTAAATCGAAAAGTCACAACAATGAAAATAAGTGTTTATAATGATATTAAAACTTCGTTATACTCAGATTTAAGAGATTATTTTCTACTTAATAGAACTATTTAAAAGTCTTGAGTTTAAAAAAGTTTATTTCTCGTGTCAATCCAGTAGATAGTTATATTATTGTATTACCATAATAAAAATGGAGCAGTTTTTGTTCAAGACAGAATTGAAATGGTCTTAATTTATGCGGTGAATGTGGAAGAAGTGTTATGTGGGGCTGACATTGAAATGGATGCCGAGCGTTTTCCTGACAGGGATACACCCTCACAAGCTTCATTTCATCGTGTTGTAAATTTGTTTAAAAAAACAAGAAATGTAAAGGCTATGAAGAAACTTAAAAAGGTCAAAATAACGAAATTGGAACTGGAATTCATCCAGAAGACTTTGAGATACACTCTGGAATACGTCACAGAACATTGTCGCAAAATTATTAAATTATTAATTATTATTAAATTATTTATTTAATAATTAAATATTTGATCATTATTATTTGATAATTAAGTTGAATGATTATTAAAAATAATTATTAAGATTTTTTTTGAGATCTAATTGATTTAATATTTTTTATTATTTGATGTCGTATAAAAAATAGTTCTAATAAAAGTTGTTCAATTTTTTTTGTAGATTCAGAATATGTACAGAAACATATAGGTTTCTATTTAAAAAACAGAAGTTGACTTCGAAATACCCATGAAAGCTTGTTCTAGGTCGACAAACAATAGCGTAGTTTAATTTCCCCCTGATATAAATAAACTTTTATTTGAAACTTTATTTCATATAATGCACTGTTTTTGAGTTATAAGACTGTCTCAAGATAAATAAACTGCAACGGATCGTTGCTAAACTTTATCCAAATTCATTTGAAATATTAATATGTTTGTTCCTTTATTATTAATCAGATATCAGTTGCAATTTGTAGTTCATATTGACATTAATTCAAAAATAATTCCTCATTTATTAGTCGAGGAATAACCATTATACATTGGATTTTTGACATTTCGGTTATTATTGTAACCATTGCTGAAGAAACCAATAAAAACCGAAACGTCAAAAATTCAATATAGAAATGGTTATTCCTCAAGTATCAGATGAGAATCAATAATTTTTAAAGAATTAAGAGCTTTTACATGCTCAGAGTAACGTATTTTGAATGAACGACCTGTCTGCCCTACATAAAAAGCATCGCAATAGATAATTTATACACTCCTGATTTGTCTAATTTATCAATTTTGTCTATTTTATTTTTAATTAATCGGGAGCCTAAATTGTTGTTGTTGTTGTATAAAGCATGAGTGATTCCATATGATCTAAGAGTATAAGCTAATGGAGATGTCAAATGATTAGAAATGAAGGATATTCTTCTATATAAATATTTGTTCAGTTCCCGATTGCAATGAGTGTAAGTGTGAAATAGTGAATACGTTTGATTTTATTATAAATTTTGTTGATAGTCGAAATGTTATATCCATTATTCAGGGCTATATTCTGAATGATGTTAAACTCTTTATTGAAATTTATAGTATTCATGGGTATACTGAGGAGTCTATGAATCATTGAATAGAAAGCTGCATATTTAGTATTAATGGGGTGATTAGATGAGAAGGGAATGACAGTGTCGGTGAAAGTGGGTTTTCTATATATTTCGTAGTGTAATTTTTGATGCGAAATAGTTATTTGAAGTTTTATTATTATATTAAAATGTTTCACCTAGAACCAACACCTAATCTATTAATCATAAGTTTCCTTATCGACAAATAGATCACATCTTTTTCATTCTCTCTTGGTCCAGACTTAAGACTCAGCAGACTCCAATAGCTTCAACCAGCAGTAGTCTCGCGATATATATCATGTTTAAAAAGCGCGATCAAAAACAATTCTCGTTAATATGTTAATTAACTTCAATATTCATCTATTGTTATTTAATTTATTTATTATCTATCTATACCTGGGGGGTCGGGTAGGCTAGGCGGTAGCATGTCAGCCAGCTAACCAAGAGGACCCGAGTTCAAATCCGGCTCGAGGCATCCGGCTAAAATCTGACCCCCGAGGTAGAGACAAATTTAAAAATAAAAATAAATAGTATCGTAAATGGCTTATGGCTACCATGGCCGAAAAGCCAAAAAAATCTATCTATACCTACCTACTAAGTGTATAAAGCTGGAAAGTTTCTATGTTTGTATGTTTGAAATCGCTAATCTCAGGATATTCTGATCCGATTTGAAAAATTCTTTTTTCATTAGATAGTCCATTTATTGAGGAGAATTTTAGGCTGTATAACTTCATGCTATCACCCTAAGGTACCACTTTTCGATCGCCTCAGGTATTTTTTGGTAACCAAGACGACTCTGTTTTTGTTTACTCAAATTTTTTTCCATTTTTCAATTTATTTAAACAAAATGTTCTTATAAAAAATCGTATTTCCTTAAATATGCAACAGTTGTCCTTTAACGAACTAATTTTTGTGCTTGTTTTTGGTTCTCATTCAATCTACTAGATACTTACTTTTGGGTTAATACAATATTCTTAAATTTTAGATTAATATTTTTGGTTTACCACATATGTATTATTTGCCTAATGTGAAAGCGAAACGTCATCTCACCTGTTCCTGTAATTTTTTGTTTTCTTCTTGCAGAGATAAATTCTCATCCGACAACTGCAAAAAACAAAAAAAAAACACCAATTAATAAAATATATCTATATAAGCTATTTATATTTTCTGACATTTTATAACTAAGAAAATCCACAAGAGGGTGTCATCTATTAGATCCGAGATGGAATGGATTATTTTTAATTATTATATTTCAGAAGGGTTCAAAATTAGCAATCCGGGCCAATTTATTACTCTGTGTACATTTGTAAACGAGCTAAATATTTCAATTTTTATTTGTAAAATTTAGTGGTCTAGTAATCTGTAATTTTTCAGATATTTCATTGCCCTTTGAATTTTGAACAAACACTTGACCATCTTCAATAGTAAGTACTTGGCCGCTTTATTTCGTGATTATTTCTAGATTATAAAAAAAATAAAACTGACTTCAAAAAAATTAAACGCAACAAAATAAGAATAATAATGCACTAAAAGGTATAAAATAATTAAGTACCTAATTTAGTTACAACAAAACGACGAAATATTAACATGGAATCACTTTTTGAAGTCGGATGCCAAAAATATAGATTTTATTAATCGAACTCTACGGATCGTACTTAGTACGTTTGGGGGGTAAGCTCGCTTATATAGTTTGTTTAGCACCGACTTCAAAAAGTGATTTCATGTTAATATTTCGTCGTTTAGTTGTAACTAAATTAGGTACTTAATTATTTTATACCTTTTAGTGCATTTTATTCTTATTTTGTTGCATTTGATTTTTTTGAAGTCGGTTTTATTTTTTTTCTTAAAAATTATTTTTATTTTTCTCTTTTTAGTGATGTTATTAATATTGACTTATGTTAATACCTTGCATGCATCTCGTAAGAGAAAGCATCGGGCGAATGAATCAGAAAATGATAATAAAATTCAATTCATAATAGAAATTATCTCGAAACGTTTGCGGGTTTTAAATGAATGTTTTAAAAAAATTTTTATAAAAGATTTTATTAATTATAATTTTGATTATTTGCTCATAAGATTTAGAGATTTACGTTATTTCGTCATTGATCATATCAGAACTTGACCAAATTAATATGGGAACCACCTCTAAGGTACCTCCTTTCCAATAAAAAAAGAATAATTGAAATCGGTCCACGTGGCAAAAAGTTCTCGCTGAACATACATAAAATAAATAAATATAACTGACATTGGAGCTATATTGATTCAAACGCAGAAAGAATCATTCAAATCGGATCATAAACAAAGAAGTTATGCATGAACAAACATAACAAAAAAGGTCCAATACTAATGAAAAAAGAAACAGAACCAATCGGGTACGAGACTGAACCCAATGCAAAAAAATCATCAAAATCGGTTCACAATTGGCGAAGATATCAGGTAACATAGACATAGATGTCCGCCCCCGTGGTGTAATGGTCAGAATAACTGACTGGCAACCCGGAGGTCTCGGGTTCGATTCCCGGCTATACCCAGACATTTTTTCTGTAAGTATAGGGTCTGGTAATAAAAAATTAAGTGGGAGATAAATTTAACCGAATTTATCGCGCGGAGAATTTACCACTGCTCGAAGCCCCTAAAACCTTAGTAAATTGGATATTGAATTGTATCTAAGTTTCTGAGATTGGCTCGTGATCCCGGTTTCTTTTCCTTCTACTCTGTTCTTTTCACGATTGAGGGGCCAGCCCATACAGGCCTTTAGGGGATCCACCTTCTGGTGTATCTCCTTCTCTCATCAATATCATTAAAAAAAAAAAAAAAAAAATTCAGTCGAATTGAGAACCTCCTCCTTTTTGAAGTCGGTTAAAAAGTGTCAAAACGTCAACTCACCACTTCTCCTGGCTTGTTGGGCGTTTCTCTCTCAGAACAAACACAACTATCATCCCCTGGCTTGTAAAAACAAAAAACAAATTATCATTATGATTATTATTTTACTTACAAATGATAAAAGTATTGAAATGGCTTCTACGCGGAAATGAACTTTTCAAATTATCGTTCAATTTCAAAATCTTTTATTGTTTGATTGCGAGTATTCACTAAGAATGCTCCTTTTGGGATTCTGTCCTAGATAAATAATCAAAATTCTTTAAGTTTATCAAATATTGGGTAAGATGTACCATATTAAAATTACCATTGGTATTTAATTAAATAGTCGCTTTAACATCAATCGGGATAGGGTTCGCGTGTTAAATATGCAAATTTCAATGATCAATATTTACAAATTTAGTGCCACAAGGACTATTGAAAAAATTTCTACGTATAAAGGACACTTATATATATATATATATATATCATATATATATATATATATATTATAATATATATATATGATATATATATAATATTATTTAATTAAAGCCGAAACGTTTTCTATATTTGTGGAGTTTTTTATTCAGCAGAGGCTACCCATTGGCTGAATCCCTTCCATTACTTAATTATAAATAAATAAAAATTGGTACCCAAAACCAAAATATCTATTTTTACTTTACCATACAGGGTATGGTCAAGTATTGTAATCGTGCATGAAAAAAGTATTTTTCTTTCTTTTTTTCAAAATATCTCAAAAATGGCTGAAACTATTTTGATTAAAATAATTGAGCGAAACCATGGCATTTCGCTCTACAAAAAAGCTCTAATAAGTGAACATCGAAAAAATTATATTTTTCGAGATAATAATTGTTTTGTCAAAATGTCTGTTAGTTAGTTATTTAGTTAGTTAGTTATTTAGTTAGTTAGTTATTTAGTTAGTTAGTTATTTAGTTAGTTAGTTAGTTAGTCTGTGGGTTACCAAATTTTGTAGACGAGCTAGCTCAAAAATTAGTGTGAATATCGAAACCAAATTTCCCACATAGTTTTGGTCCATTGAGATTAAGAGCTGATTAGATTTTGGTGCATATCGACCCAAAATTAAGGGGGGTGGAGGGGGGTTAAAAATTAAAAATCTAGGCCATTTGACCAAACTCAACCAAATTTTGTATACATAATCACTGGGACCCCAGAAGTCTAAAAATGCAAAAACTAACCCCCTCCCCTACATGATTATAAATAATTTTATTAAATATTAAATATAAGTAAGGGGTCAGGTTGTATGGTAAAGTCAAGTGGATGGCCACATCAGAACGTATCAATTTATTTTATTTTATTTTTACAGATCATAGAAGAAATTATGACCCTAAAAGAAGATATTAATAATTCAAAAGATCACGTGGTTGGCATTTTGATATATATATATTTTTTTATTTATTTATATATTTTCTTATCTAATTATTTATATTTTTTTTAGATGATAAATGAAAAAAGTGAAGAAAATGATAACCTTAATATAAAAGTAAGTTATTTTTTATAATATTTTTTGTGGTTTTCTCAAAAACGGCTCTAAAGAATTTTTTGGAAATTGGTGTACCTACTTATCAAGTCTCATAAATTATTAGTGGAGTAAAAATTTTAATCTGATTGGAATCAAGTGAGGAGTGTGAATTTGTAATGTCGCAATATAAATAATTTAATCGTTCATATCTCGTATACGGTAATTCGCAGAGCTATAGGATTTGAAACTTAAGCTATCTAGAGGCTAGAACAGAGATTCTCAACCTTTTTTTTTTGATGCGGCACATTTTTAATAATTTCAAAATTTGATGGCACTGTAACAATAAGATTTTAAAATAAAAATAATTTTGTCAAAACAAATTATTATTAAAAAAGACGAATCATATACATATTACCTTTCCTTCTTCTTCGAGTGCCATACCCGAATCGGGTGTCGGCTCCTCTCCACATATACCTGTGCTGAGTGTGTTTAGTTGTTTTACACAGATATACGGGACCTATATTACCTTTGAATACGTTTTATTTAAGTTTGAGAACATAGCAAATGTATACAACCACACAGCAAGCAAGTAAATAGCAAACTGAACTACACTCGTCTTCAGCTACTAAATCGACCCAAACCCTAAGTCGTTTTTTTAATGGCAAAGCCTATATACATATAATACAGTATATATTTTTAAAGCTCATTTATTTAGCTTTACAATAAATTTTGTGATCTGAATGGCTGAACTAGAAAAAAAAATAATCTCATTAGATAAAAGTACATACAAAATAATTATTTTTATTGTTTTCATTTCTAAAATTTGGCGGCACAGTTCAAGAATTTCGCGGCACACAAAAGTGCCGCGTCACAGTGGTTGAGAATCACTGGGCTAGAAGAAGTGCCTTAAGATTTTGGATAAAATCAAAGAACCAGAAGTTGGTGTTTACTTGAAGATTTTTGCTATTCTGCGATTTTTATGCCATATATAGCTTAAGGAGGTTCGGGAGAGCTTATTTATCTGGTTGATCTTCGAAAAATCTTTTGTATTTCTGCAGAGTGACAACTAAATTTTTTAATAAATAAATTGTTAATATTGAGGTTAATTTCGAATACGAATTTTTGTTTTGATAATATTAATAAAAAGAATATTGAGATAAATTTTTTCTTATTATAAAAACATTTATTTAACACAAAAACGATTTCAAGAAATAGAGTTGGAATTCTACACTAGTGCTTTTGTTTTTTTTAATGCAATCGAATGCAAGAAGGGGTGCACCAGTAAAGATGTAGCCCCTATGGATCTCGAAAGACCTTGCATTACCGAAGAGAAGGGAAAGTTGATTAAGAGAGAGGGTGTAGACGCAGGTGTCTATGCACCCTGGTTTTGAAGGTTTGAAGATCATAGGTGCTGGGAAAGATAGAGGCTGGGAGAGAGTTCCAGTTCCTTGAAGTCATGGGGATATATGTATTCGCGAATGAAGTGGTCCGGCACTTTTCCAATTTGACCGCGAAAGAGTGTTGGGAGTCGGCAAAACGTGTGCTGCGTGCAAAGCATGCTTTGGGGGGAATTATTGATTTTATCTCGTCAGAGCACCTGCCGTGATAGTATCTATAGAAAAGGGAAAGGGCAGAGACATCTCTTCGATGAGCTAGCGAGTCGAGGGAGTCGGTGAGGGTAGAATCGTCAATTAGCCTGACGGCTCGTTTCTGAATTGCATCAAGGGTAGCAAGAGAATATTTTGAGGCTCCTCTCCACAGATGAGAGCCGTATTCGAGACAGGGGCGGATTTGGGCCTTGTAGATGGTGAGAAGTTGTGGGGGTTTGTAAAATCGCTTGGACCTGAATAAGAAGCCAATCTTCCTTGCTGCAGATTTCGCCACAGAGGAGATGTGTTCATTCAAGACAGGTCAGATGCGACAGAGACGCCCAACATGGATAGACTGTCACACATTTTCAGGGTATTCGAATCGAAGTGAATATCAGGGAAATCTCTATTTTCGCGCCTAGAAATTAGACAACATTGAGTCTTATTTGAATTAAAGTTAACTAAATTTTGAGAGCCCCATTTATTCAGTTTGTTATATTCTGTTGGCTGCAAATAACTTTTTATTTTTTACATTTATTAATAACTAGACTGTCAAATCTATTGAAAAATGTATCATTCAATTCATAAAAGTTGAATTATTGATCTGTATAAATTTGTCGAAAATGGTATAATTTGTATAGAAGTTATAGCACTTTTAAAAGCTCGGTCCATTTACTTCCATATTAAAAGGACAATTTTCAATAATTTATTTCTCGTTAATGGGACAGACGATCAACTTCAAATTTCGGGAATAAATATTTAATGCATCAATGATTTGATAGTAAAAATTTGAAAATTTTCTTATAAAAATGATAGACAGTCCCGAAGCCCCTTAAAATGATTTTGGAATTTTGTTGTTACGCGCTCCCTAAATACCTTCCAAATATATAAAAATAAAATTCTTGTAAAATTTGACCATGTAATTTTAATATTAACACGTTGCCCAAAATCGTGAAACTTTTAAATGGAAAATAGATAGTACATGCCATTTTTATAGCAGGTTTTTTTTTTATAACTCTGGTAAAAATTAATGAATCGATTTGAAATTTTTCACAGTTCTAGCTGATACTATTGGGAACAAACCCTAGAAATATCAGCTTTCTAAGATTTTTGTTTGAAAATATTTTTGAACCCTTATTCTTTTTGGTCACTATCAATTTCACATAGTGAGTAATTTCGATAAAGGGTGCATATGCGAAATTTCGTACACATTGATCAAAGGGTTTTAGGGCCAGTTGTATGTCAATTGGTAAAGTCTTTGTAAAAGTTGACTAAGGTTGAAAGCTTAGAATTCACCTTGTGCCCGACGGGATGGCCAATTAGATCAAAGTGCGTGTCATCTGATTGGCCATCCGGCCGGGCATAAGGTTTTACCCTTTGTCAACTTTTACAAAGACTTTACCAACTGACATACAACTGGCCCTAAGAGTTATAGTGATAGTTCTCTTTTTTGAACCCCCCCCCACACAATTTTATCTACCGAAAAAATGACACCCCTTTTTTTTATTATTTATTAGAGGCCTCTTTTATAATAAATTACATTTTTCTTGGTTTTATTGTTTGTATTTTGAAAATTTTATAATATAATTTTTGTTTCGATTTCAACCAAAATTTTTTGACAAAACAGTTAATATCTCAAAAAATACAATTTTTTTGATATTGAATTATAAAAGATTTTTTGTAGACCAAAACGCCCTGGTTTTGCCCAATTTTTTTAATCAAAATAGTTTCAGCCGTTTTTGAGATATTTCAAAAAAACCAACTTTTTGCATGCACGATTACAAAACTTGACCATACCCTGTATGGTAAAGTAAAATTGCAACCAGTTAGATAGATCGGTGTCTCATTGGCAATACAAAATGTACACTTTTTTCTTTTTTATTCATCTCTAAACTTTATATATACATTTTTTAATAATACTGATTTTATATCGGTGTTTACTAATTTACATTACCTATAAAAAAACCATAAAATCATTTCCCAATTCAAATTCCTCTTTTTGAAGGCATTCTAAATATTTCCGCTTAATAGAAAGAAAATAAAAAGATATATGTTAGAAATAAGCTGGATAGGTTACCTTGTAATGATCAGTTGATCGTTTTTCCTTGACAACTGAATTATCCTGAGTTAATTGTCCTTTTACTGAAATCATATAACATAATATAACAGCCAGACCCCGAATAAACTTCATTTTAATTTCAATCGAAATTCCAGCCGAGTCTTCTCTTTTCCTTATGCGTTTATACTAAAGCCTTCTTTCTGAGGTTTCTTCTCTATCTGACCAGGAAAATCTACTCGCGTGGCGGCCATGACCTTCGCGGTAACCAGTTCTCTATTCTTATAAGAAAAAAATCCTCAAACATCTATCTATTCGATTAATGAACTTTGAAAATTAAGAATTTTTTTTTAAATTTATTCTCATCAATTTTGGGGAAATACAATATTTGAAAATCATAAAAAAAGATTAAAGTTTGAATTTTTATTTAAATCACACATGATTAATTATAATTATTTATTGAAACAAATAATCTATATTTATTTATTTATATAAAATTCTTTGCCCGATACACTCACTCACTCACTCACTCACTTACTCACTCACTCATCATCAAAACAGCCAGAACCACTGGACATAGAAACATGAAATTTGGAGAGGATATTACATCTATGACATAGGGGCTCACTAAAAAAGGATTTTTAGAAATTCGACCCCTAAGGGGGGTCAAAGGGGCAAAGTGTGTTTTCACTGATTATGCGATATCTCTTAAGGACGATAAAATATCTACTTGCTTTTTACTTATAAAAATACTAAATTAAAATATCTAAAAAATAATTTCATGATTTTTTGAAATTCGACCCCTAAATGGGGTCAAAAGGGGCAAAATATCTTTGCAATGTGTTTACACTAATTATGCATTTTCAATTAAGAACGATAAGATATCTACTTGATTTTTATTTAATAAAATTCTAAATACAAATATCTAAAAAGTAATTTCAGGATTTTTTGAAATTCGACTCCCAACTATCCAAAATGTGAGTGGGGGCAAAAATTAAAACTCTCTTCCTATCTTGATCAAATTTTGTAGAGTTATTCTTTATTACTTTAAGAAACTATTCCTGTAAAAATCAACTATCAAAATTGACTGTATGGGGGCGAAAGGGGGGGGGGGGGGCAAAATATAGAAATCTTTAGCTTTTTAGTAAATTTACTCTTTAGAAAACTGAGTTATTTATTTGCAAATATCTAAAAAATAATTTCAACCTCCCAAAATGTGAGTGGGGACAAAAAATTAATACTCTCTCCGATATACATCAAATTTTGTAATGTTAGTTTTTAAGACTATATAAAATGTATGCTGTAAAAATCAATAGCCAAAATGAGTGCGTGGGGGCGAAAGAGGGGGCAAATATTACAATTATATATTACAGACCTAATAATCACATTCCGAGACGCCGCCCGCCGGGGCCACCTGCCAGGAGGGCCGAGTTGTAGAGGCGTGCCGAAGGCACGCCTGGAGCAGCTCGTAACGATATAAATATAAATACAATATAAATTATTTGTTTCAATAAATAATTATAATTAATCATGTGTGATTTAAATAAAAATTCAAACTTTAATCAAATTAATCACAAAAATAAGGGGAGGGTCGGATAGGCTAGGTGGTAGCGTGTCATCCTGCTAACCAAGTGGACTCGGGCTCGAATCGGAATCGAGGCACCCGGCTAAAATCTGACCCCCGGGGTAGAGACAAATTTAATCAAATAAATAGCATCTTAAATTGGCTAGAAAGGCCGAAAAGCAAAAAAAAAATCTCAAAAATAAAAGCTTCAACAGTTTCATTTACTAATAAAATAAACTGCAACGGATCGTTGCTAAACTTTATCCAAATTCATTTGAAATATTAATATGTTTGTTCCTTTATTATTAATCAGATATCACTTGCAATTTGTAGTTCATATTGACATTAATTCAAAAATAATTCTCATTTAAGAGTCGAGGAATAACCATTCCACATTGGATTTTTGACATTTCGGTTATTATTGTAACCATTGCTGAAGACATGGAGGAATCGACTTAAAATCAAAAATAGCCATCGATTCTCATCTAATACTTGAGGAATAACAATTCTACATTAGGTTTTTGACGTTTCGATTATTATTGGTAACCATTGCTGAAGACATGGATGAATCGACTTAAAATCAAAAATAAACATCGATTCTCATCTAATACTAGAGGAATAACCTTATTGCATTCAATTTTTGATGTTTTGACCATTAATGGCAACCTCTATTGAAAACGTGGAAGAATCGACTTAAAATCAAAAAGACTAAATTCTTTTATGGCAAACAACTCAAACTTGAGTTGTTTACCAAAAAAGAATTTAGTCTTTTTGATTTTAAGTCGATTCTTCCACGTTTTCAATAGAGGTTGCCATTAATGGTCAAAACATCAAAAATGGAATGCAATAAGGTTATTCCTCTAGTATTAGATAAGAATCGATCGTTATTTTTGATTTTATGTCGATTCCTCCATGTCTTCAGCAATGGTTACCAATAATAATCGAAACGTCAAAAACCTGATGTAGAATTGTTATTCCTCAAGTATTAGATGAGAATCGATGTCTATTTTTTATTTTAAGTCGATTCCTCCATGTCTTCAGCAATGGTTACCAATAAAAACCGAAATGTCAAAAATCCAATATAGAATGGTTATTCCTCAAGTATTAGATGAGAATCAATCGCTATTTTTGGTTTAAAGTCGATTTCTCTATGTCTTCAACAATGGTTACCAATAAAAACCGAAACGCCAAAAATCCAATATAGAATGGTTATTCCTCAAGTATTAGATGAGAATCGATGGCTATTTTTGATTTTAAGTCGATTCCTCCATGTCTTCAGCAATGGTTACCAATAAAAACCGAAATGTCAAAAATCCAATATAGAATGATTATTCCTCAAGTACTAGATGAGAATCAATCGCTATTTTTGGTTTAAAGTCGATTTCTCTATGTCTTCAGCAATGGTTACTAATAAAAACCGAAACGTCAAAAATCCAATATAGAATGATTATTCCTCAAGTACTAGATGAGAATCAATCGCTATTTTTGGTTTAAAATCGATTTCTCTGTCTTCAGCAAAGGTAACGGATAAGAAAACAACGCAGTTGCTATGGTTACTCATAAAAATTCCTCCCAAATTTTTAGCATTTCACAGAGAGAAGCCTATCCATTCTTACTTAAGCAAGGCTAAATGAGCTATATTAAAACTTTCAAATGAATAAATTTTAAAGAATTAAAAAAATTAAAAAGTACCATCTTACTCTAGAGTAAAGTACTTTAAAATATAATTTTACTAAAAACTTTATTTAACCTTTTTTGTGGTCCCCAAGGTACTTAATTAGGATATTAAATTTCATCAAAATTGGTTAAGTCATTTTCAAGATATTTAGAAAAAACTAAAAAAAGTACTGAAATAAAGTACTAATGTTTGTGGGCCGATATGTACCAAAAACTAATCAGCGCTTCATTTTGTTAAACTAATGGTAGGTTTTCAATTTCATTTCAATCGGTGTAACGGTGTGGAAAAAATCGTGGGCCAAAAAAACGATAATACATACATCCATCCATCCATACATACATACATACATACATCCATCCGCACGCACTAAATGAAAAAATCGCACTTTTTAGCCTCTCGACGAGACCCCTTGTAATTTTTGGCAAAACCGTCACGTGCTAAAATTCAACCTAATTGAATACTACAATTTGTGACTTTAATTGAGTCCATGGGTTCCGTAGTCTTTACCTGAGGACCCTTTGAAGCCACGCTTGCCCCGAGAGCGATTACAATACTTTACCCATGCTTTGCATTGGATAAAGTAAAAAGATTTCGAGTGAAATTAATAAAATATTAATATTAGCTTCACTTGTATGTATCTATCTGTGTATTTATCTATCTATTAATGTGACTTTTGTCCTGTCAAATTCCGCAATCATTTCTCTATAAAAATAATTGTTTATCTACTCAATTTAAATGAAATAATATAGGGGGAGATGGAAGAATAATGGAATTGAAATAATTATCGGAAAAGAGGTTTTTTTATTTAATTAGTTTTTTTCCACTTATTAAAAACAAGGACCAAAAAGATGTTCAAGGACACTCAATGGTGGAGAAGTAATCTCTGGAGTCGAAGCTAAAATATAATGTAGCTATACATTAATTCATGTAAAATAATTGGTTTAATAATGAAATAATATAAATATAATAAAAATAAATACATTACATTCTGTTAAATTCCGCAAACTTTTTTCTATAAAAATAAGGATTGTGATTCCATTTCTATTGGCGATATTAACCACGTACTTCTGGGCTGTGTGACACACAGTCAAAAAATTGATCGTTTATACCTGAATATGAAAGGAAGAAATGATTTACCCACATGTGCAGAGATCCTATTGGCATCTCTAGACCAAGGAGGCCAACTGCAGACTCCTTTATTAAACATTTAGTTTACATTGGTTTCCAACTATAATCCAACGACTTTAGTTATTTGTTTTGTTAGTTTATTTTGTTTTATTTAGTTTTATTTTATTTAGTTTTATTTTATTTAGTTTTATTTTATTTGTTAATACACCTATTCGACGTGAATCTGTGACGACTGGCTAAATGGGCATCAAGTTCCCGAGGCCAAGGAGTAGAAAAAAAAAAAATTAAGACTATAAATTATTTTTTTAGTTTTGTTAAATTGTCAGTTCAGTTATTGGTCAAAAAGATGCGGATAACGATCCGTTGTAATCCATGATAACCGTTTTATCGATGTTTTCGTCGGTTTTCGATGTCGACTGCGTTGATCATTCTCGACAGACTCACGAAAACTTGGGCCACACATAAAAGTTTGCTTTCAATAGAGTAACACTTCTTCAACATTTTCGCAACGTTTTTAACTAAAAATTTAATACATGCTCGTTGATGCAAATAGGATCTCATTTTTAAATTCGTTAATAAAAATTATTTTTAAGAAAAAAAAACCAACTTCGAAAAAATTAAATGCAACAAATAAAATAATAATAATAAAAATGAATGCTTTTGCCGAGAGTAGCAGAATTTTTATATATTGAAGGAGACAAATTAACCACATGAAAGATGTTAACCTTTCATTCATAAATTAATTCCTGTGAATCCATTGTAATAGACTGATGAAGAGGGCAAAGCCCTCGAAACTATAGTCTCGTTATAAATAAATAAAATTTATACTTCCAGCAGAAGACACACTCTTTATTGTCTCCTTCAAAATAATAATAGCTCAAAATTCAAATAAAATTCACAAAAAGGTATAAAATAATTATCTAATTTAGTTATAACTAAACGACGAAATATTAACATGAAATCACTTTTGAAGTCGGTGCCAAAAATATACATTTTTAACCGACTTCATAAAAGGAGGAGGTTCTTCTATTCGACTGAATTTTTTTTTTGTGCCTATGTTACCTCATATCTACGCCAATTGTCGAACCGATTTTTGAAAATTTTTTTTGCATTGGGTCCAGTCTAGCTTCCGATTGGTCCAATTTTTTCGATTTTTTCATATAGGTATTAGACCTTTTTTAGTTAGGTTTGTTTAGGCCTAACTTCTTTGCTTATGAACCGATTTCGATGGTTCTTTTTTTATCCGAAAGAGGTGTACCTAGGGATGGTGTCATATTAATTTGGTCAAGTTCTGATGATATTAACACTATTAATACACATCACTCAAAAAGAGAAATAAAAATTTTTAAGAAAAAAATATAAAACCGACTTCAAAAAATTAAACGCAACAAATATAAAAATAACACTAAAAGGTATAAAATAACTATTATCTCCATTTAGTTACAACAATAAACGATCGAAATATTAACAATGAAAACTACTTTTTGAAGTCGGTGCCAAACATATACCTTTTATGAATCGCACTCGACGGATCTTACTTAGTACGTTTGAGCGGGTACGCTCGCTTATAGGTATAGTTTGTTTGGCACCGACTTCAAAAAGTAATTTCGTGTTAATATTTCGTCGTTTAGTTGTAACTAAATAAGATAATAATTATTTTTATACCTTTTAGTGGAATCAAACTCTACGGATCATACTAAGTACGTTTGGCGGGTAATGAAGATAACATCGCATAAGCTCCCTTATATATTATAGTTTGTTTGGAACCGACTTCAAAAAGAGTTTTCATTGAAAAATTTCATCGTTTAGGTTGTAATTAAATAAGAAAATTATTTTTAGTGCATTTTATTTGAATTTTGAGTTATTATTATTTTATTTGTTTTATTTAATTTTTTTTGAAGTCGGTTTTTTTTCTCAAAAATAATTTTTTTTTCTCTTTTTAGTGATATTATTAATAGTGTCTTAAGATAATACCTTTAATGCATCTCGTAAGAGAAAGCGTCGGGCGAATGAATCAGAAGATGATAATAAAATTGAATTTATAAATATAAAAATTTTTAATTAAAGTTTTAAGAACTTTACTCAATTAATATGGGACCACCCCTAAGGAACCTCTTTCCAATATAAAAGAATAATCGAAATCGGTTCATAAACAAAAAAGTTATTCCTGAACAAACTAACAAAAAAGGTCCAATACCAATGAAAAAAGACGGGACCAATCGGAAACTAGACTTAACCTAATACAAAAAAATCATCAAAATCGGTTCACAATTGGCGAAGATATGAGGTAACATAGACACAAAAAAATTTCAGTCAAATTGAGAACCTCCTCCTTTTTTGAAGTTGTTGATAATAAAAATAATTTTTAAGAAAAATAAAACCGACTTCAAAAATTAAATGCAACAAATAAAATGACACTAAAAGGTATAAAATAATTATTATCTTATTTAGTTACAACTAAACGACGAAATATTAACATGAAATTACTTTTTGATGTCGGTACCAAACAAACTATACCTATAAGCGAGCATACCTTCCAAACCTACTAAGATCCGTCGAGTGCGATTCATAAAAGGTATATGTTTGGCACCAACTTCAAAAGTAATTTCATGTTAATATTTCGTCGTTTAGTTGTAACTAAATAAGATAATAATTATTTTATAACTTTTAGTGTATTTTATTTGTTGCATTTAATTTTTTGAAGTCGGTTTTATTTTTTTCTTAAAAATTATTTTTCTTTTTTCTTTTTTAGTGATGTTATTAATAGTGATCATATCCAAGGGCGGATCCAGGGGGGCGGAGGGGGCGGCCGTCCCCCCCATAGAGGCCCGTGACTGGCAAAAAAATTTTGTAGAAAAAAACTAAAACTTATATACATCGGGCACCTATACAGATTCACCCCCCACCCATAAGAAATTCCTGGATCCGTATATCATCAGAACTTGACCAAATTAATATGACATCATCGCTAAGACACCCCCTTTCGGATAAAAAAAGAACCATCGAAATCGGTTCATAAACAAAGAGGTTAGGTCTAAACAAACCTAATAAAAAAGGTCTAATACCTATGAAAAAAAACGAAAAAAATGGGACCAATCGGAAGCTAGACTCGACCGAATGCAAAAAAAATTTCAAAATCGGTTGACAATTGGCGGAGATATGAGGTAACATAGGCACAAAGAAAAAAAAAAATTCAGTCGAATAGAGAACCTCCTCCTTTTTTGAAGTCGGTTAATTATAAAACAAAAAGTTCTTAATATGCCAGGGGTGGCCACTAACCTTAACTTTGGGAGCCGCAAATTTATAAAACTGTTTCAAACCGAGCCACATTGTTTGGAGATTAATTAAATAATGGTTTATTAAAAAAAAGACACCTTTTTTTATTTTATAAAATATAAATGAGGTAACATATATTTTTTGCTCTACTTACTTATAACATTACAAAAATAATTTTTATTTTTATGATTTTTTTAATTTAATTATTATACAGGGTGTGGCATAAATATCTACCACATTTTGAAGAGATATAAAAAAAATGAAAAATTTAACTAGAAAAAAACTAAATTTATTTTTGAGAAGAAAATAAATGAAATTTTTTTAAAATGTATTTTTAACATTAACAGACAAAAAAAAGGGGGGGGGTCAAAAAAATTCTAACCCTTTTGATCAAACTCAACCAAATTTGGTATACATATTCTGTGAAACCCAGAAGCCTAGAAATGCAAAAACTAACCAAATGTTGTATACATAGCTTGGTCGAAAGGACTCTGAATTTTCATATTTGACCTCTCCCCTCATTTAGGTGGTTAGCTTTTGCATTTCTAGCCCTCTGGGTATAAAAAATTTGGTTGAGTTTGGTCGAAAGGGCTAGAATTTTCATTTTTGACCCCCCTCCCCTATTTTGGGTATAAGTTTTTGCATTTCTAGCTTTCTGGGAGTCCACAGAATATGTATATAAAATTTGGTTGAGTTTGGTCGAAAGGGCTAGAATTTTCATTTTTGACCCCCCCTATTTTGGGTATAAGTTTTTGCATTTCTAGCTTTCTGGGAGTTCACAGAATATGTATATAAAATTTGGTTGAGTTTGGTCGAAAGGGCTAGAATTTTCATTTTTGACCCCCTCCCTATTTTGGGTATAAGTTTTTGCATTTCTAGCTTTCTGGGAGTTCACAGAATATGTATATAAAATTTGGTTGAGTTTGGTCGAAAGGGCTAGAATTTTCATTTTTGACCCCCCCCCCCTTTTTTGTCTGATAATGTTTAAAATACATAAAAAAAATTATTTTATGTTCTTTTTTCAAAAATATATTCGGTTTTTTCCTAGTTAAATTTTTTCATTTTTTTTATACCTCTTCAAAATGTGGTAGATCTTTATGCCACACCCTGTACCTACTTTTTAAAATCAGTATTATTCAAGAGGGTTCAAGAGCCGCACGAGATTGATTGAAGAGCCGCATGTCGGCACGTTGTGGCCACCTCTGTAATATGCGATTAGAAGCTGTTGCCACAATGGCTGAAGCGAAAAAACATCAAAAAAAATTTCTAAAGTTAACCCACATTATAGGTAAAATACAGTTTGACAGCTTGTTTTTAGTGTAAATTTTTCATTATACATTTTTCATTATTTATTCATTATTATCTCAAAAACTGTGTTGTAACCTTGAATTAAAATTTTCTTAAAAAATATATTAGTTATTGTTTAATGTTTGTTTAGTTTTTTATAACACTGGTAAGAAGAGTGTCTTAATTTTAATTAAATATGTAGGTATGTAAGCTTTCCGATATCCCGTATAGTGCAATGTATAAGAGTCTGAAAAACTCTATCTTTGGAATTGAGTATTTCCGGAACTATATTGTTCATCAATTTCGTTTTGCCACCAATCGATTCAAAAGTATTTAAATAATAATCTAAATTTCAAAAAAATCATATGAAAATCCATATGGTAAAACAACTACTTTAAGAGAAAAGAATATCATTTGAATTAAAATAAATTAAATTATCCTGTAAAGTAATTGTTTTTAGTGACAAAGGTTTTCATTTTTCGGTGATAATAATATTTAGCAAGTCTGAAATAAATATTTGTACATTATTTGAACTGGTTCATTGACTGAGCAAGGTTGTTTAATGTCATCAGCGATCCTAGCGGTGAATTTCCGAAACTTTTGCTCTCCCGGTTGCGTAGATACAGGCGTTCCCATAAAATTATAGAAATCAAAAAATTGCATATCTACTCTATTAAACGAGCAAAAATTGTATATTTATTTGTATATATATTTGTTTGTTTATACATTTGTATCTTGGTTCTATTTTGAAAACGACTCTACCGAATTTGATGAAATTCTCGAGTTAGGGGTTTTTGGTGTGACAATTCGATATGTCACGGTCTCATCTTCGACAAAATTGTTTTTGATGGGTTTTTTCGTAATCAAATTAATTATTCTCAGGTAGACAAATCCCATTCTTAGGGTTTTAAAAAAGGTTACTCTTTTTCTTTTGTACACAGGCAGACAATGGGTTGCCTTAATTCATTGTTCTAAAAGGCCTTGAAGAAGTATTGTGATTGTGGATTTTTAACATATTTTGTTCAACCTAAACTTTAGAAATATTAATAAACGTTTTATAATTGTTTTTATAAAGAATTTTATTTATTTAATACAATAAAAAATAATCAAGAATTTATTTAAAAATATATTTCGCATAAGCAGGTCATAATTTTCTGAAAAAACAACACATTTTGATAGGTTTTATTTATTAACAATTGGATGAATAAAAATGAATCATATGGTTGAATCAAAACAGGTGCAGGAGGTGGGGTCCAGTGGTGGGGGATCCGGGGGTAGGGTGAGGTTTCGGGGGTGGGGTCAAGCGGGGTGGGGGGGTACAGTGGGCGAATAGCTATATATATTTGTATTTTTTTTATTTGAAAACGGCTCTCAAATAAAAATCGACCTTTTTATCAGAATTTTAATTTAAAAATAATATTAAAATAAAGGTTTTAACTGAAGGAAGAAGTTACCGAGCATCGCTCGGTGCCTCCAGGTACTGAATTGTTAATCTCGAAAACGAAATTGTATGAAAATTAAAAACATCTAATTGAATCCCGCAAACTTTTACTTATTTTGTTAATAGTGGTTTCAAAGTCACAAGCGGCTATAGGAGGAGTGTGTGGAGGGGTTGGAGGACGATAGAGATTACCAATCGACTTGATTGGGGAATAATGGAATTGAAATAATTATCGGAAAAGAGGTTTTTTTATCTAATTAGATTTTTCCTCTTATTAAAAACAAGGACTAAAGATGAATAAGGACACTCGATGGTGGAGAAGTAATCTCGGAATCGAAGCAAAAAATACAATGTATACATTAATTAATGTAAAATAATTGGTTTAATAAAATTTATATAAAAAAAAACAAGCGGCTATATGTTAAATTATTGCCAATAAATTAATTCCGAGAAATAAAGATTATATTATGTACATTTATTATTTTATTTAACCGACTTCAAAAAGGAGGAGGTTCTCAATTCGACTGAATTTTTTTTTGTGTCTATGTTACCTCATATCTTTGCCAATTGTGAACCGATTTTGATGATTTTTTTTTTGCATTTGGTTCAGTCTAGTTTCCGATTGTTCCCGTTTTTTTTTTCATTGGTATTGGACCTTTTTTAATATGTTTGTTCAGACATAACAACTTTGTTTATGAACCGATTTTAATGATTATTTTTTTATTGGAAAGGGGGTATCTTAGGGGTGGTCCCATATTAATTTGGTCAAGTTCTAAAGATATGATTAATGACGAAATAACGTAAATAAAATAACGTCTCCAATTCTTATGACCAAATAATCGAAATTATAATAAATAAAATCTTTTATAAAAAAACCCCTTAAAACATTAATTTAAAACCTGCAAACGTTTCGATAGAATTTCTATATTTATGAATTGAATTTTATTACAATTAAGGACTTTTTAGCGAACAGAAAGTTCAGAGTTCGCGTAAATAAGGATAAATCTCACTGGAAGGAAATCAGAGCAGGAACACCCCAAGGGGCACTTCTTTCGCCATTACTATACGCCCTATACACCGCAGATATTCCAACCCTGCGATATGCACAAATTGCCCAGTTTGCAGACGACACAGCCCTTTTCTACTCCCACAGGGACGCCAGATGTCTGGTACGAAGAATCCAAGAGGACCTCGAGACTGTATCGGAGTACTTGGAAAGTTGGAAGCTGGGACTGAATAAAGACAAAACAGACGCCATATTATTTACTAGAAAAACTAGACTTTTAAGGAACAAAATAAAATTGGGCGACAGACTGCTAGATTGGAGTTCTTCAGCAAAATATTTAGGAGTCCATCTGGACAAATTATTAAATTGGGCTACGCATCTAAAGGCAGTTTCATCAAGTGGAAGAATTGCCGCCAAAATTATATGGCCTTTAATTAATAAAAGAAGCCCACTTGAGTTGGATCAGAAATTAAATCTATATAGGGCCATGGTGCGCCCTCGTCTTACTTATGGGGCACCTTTATGGTTTGGTCATGCGGCCAAAACAAATGTTTCGCTTATTGAAAGAGTTGAAACAAAAACTCTCAGGACAATTGCTAACCCTCCGCCAGGAATCAACAACTACATAATCAGAGAAGGACTACAAATTGAGAGCCTGCAAGACCACATTCGGAAATTATCGTTCAAGTTCCAAAAAAGGCTAATTACTCATACGAATTCATTAATTACATCTATCGATCTCGGATAATTATTAATCTCGTTTTGCTTTCTTGTTATATTTTAAGTTTCTTTTTTTTTTTTTTTTTTTTTTTAATTTGGTTTTAGAGGTTTTTTAAAATTTTTCCTCGTTATATCATTATTTGGTGAATCGAACGAACTAAGATGTGTTAAACAAATTTTTAAAGGAGGATGAATTGGGGGTAGCAAGCCCGAAGTCACCGTTAAAAATAAAGCTGACAAAGAATGTATATTCATCTTGTATGAAAAATGTACATCTGTAATTATAATTGTATAAATAAAGAATTTCTTATTATTATCATTTTCTGATTCATTCGCCCGACGCTTTCTCTTACGAGATGCATGCAAGGTATTATATTAAGTCACTATTAATAACATCACTAAAAATAGAAAAATAAAAATAATTTTTATAAAAAAAAATAAAACCGACTTCAAAAAATTAAATGCAACAAATAAAATAATAATAAATAAAAATGCACTAAAAGGTATAAAATAATTATCTACTATTTAGTTACAACTAAACGACGAAATATTAACATGAAATTACTTTTTGAAGTCGGTGCCAAACATTTTTATTTTTAGAAATTATTTTTTCAGAAAGGGATCGCCTTCACACTAGTCGAACTTTCTGGGCAGTTGTGTTATATCTACAGGAGATATCCTACTGATGTATATAGATAGATATGTGATATTGAACTTGAAACTTAAGTCTTTTGATAGTTTCCCCTTTCTTAAATTAATAATTAATTTGACAGTCAGAAAAACTAATCTAACAATTTTAAAAGAAAAAGTGAAACTTTTTAAAGACTGTAGTTTCCGTTAAATCCGTCGATTTATTATTTTCTTACCTAGAGTCCAAAGGCCGTTCATAGGATATTAGTAATTACGAAATTAATCTTTAAGTACCTGGAGGACCGATCTTCGCGCGGTAATGTGCTTGTTTTTTATTCAATCAACGACTTGTTTTATTTTGATTCAAACACCTACTAATAATTAGTTTAACCAAAAGTGAGACCTGGTATTAAGTTGATTCCTCCATGTCTTCAGCAATGGTTGCCAATAATAATTGAAACATTAAAAATTCAATTCACAATGGTTAATCCTCAAGTATTAGATGAGAAACGATGGCCACTTTTGGTGTTAGACTATTCATCCATGTCTTCAGCAATATGGCCCTGAAGAAGAAAGAAAACAGTCCTCCGAAACGTCGGGTTGTTTAAGAGATGAAAATGACGTTCTAATCTACTCTTATTAAACGAGCAAAAATTGTATATTTATTTAATATATATATATTTATTTATTTATATATTTTTATCTTGGTTCTATTTTGAAAACGGCCCTACCGATTTTGATGAAATAAAATCTTTGAACAAGTTTTGAGGATGAAAAAACGATTTGGCTAGGTCTGGACCTCATCAAAATTCATCTTAATTGATTTTTTCTTAATTAAAGTAATTATTGATAGATGAAAATCTCAATAAAAAAATGATTCGGCGGAAGTCGTATTAGAACCTGGGACCTCTTCGACAGTCTAGTTTTAGACCACAGAACTATTTTAAAAATCCTTGCTTTTTACTTTTACTAAAATGAATATTTTTGAATTAGACTTTTTTATAAGTGTGGAAATAATTGAATATATTATATATAGCTATGTATTTAATAAATAATTTTATGTTTTTATTTCAGATCCTATACGATTATTTTTTTATTATTATTTTCTTATGTATTTTTTATAATGTTTATCAATATGAACGAATGTGGGCAAATTGGTGTACGAGTAAACAAATATACACATAATATGTGGACCATTAGAAAGATAGAAATGCAAAAACTATGTCGGGGGTGGGGATGGATGTGGGGTGCAGTTGTGGGGTCCGGGGGTGGGAGGGGCGGTTGGGGTGGGGTGGAGTGGGGGTGCAGTGTTGGGGGCGAGGTGTATGGTTTCGGGAGGGGGGTGTGGGGGTCAGGGGTTACCGAGCATCGCTCGGTGCCTCCGGGTACTAGAGGTACTTCTTATATTCGGAATTAGTGGTTTCCTTTATATCTTTGGGCAGCCTTTCCATCAATTCAGCATTAAGTTCTACCACTCCATCTTCAATACCACACATTAATTTATTTTTAATTAAATAACAATTTATTAAAATGGTGGCCTAATTAATTAAATTGGCTAATTTTAATATATAATAATATTTGTAATGAACTATTAGTGGGTTTTAATATTAAAAAAAACAATTAACTAATAGAAAGAAATTGAATTAAAATGTAATTATACATTTTTATTAACACAACCACATGTGGATAATTATTTGAGTTAATAAAAAACCCAACAAATTAAACTTAGCCGAAGATGAGACCGTAACAGATCGAATTGTCAATACGAAAACCCCCTAAAACCCGTAAATTTCATCGAAATCGGTAGAGCCGTTTTCGAGAAACGGATTGTATATTTAATATAGTTAGATAGTGTGAAACAGGTCTGGACTTGTATTTGGCATTCTTACAATGCCTTAGCTCTAAAGGAAGAGAGATCATTCTACGATCGATCAGCGCCTTTTTTACTCATTTTCCTCGATTATATATATTCTAATGAAAGAATCTCTTAGTCACACATTTAGTAAACAAATAGCAAAAAAAGTGAAAACTTATTCACACCAGAGACGTCCCTTATAAGTAATCTATATAAATAAAAATGTACTGTTACGCTTAAGTGATACGTTGAAGGATCTCCGAAAGTTCTTCACCGATTTCTTTGAAATTTTCACACAACATTCCATTCAAATACACGAGTGTTTTTATAGATATCACACCTGTGGCATGCAAAAAATATTTTTTCGAGGAAACAACGCCAGCGCCTCTCTGGGGGTAAAAGCAAACAAACAAGATGGCCGATAATAGCTTTTTGGAAATCTTTCAACTGCCAATATTATTTTTGGTTAAGGGAACAATTTTGACAAGTAATATATAATTCATTTACTAGTTTTAATACCTATTCTGAAATTTATATATGCCAATCGGAGCACCAAACGGACATATGTTGCGAATATAGTTTCGATACGTCCAGTGGTTTAGGCGTGAAGCATAAGAGTTAGTCACAGCAACGCGTGGTCGGGTCAGCTATTATCTATATAAATTTTAATCATAAAACGAGACGCTCCCCGCCAGGGGCTAGGTGACGCCGGGCCGAAGGTCCGGGCTTCAGCTAGTTAATAATAAACTTAAATATAAACTCAATTTTGATTAGTTATATTATTGATTAAATGTTGAGATATAGAAATATGGACTATATTTTTATGCAGATAATTTATATTTTATTGCCAACGTTACGTCAACTTTATTGACTTCTTCAGGGCTCAGATAGTTAACTTCTTAGTAAGAAAGAATAATTGTAAAAATGACAAATATGCAGGGAAGTTATCTATTTGAGCCCTGAAGAAGTAAACAAAGTTGACGAAACGTTGGCAATAAAATGTAAATTATCTCCACAAAAATATAGTCCTTATTTCCCTATAACAACTTTAATAATAAAATCAATTGTTCATTTTTGCCTATATTATAACTACGGCTTAAAATCTTATCACTGTTGAGCACTACCCGTTTTTTTTTGTTTGTTTAAAGTAAATGTAAAGTAATAATTGGATAATGAGGTTAATCTTAAATACCAGTTGATTACCTTTTGATTCCTACTTATTAAAAATTCCAAATAAGGAGTGACTAAGATCAAATTGAACGCGACCAATCACTTGGCTTGGATCGATGCCAGTCTTATATTTACCTATATGGCTGGAAAAGTTCAAGTATAAACCTCTGACTCATACGCATGTGCGCTTTTTTCCATTTAAATTTTATACAGCGTATATGGTATTCATACAAACGTTTCAGGAGAATTTGCACCTTGGTTAATGAAATTTGGAAAATATATAGATGATTTAAGAATAAAAAAATTAAAAAGCAGATATAAATAAATATTTTGAAAACATTGTCTTGATGATGAAATTATCTTGAATAAAAATAAAAAAAAAAAGATTAATATTTACGAAAAATAATTTTTCTCTAAAATGTTTTTGATAAATATTAGAAAAACAGAATCCATATCTCTCTGACCTTTTGTTAATTAAATTTTTATTGTTTAAAATTTCCTTTCATTTCGAAATTCTGTTCTTTATCTAAAATTTTAGGATTAGAAATGTCAAAATTGTATCCCAGAATAGTTGAATGGCTATAGCTACATTTTGAATAAAAATTTTTGAATGTACAATGCTGCCTAGTCATTCAATTAACCTGGGACACAATTTCGCAGTGGCGGATCATAAGGTAAGCGGAATGAGCGGCTGCGGGGGGGGGGGGCGTGCTTGTAAGGGGCCCACAAAAAGGCCGATTGTGTTAAAGTGCTTTTTTGGAAATAACCAACTGTCAATGTATTTTGGTTAAGGGAACAATTTTGACAAGTAATATATAATAAGTAATAAGTAATAATAAACACACATTCGAAATTTATAGGAAAGATATCATCTACAGATGCCGTAATTCACAACATGGCTTGTCGACCAATGTCTAAATTAGCAGCATTCCATTCAATGATCCACCGTTAAATAGTATCCCATTAAAGAAAGAGCATTTTTTAACAGAACTAGAGATAATCAAAGAAATATTATAAATAATGGTTAATTTAATATCAAATATTAAAAGATAAAATTCAAAAATCAAATTTAAATTTAATCTATTCACAAAATTCCCAAATTAAAGATCTGCCAAAACTAATATTACCATATTATGGTAAGATGTCGAAAAAAATAAAGCATAAATTAAAATCTTTAGGGTACGCGACAATCTTTAGATCACCATATACATTAGGAAGTGAATTAAGTCAAATTAAAGATAGAATTCGGAAAATGAAAAATCCGGTGTATATAAATTGACATGCCAAGATTGCAATGCAACTTATATAGGAAAAGCGGAAAGAAATTTATCCATTAGGATCAATGAACACAAGAGAACCTACAAATTAAAATATGAAAATTATGCATTTGCAGGGCATTTAAATGCTAACAATCATAGTTTCCAGATCAATCAAAATTAAATTGATCAAAGTCAATGACCTTAATTCTTTCTTTAAAAGAATCCATAGAAATTTAAAATTCTTGGAAAAAAGCCCAATTGAATCTTTAAATAAAAAAACTAGAAATTATCAATGACCCTTTTTTAAAAACATTCCATTCATTCAAGGTAAAACTCTTTAGAAAATACCTAGAAAAAAGAGTAACCCGAATCCAGTTATATTCTAAACTCCCAAGAAGAAACACCAAAATTTTCTATGTATATTATAAATCTTAATTTGTAACTAATTTGAAATATTTGTGATAGACTGATGATGAAGGCAATGCCTTCGAAACTATAGTCTCTAGAAATAATTAAAAATTATTTTATTTAAAAAACAGAAGACTCTCTCATTTTTATTTTATTTTTAACCTAAAATATATAATTCATTTACTGTTTTAATACCTATTCTATAATTGTTTGCATTTTCAATTGATTTTCAAAATTATTATTATTTTTTAAAAATATTTAAATTTTGGATAAGAGTTAGTCAGAGCAGCGCGTGGTAGGAAAGATTAGGAAAAATAGGAGCCCCAAACACACTCCGGCCGACGATTGGCTGGTTCGGTTTTCAATGTGTTTGATTAGAAAAAATGGGAGCCCGAAACACACCCCGCCCGGGCTAAACTTTCGGAGGTTCGGTTATAATATATATTCAGTTCGGCTGACGCCAACCGAACAGTCTAAAAATCATCCATCCCGAAAAGGAGCTATACGAACCCAACCGAGTCAAATTGAATATATATTAACCGAACCGGAGTCGATTTGCATTACTCATAACATTCACGAGGGGAAGGGTTATTTTGTCTGAAGGATATTTTGTCGGGGGATGTTTTGTCGGGGATATTTTGTCGGGGGCTGACATGTCGCGGAATCCATAAAGCGAGACGCTCACCGCCAGGGGCTATGACGCCGGGCCGGAAGGCCCGGGCGTCAACTAATATTAAATATAAGAGAGGGGCCAGGCGTATGCTAAAGTCATTTGGATGGCCACATCAGTATTTTTATTTTTTTATTTACTAAGTTCTTGACATTTAAGTTTATCTAATGACATTTCTTTCGAATAATCATCCCATTCAAATGTTAACCTTTAGATGATTTTTTCCTTCCCTAACCTTTATTGATTATTTAGTAAGCGGTTTGGCATAAAACGAATTATAATTTCATATTGAGAAAATAAGATTAGCCGAGTGGAGTGGAGTGGTTTTTATCAGAGAGGTCACCATCTATATATTCAACTTTATCCATTTAGGAATGAATGAATGTATGGATGAGAGAGATAAAATACTAAAGAAATTAATTCCATCCATTTTCTACTTATATTTAATTTCTCAAGAGTTGTTTCTTTACTTGTCTAAGCTTTATATCTTATCTCATACTATCAAATAAGCAATTCTTCTATATGAGCAAATCCAACATATTATGCATTGTAAAGTCCACTAGGTTTATTTTTCCAATTTAAGATACATTTTCTATTTTTAATAATCTTATTATATTAAACGAGCAAAATTGTATATATATATATATGGTATATATATATATCCAATCGGGTTCTCGAAAATGGCTCTAACGATTTTGGATGAAATTCACGGGTTAGGAGGGTTTTGTGTTGGACATTCGATCTGTCACGGTCTCATCTTCGGCTAAGTTGTTTTTGATGGATTTTTTTTTTTTTTTTGGCTTTTCGGCCTTTCCAGCCATAAGCTATTTTACGATACTATTTATTTTTTAAATTTTGTCTCTACCCCGGGGGTCGGATTTTTAGCCGAATGCCTCGAGTCGGATTCGAACTCGGGTCCACTTGGTTAGCAGGATGATACGATACCGACTAGCCTATCTGACCCCAGTGATTTTTTGTTAATTGAATCAATTATTCACAAATGTTTTTTTTACATTTTTATTCAATTTCCTTTAATAAATAATTGGTTTTTTAATTTTATATCCCACAATAAGATTATTACAATTATTATTATATATTAAAAATTGGGCAATTTAATTGATTGGGCTCGAGGGGGAGTGGATTGGGAGGAGGATTAATTGGATGGATTAATTTCCGCAATATGGTATTGGAATAATTATCGGAAAAGAGGTTTTTTTTCTTTAATTAGTTTTTTCCTCTTACTAAAAACAAGGACTAAAGATGATCAAGGACACTCGATGGTGGAGAAATAATCTCCGGAGTCGAAGCAAAATACAATGTATACATTAATTCATGTAAAATAATTGGTTTAATAAATTTAATTGATTAAAAATCGAGTTTTAAATCCCACAAATATTAATTTGACAATTTAATTGATGAACTCAAAAATTGTTATTTAATTAAAAAAAAAATTATACCGTATTTATTTATATACCTATATATATATATATACATAATCTGTGGACCACTGAAGGCTAGAAATGCAAAAACTGGGTGCGTGGGCGGTGGCGGGGGTAGATGTGGGGGTGCAGGAGGTGGGATGCAGTGGGGGAGGTACGGGGTTTCGGGGGCTGAGTAAGGGGGTGTATGTGGGGGGGGGGGTGAAGTGGGGGGTCCGGGGGCGAGGGGGGTTTCGGGGATTAATATATAGCTATTAAGTGAAGCAAAAATTTACCGAGCATCGGTGGCCAGGTACTATAGTCTTTAATTGTATACATTTATTGCTGCACCCATACATTTTTTAACACCGATTTTACTCAATTTCATATTTTTACTTTATTTCAATTCAAATAATCTAAAAAAGTCAATTCCGTCCTCTGTCCAATTTGTCTGTTTAAATCTTCAAACCCGTGTATTTACTAGAAAAATGTTCAGATATGAATGAATAAAATATCACTTAAATAAAAAAAAAGATGACTGGTTGAATTAAATAAAATTACGATGAGACACCAATTATTTACAACATAGTAACCCTAGTCTTTTGAAATACAGAGTAAGTTTCAAGGTCCACGATATGTATGCTGAAAAAAAGAAACCCTATCGGAAAACCATTCATAAGTGCAACCCTCGAATCATATCATACAGCTTTCCAAGATTCTCATCGTATCAGCCGACTATTAGGGTCATATGACTTGTTTTATCGGCTTCCGAATGAAAACTTTTCTAATTGTATTTCGACAAATATAGGAATCACACACACACACACTCACTTTTTTGTAAAATTCATCGATAAACGCAGAATTTTATGTTAGTTTTCAAATTTATAATTAGATTTTTTGTAAAACGGTATGAAAATACTTTTGACGTTTTGAAATTTTAGGGGTTCGGGATCTATGGACCACACTCAAATTACCTTAAATTAAATAGGGTTTATTTAGTCACACAAATTGAACAAATAGAGTAATTTCAGTAAATTAACACTATTTATTTCATAGATTTACTAGAGAGTTTCGGTCCCCAGCTTCACTAGTAAATTTCGTTAAAGATTTGGAATTTGTCTTTCTGTACATACCTATAACTAACTCATCCATGTTAAATTAAAAATGAGTTATATGTAGGTACCTACAGAGTGACAAATTCTAAATCTTACTACTGAAGATGGTCTCTCAGTGGTGACCGAAACTGTCTAGTAAATGAAATAAATTGTGTTAAATAACTGAAATTACAATATTTGTTTAATTTGTGTGTCTAAATTAACCCTAAAATTTATAAAAATAAATTCTACATAAGTCACTTAAGAGAGTTCGGAACAGCTTATCTATCTGGTTGATCTTCGAAAAAATCTTTTGTATTTCTGCAGAGTGACAACGTCTGCCTACTAATTTTTTTTAGTAAAAAAAAATTGTTAATAATGAGGCTAATTTCGAATAAAAATATTTGTTTTGATAATATTAATAAAAAGAATATTGAGATAAATTTTTTCTCATTATAAAAACATTTATTTAAAACAAAAACGATTTCAAAAAATAGATTTGGAATTCTACACTAGTGATTTTGTTATATTCTGTTGGCTACAAATAACTTTTTATTTTTTTTTACATTATGAATAACTAATTAACTAGATTGTCAAATCTATTGAAAAATGTATCATTTGATAGATAAAAGTTGTATTATTGATTTATATAAATTTGTTGAAAATAGTATAATTTGTATAGAAGTTAAAGCCCTTTTAAAAGCTCCGTCCATTTACTTCCATGTTAAAAGGACAATATTCAATAATTTATTTCTCGGTAATTGGACAGACGATCAACTTCAAATTTCTGGAATAAATATTTAATACATCAATGATTCGATAGTAAAAATTGATAAACAGTCCCGAACCCCCTTAAGTTTTGGAAGAATCTTATATATAAAAAAAAAAAATACTTACTATATTGTACAAAAGGCATAACAATAGTCCAGTCACTAAGGGGCGCCAGAATCCCCCAATGTGTTTCTTTCCGGTATACTGTGATAAACAATATGCTAAAACAATGATAAATTTGTTTTCAAAGGGAATAAGATTGACGCAAAACAGTTTTTACTTATAAAACTTGTTTCTGAACCTTTAGAACTTCTGGTTGAAAACTGCAGAAAACATTACTTTTTCTATGATTTTATTGAGAATTTAAGGCGTTGTTATAATATAGGCATAAATGAACAAACATCATACTGAATCTTGAAAAAGATTCATGTTTTTATTTAATTTAAAAAAAAACCCATTTTCTTGTTTTTTACATTTCAATATAAAAAGGAACAGTGGCGTAACCAGAAAATTTTCGTGGGGGGGGGGGGGGAGAGGGTCAATCCACAAAGGAAAATATTTAGTGGGCATTTTTTTTTTATTAAAACAAATCGACCAGTTAAATTGTGTTTTTACGCGGAAAGTTTTGGAGTAGTTGTAATTTCTTCGATCTTTTATGTTTTTGGGTGTGCTGAATACGAATCTGAGGTTTGCTAAGAAAATTTCGTGACGGAACATACCAAAAAAGTAAAAATTCTCATTTTTTTGACGGTTTTTTGCTTATAACTCGAAAGCTACCAACTTTTCGTAAATAACCTTCCAATTCAAAATGAAAGTTCCTAGTAAAAAAAAACCTAAATGATAAAATTTGTAGGAAATTTTATGAAGTTTCATTTTGATAAGTAAGGTTATTTTCAAAATATTGATAGTTTTTGAGTTATAAGCAAAACACCGCAAAAAATGAAATATTTTACCTTTTTTTGCATTTTTGACAATGTTCCATCATGAAATTTTGTTAGTAAACCTCAGATTCGGATCCAGCACACCCAAAAACATATAGCATAAAGAAATCAAAACTACCTCAAAACGTTCCCGCAAGGGGCTCTTTAGACTAAAAATAAGGGTAGTTCAAGAAATTAAAAAAGAACATAATTCTTGATTAAACATATGAAATATATTTAATTACGGTTAGTTTGTTATAAGAAACGGTTCGTCGTTGCCGTTACTCATTCCATGAGCCCTGCCCTTGGGGGTGGGGGGGTTCTGAACTCCAAAACCCCCCTGCTACGCCTCTGAAAAGGAATGCAATTTATGCCCGTAAATTGATAAAAATTGTGAAAATACGTTTTTACGTACACAACGCATAGTCTGGGAGAAAATTTACTGCTTGACTACTCCAGGGTTAATATATATCTTTGATAATTACAATTCTCTTCACGAGGAAATGAATTGTTTGTTTTCGATCTCGAATGCACAACTTGTGTCTGTGTAAACACCGACACACACAGGCAGAGAGAGTCGTTCTGGCTTATGGGAATATATGGTTGGTTTAAGGACAAGCGAAAGTTCATTTTGAGCTTGTCTGTTCCGCACCCAAACGTCCTTGGCAAGGCCGAACCTCAGACAATAAAACGCCGCCGCTGCTGAGTCGGCTTGGCTGCATCACTTAACAACAACAACAAAAAAACAAGTAATCGTGAGATCAGGTAATAATAGATGATTGACTCACGTTTCACTCCACTCGCTTTAACTATATCAAGCAAGTGAAAACCATTGGCGGAATAATTTCTTGGTAGATCCATCAACAACCGTATCGTCGAACACAAGAGATCACTGAAACAACTACAATTGAACAGTGACAAACCTAATCCCCAACCATTAAGTTACGTTTCAGCTTTTGCTGAACATCTATTTGATAACAATCATTCCCCATCTAATGAAAGCCCCCTTATTCTACATTTCTCCCCAAAAGGACGCAAACTAGATTTATTAGAATCCCTTGAAATCAAGAAAGCAATCGCCCGCAATGAACCCATTCTCAATAACCAATTAGAAACCACTAAATCAACAATAATTGATCTATTAATAAACCAAATCTAACCGAAATTCATTCATTCCTTACTAAACATTTGTTCTACTGTTCTCATCTTCGAATTAACCTTGCAAATCCGCTTCTTGTGTCTAAATTTATATATTCTAAAACCCTTAAACAAATTCCTTTAACAGGTATTCCCAGAATTCTATACAAATAAATTTCGAACTAAGACATCCTATTTGAAATGTACCTGACCTTGTCCAGACAATTCGTTCAATAACCCTTTTTTACCTTCCACATACCTTTAAATTCAACCACTCAATTCTTTCAACTCCCATTGGCTCACCCCTCCACTCGCCCTGTACTATAATAACATCGATACAATGTAAAATTTTTATATTCAGTGTTCTGTTTAACCTCCTGATGAAGGGTTCATAGCCCGAAATATGTATAGAGATAAATAAAAAATCTCCAAAATAATTTAAAAGATTTTTTAATTTTTTTAATTTTATTTCCTCTTTGTGAAACACCACTATAACCCGTTAAATAATAATTCCTTTGTTTAATATGTTTCACTATAAACCAACACCGCTTTCCCTAAACTTTATGAATAATTTCTTGACTGGAGTTCCGTACACACTGAAAACGGGAACACTATTACAATGCTATACTTACTATGGGATTAGGAATTTTTTATCTGATTATAATTTTTTACTAAATATACTCTGTGGTGCCAAAAAGGTGGAACACTCGGTTCAAAGACTTAGATTGACTTGTCGATTTTGTACCGTATTGAATTTGAGCTGCTGTACAATGCCTCCAATAGTGTGAATCGGTCATCTCTCTCATTTGAAGCTCTAATTCGACCAGATCCCGGTCTTCTGGCATAAGAGTTTATTTCTCTATATCGTTTTCCAGCTCTGTGTATACTTTCAACCGATTGTTTAAGTCGTTGAGCGACATACCGATATGATCTTCCATCATTTAATAGAGCTACAGCTTGAGCTACTTCCTCGGTCTTTAGAGGCATTATGCTTGGACAATATTTAAAATTAAATTAAATTAAAAGATGAGATATTCAAAACTTATTGAATTCAATTGTTTCCTCGAAAAAAAATAAATATTTTTTACATGCCACAGGTGTGATATCTATAAAAAAAAAAACACTCGTGTATTTGAATAGAATGTTGTGTGAAAATTTCAAAGAAATCAGTGAAGAACTTTCGGAGATCCTTCAACGTATCACTTAAGCGTAACAGTACATTTTTATTTATATAGATTGCCGACATTAGTAGTTTTTGAATAATTTGTCCAGGCAAATTGTGCTCAAATGGGCCCCTATAGTGAAAGTTTTGTGATAGTTCTGACTTTTTTCATATATATGTTTTTTGGGGCGCTGAATCCAAATGTGAGTTCACCCCCCCCCCTAAAATTTCGTCGAGCAACATTGTAGAAAATGCAAAAAAAGGTGAAAATTTCAATTTTGTCGGTTTTTCGCTTATAACTCGAAAACTATCAAACTTTTCGTAAATAACTTTGCTTTTCAAAATGTAAGTTCATAAAATTTTCTACAAATTTCATAATTTATGTTTTTTCTCCAACCAACAGCTCGTGCTCAAGGGTAAATTCCAAGTTTTCGACCTCGGCAGCCCCTCCGTATCACTCAAAAATTCGCACTTTTTTAGATATTTTCCCATTTTGACCATGAAGGAGCACGTTTCCGACAAAGACCACTCTATACGTTTTTAAACTAGATTAAATCTTCTATAATTATAACCAAAGTATTATCTTAATTGGATAAATGGTAATCCGTGTCGCAATTAGGTTGAAATTTTGAATAACTGCAATTTTTTGCAAAAAATCGGAATTTTTTCTTCATAAAAAGAAAAACACTCATCCTAGAAACTTGATTCCTATCTAATTCTCTAGGAAATTTTGTTGACTTGAAGGTTTACTTGTACCACTTTTTTGTTAAAACTCTTAGATTTATAGATATCTAGCATTTTCCTTGACAGGAAATGATCTATTTTTTAAAAAAAAATCGCAGTTTTTTCTTCATAAAATGAAAAGCATTCATCCTAGAAACTTGATTCTGGTCTCATTCTCTAGGAAATTTTATTTACCCTAATGTTTACTTGGACCACTTTTTTGTTAAAACTCTTAGATTTATAGATATCTAGCATTTTCCAAGACATGACTATTTTTTAAAAAAAATCGCAGTTTTTTCTTCATAAAATGAAAACCATTCATCCTAAAAACTTGATTCCTGTCTCATTCTCTAGGAAATTTTATTTACCTTAACGTTTACTTGCACCACTTTTTTGTTAAAACTCTTAGATTTATAGATATCTAGCATTTCCCATGACATGATCTATTTTTTTAAAAAATCGCAGTTTTTTCTTCATAAAATGAAAACCATTCATCCTAGAAACTTGATTTCTATCTCATTCTCTAGGAAATTTTATTTCTCTTAACGTTTACTTGTACCACTTTTTTGTTAAAACTCTTAGATTTATAGATATCTATCATTTTCCATGACAGGAAATGATCTATTTTTTAAAAAAATCGCAGTTTTTCCTTCATAAAATGAAAACTATTCATTCTAAAAACTTAATTCCTTTCTCATTCTCTAGGAAATTTTATTTACCTTAACGTTTACTTGGACCACTTTTTTATAAAACTCTTAGATTTATAGATATCCAGAATTTTTCAGGACACCGCCGAATGCGGGCTTCTCAGCTGGTAATTGATAATGCCTGATGTTCGATGATTTGAAGCTTCTTGAATTTGTTAATACTCATTAATGGAAATAAATTATAGCTCAAGTGCGGAACTCTCGGTATGCCAATCCCACCCACACAGATGACCTTGTGTTTTTTTTTTGCTCAAGTGTACGTGGAATAGCAAATATTTGAATAAATAAATAAACGTAGCTGGTAAATGAATACGAGCAAGGCTTGGGAAAGAAAGGAATGGCCTCTAATGTAAACAAGATTATTCTCATTGAGATTATGAGACAGACGCACAAGCAAACATAAAAATGTAAACTCAAATGTGTTAATATTTTAACAACTTCTCTAACACCCTCTTCAAATTATTTTATTATACACATCTTAAATCTCTATATGGGTGTTTTTAATTATTATTTAATTAGGTAAGAGATAATACAAAGATTATGATAATGAGGTTTCTCGAACTGCTTTCACATATACCGGGTGAGATTTTTTTTACTTTATCCAATGCGAAGCATGGGAGAAAGTATTGGAATCGCTCTCGAGGCAAGCGCGACTTCAAAGGGTCCTCAGGTAAAGACTACGGAACCCATGGAATCAATTAAGGTCACAAATTGAAGTATTCAATGAGCTTGAATTTTAGCACGTGACGGTTTTGCCAAAAATTACATGGGATCTCGTCGAGAGGCCAATAAGTGCCATTTTTTTGGAAGTGCGTGCGGATGGATGGATGTGTGTGTGTTATCGTTTTTTTCGTCCACGAATTTTTCCACACCGTTGCACCGAATGAATTGAAATTGAAAACCTACCAGTATTTTAACAAAATGAAGCGCTGATTAGTTTTTGGTACATATCGGTCCACAAACATTAGTACTTTATTTCAGTACTTTTTTAGTTTTTTCTAAATATCTTGAAAATGACTTAACCAATTTTGATGAAATTTAATATCCTAATTAAGTACCTTGGGAACCACAAAAAAGGTTAAATAAAGTTTTTAGTAAAATTATATTTTAAAGTACTTTACTCTAAGAACATATTAATATTTCAAATGAATTTGGATAAAGTTTAGCAACGATCCGTTGCAGTTTATTTTTATACGACATCAAACAAACGAAATATATGAATCAATTAGAACTCAAAAAAAATTCTTTTTTTACAATTATTTAACTTAATTATCAAATAATCAATGATTAAAAAAATATTTAATAAAAATTAATAATTTAATATTTTTTCCACACTGTTCTGAGACATTCCAGAGTGTATTGCAAGTCTTTTGGATGAATTCCAGTTCAAATTTCGTTATTTTTGCCTGTTCCAGCCTTTATATTTCCTTTTTTATTTTGTTTTTTTAAACAAACACAATAAAGTGAAGCTTGTGAGGGTGTATTCCTATCAGGAAAACGCTCGTGACAAAAATGAGGAGGGTTCGCTTTTAAAATTAAAATAAACATTTTTCAAAATTAAAAGCAAGTAACCTGAAATTTACTTTGAAAAGGATGAAATAATAAAAAAAATAGAATGATATTATCATTATTTCTTTAGTGGACCAAAATATTAAACATACCTATATTAAAAGAGAAGGGTCAGAGGTGTATGGTAAAGTTATATGCATGGCCATATCCATTTTTTTTAAATATTTAAAAAATTGTACCAAAAATATCCCATATTTTTCATACGATTAAATTCTAAAAATCACATAAATATGAATGTACTAGAGGGGACTGGGTTATGATAAAGTCAATATATAGGTTTTTAACTTCAAATGCAGAGTTTACTATATCAAAAATCAAATGCAGAGTTTTCCATATCAAATTCAGGATTTCAAAAATCAAATGCAGAGTTTTCCATATCAAATTTAGGATTTCAAAAATCAAATGCAGAGTTTTTCATATCAAATTCAGGTTTTCAAAAATCAAATGCAGAGTTTTCCATATCAAATTCGGGATTTCAAAAATCAAATGCAGAGTTTTCCATATCAAATTCAGGATTTCAAAAATCAAATGCAGAGTTTTCCATATCAAATTCAGGATTTCAAAAATCAAATGCAGAGTTTTTCATATCAAATTCAGGTTTTCAAAAATCAAATGCAGAGTTTTCTATATCAAATTCAGGATTTCAAAAATCAAATGCAGAGTTTTTCATATCAAATTCAGGATTTCAAAAATCAAATGCAGAGTTTTCCATATCAAATTTAGGATTTCAAAAATCAAATGTAGAGTTTTCCATATCAAATTCAGGATTTTAAAAATCAAATGCGGAGTTTTCTATATCAAATTTAGGATTTTAAAAATCAAAATCAGACTTTTTCAAACCGAATTCAAAATTTATTAATAAACAGTTGAAAAAATAGAAAAAAAATTATAGTTAAGATAAAGTTTTAATTTAATTTCACTCTCAGGAAAAGTTTTCAAGTAAAAAGCTAAAATTTGGTGCATTGTAAGATATTTGCTTACCAATTTTCAGCTCCTTAACTAAAACCTTTCAAGATTGGCATTTTGTACTCTCAGGAAACGTTTTCAGGTAAAAAAGTATAATTTAATATCTAAAATATGCATAGTTTTATAGAAATTCTGAATTTGATTTGAAAAAAGTATAATTTTGATTTTTTAAATCCTTTTATACACTACAGTGCAAAAAAATTGAGCCACTAATAACAACTTTATAAATAGCAAATTTATTTTGAAATTTTTACAAATAACCACATAATTTGTTCTACTAACTCTTAAACTAACATAATCAATAAATATTGTTGAAAATTTTTGAATTTTATAAAAAAATTAAGTAGAATTAAATTAAAAGATACAATTACAAATTATCCTACTTTCTCAGTATCACTTTAAATTTAAATAAAGTTTTAATAAAAGATCAAATTCCATATGAAATATCAATAAAATGAATCATTTTGAATTATGCATCATTGATAGAAAGATAAAATATACAAAATTGATATTTCTGAAGTTCAACTTGTGTGCCTAATTAATCATGAGCTAAGTCAACGACAAGTGGCAAGTACACTTGCAATAAGTAATAATTTCAATAATGTATGGTTACTTGTAAAAAAATTAAAACTGATTTACTATTTAATAAAGTTTTTATTTGTGGATCGATTTTTTTGCACTTTAGTGTAGCTTTGGTTTTTGAGAAATTTCGAAAAAATCAATTAAAAAACACGCATTGTTCAAATATTTCACATACCTATGATAAAGTAAAAAAGTATCGATTATATATTCTCCATAAATAATGGTTATTTTATTGTAAATCCATTTAATAAATTTTCCTATAACTCATTATATTGTACGGTGAAGTAATTCTATACTAAAGGGTGTCTTGTCTGATTTCCTGAAGCTCCATTATCTTGTACAATGGCTTTATCATTAGAATTGGGTAGATAAATCAGCCGGGCCTGCTGTTTAGTAATTGGATGCAAACACACCGACGGGTTGTATAATGGGAATATCCTTGTAAGTGCAGAGGTTAGGAGCTGCAGCCTTGGCGCGCTCTCCCCACTACCAACCAATATTTTATCATTGGCTTTCTACTATACATACATACATACATACATACAAACAAGCTTTTATGCGAATCCGCTCAGTTCTCCATTATATAATTGGAATATCGGAGAATTTTTCGCAACTGGCCGGCCGGGCAACTCGCCTTTCGAAACCCTACTCGACAAGTCCACGCCTTTTTCCATTTTAATAGGCATTTCACATATTGCTTTCTAGGCAACATCTCAAAACGAAAGAAAAAAATCAGATATCTGATGATTTATGGCGGATATTAAATGGGAAAAATAAAAATAAAACCGACTTCAAAAAAATTAAACGCAACAAATAAAATAATAGTAAACTCAAAATCAAATAAAATACACTAAAAGGTATAAAATAATAATATAATTTAGTTACAATTAAACGATGAAATATTAACATGAAATTACTTTATGAAGTCGGTGCAGAACAAACTTTACCTATAAGCGAGCGTACCCGCCAAACGTACTAAGATCCGTCGAGTGCGATTCATAAAAAGTATATGTTTGGCACCGACTTCAAAAAGTAATTTCATGTTAATATTTCATCGTTTAATTGTAACTAAATTATATTATTATTTTATACCTTTTAGTGTATTTCATTTGATTTTGAGTTTACTATTATTCTATTTGTTGCATTTAATTTTTTTGAAGTCGGTTTTATTTTTTTTTATAAACATTATTTTTATTTTTCTCTTTTTAGTGATGTTATTAATAGTGACTTAATATAATACCTTGCATGCATCTCGTAAGAGAAAGAGTCAGGTGAATGAATCAGAAAATGATAAATTTATTATTATTAAACCAATTATTTTGCATGAATTAATGTATACATTGTATTTTAGCTTCGATTCCGGAGATTATTTCTCCACCATCGAGTGTCCTTGATCATCTTTAGTCCTTGTTTTTAATAAGAGGAAAAACTAATTATAGAAAAAAACCTCTTTTCCGATAATTATTCCAATACCATATTGCGGAAATTAATCCATCCAATTAATTTCCTTCCTCATCTCATTCTCCTCCAATCATCATCAGAAAATGATAATAAAATTCAATTCATAAATATAGAAATTATCTCGAAACGTTTGCGGGTTTTAAATGAATGTTTTAAGATTTTTTTTATAAAAGATTTTATTTATGATAATTTCGATTATTTGGTCATAAGAATTGTAGATTTACGTTATTTCTTCATTGATTATATCTTCATAACTTGACCAAATTAATATGGTACCACCCCTAAGGCACTCTGTTTCCAATAAAAAAAGAATCATTAAAATCGGTTCATTAACAAAGAAGTTATGCCTGTACAAACATATAAAAAAAGGTCCAATACCAATGAAAAACGGGACCATTCGGAAGCTAGAGTGAATCCAATGCAAAAAAATCATCAAAATCGGTTCACAATTAGCGGAGATATGTGGTGACATAGACACACAAAAAAAAATTCAGTCGAATAGAGAACCTCCTCCTTTTTTGAAGTCGGTTAAAAAATAAAAATAAAAATGGAGGAAAAAGTGAAATCTTTTTCAAATGTTGATTGGAGGAGTGCTCTAGCATTCTATATCAATAAAAGAAAGATTAAATAAATGAATAAATTTTCAAAATAAATCTTCCCAATTTTTTAAAAAAATTGATTCGATTTAAAATACACGTTTCGGGCCTAATTGAACCCATCTTTCTTTTATGAAATAAACTACAACTGATCATTGCTAAACTTTATCCAAATTCATTGGAAATTTTAATACGTTTATTCCTTTATTATTAATCAGATATCACTTGCTATTTGGAGTTCATGTTGACTTTAATTCAAAATTAATGATCGATTCTCATTTAACAGTCGAGGAATAACCATTCTACATTAGATTTTTGAGGCTTCGATTATTATTGGTAACCATTGCTGAAAACATAGAGGAATCGACTTAAAATCAAAAATAACGATCGATTCTTGTCTAATACTAGAGAAATAACCTTATTGCATTCCATTTTTGATCTATTGACTATTAATGGCAACCTCTACCTAAAACGTGGAAGAATCGACTTAAAATCAAAAAGACTAAATTCTTTTATGGCAAACAACTCAAGTTTGTATACAAATTTTGTATACATAATCAGTGGGACCCCAGAAGTCTAAAAATGCAAAAAGTAACCCCCTCCCCTACATGATTATAAATAATTTGATTAAATATTAAATATAAGTGAGGGGCCAGGTTGTATGATAAAGTCAAGTGGATGGCCACATCTGAACACTTTAGATTATTTTAGTTTGAAAATATTATAATTTAAATATTTAACCCCTCCCTCTCCCTTTAATTTTGGGTCGATATGCACCAAAAGCTAATCAGCTCTTAATCTCAATGCCCCAAAACTACACGTGAGGTTCGGTTTTTATCCGACTTCAAAAAAGGAGGAGGTTCTCTATTCGACTGATTTTTTTTTGTGCCTATGTTACCTCATATCTCCGCCAATTGTGGACCGATTTTGAATTTTTTTTTGCATTGGGTCCAGTCTATTTTCCGGTTTGGTCCCATTTTTTTTCATATGTATTAGACCTTTTTTAGGTTTGTTTGTTCAGGACTAACTTCTTTGTTTATTAACCGATTTCGATGATTCTTTTTTTATTGGAAAGGGGGTATCTTAGGGATGGTGCCATATTAATTTAGTCAAGTTCTGATGATAGGATCACTATTAATAACATCACTAAAAAGAGAAAAATAAAAAATTTTAAGGAAAATATAAAACCGACTTCAAAAAAATTAAATGCAACAAATAAAATACACTAAAAGGTATAAAATAATTATTATCTTATTTAGTTACAACTAAACGACGAAATATTAACATGAAATTACTTTTTTAAGTCGGTGCCAAACATATACCTTTGATGAATCGCACTCGACGGATCTTACTTAGTACGTTTGGTTGGCACGCTCGCTTATAGGTATAGTTTGTTTGGCACCGACTTCAAAAAGTAATTTCATGTTAATATTTCGTCGTTTAGTTGTAACTAAATAAGATAATAATTATTTTATACCTTTTAGTGTATTTTATTTGTGGCATTTAATTTTTTTGAAGTCAGTTTTATTTTTTTCTTAAAAATTTGTATGATATTCACGTTTGTTTTTGAGCTAGCTCGTCCACAAAAAATTGGTAACGCACAGACTAACATACTAACAGACATTTTGATAAAACAATTATTATATAGAAAAATCCATTTTTTTATATTCATTTATTAGGGCTTTTTTGTAGACCGAAATGCCATGGTTTCGACCAATTTTTTTAATCAAAATAGTTTGACCCGTTTTTGAGATATTTTGAAAAAAGAAGCAAAAAAAAACCACCTTTTTCATGCACGATTACAATACTTGACCATAACCTGTATGGTAAAGTAAAAAATTGATCGTTCAATGCCAAAAACCCCATGTTATTTAGATGAGATGCTTGCATCGCTGTTCAGCAAAGATTAAAATTGAGATAGAGACGTGAAACTTGGGGGATATTTTTTTTATTCATTTCGAACCAAATGAGTATCTGGGAACACAAAAGTTCGAAAAATTCTCAAAATTCTAATATACATATATCTTTTCATCTATTTTAAAAAATATAATCCATTCAAATTCATTTGATTCTGGTAAGATTGAATAAAAGAATGAATAAATATTTAATTTTGAATTAAAAACAATCAAATTAAAGTTAAGTGAAGATGAGAGTAATGGTCATCTCCCTCCAGGCAACCCATCAAAAAGAAAACGTTCTTCCGCTGATGCCGGAGAAGGAACGTCCAAGGCACCTCGTCAGGAGGATACCGGGACTGAAGATCTTGAAGAATTACCAGATGCTTCTGTCGATGACTCTTCTTCAGAGAGCTCCGTCGAACTTCAAGACAAGATCAAAGCGCTCTTCTTGGTTCAGGAATTCCCGATGATGTTAAAGATCTTTTGGATCTAGCTCGTTCGGTAAGTAATACTTTACATGTGTAAATCCAATCCATAATTTGATTCATTTTTAATCTACTTCTATTGAACGAATGCTTAGTATAAGTGGAGAAGAATATTACTGAATTCGCAAAGAATAGTGACAGGCATGAATTCAATACTAGATTCAAGAATAAACTCGCCAGGTTTCGTTTACAAAAAGTAAACGCTTCATTCATGGGTCAAGGTGTGCGCTATTACAACAAAATTCCGGAGGAAATTGCTAGTCTAGGTCTAAATAAATTTAAATCCTCCATTATGCGCACACTACTTCTTCTTTCCGGTTCCGAAGGTTGGCAATCATTAAGGCAATTTTTATTTTTGAGACCGCAGATCTAAATAGTTGGTGGTTACTACAACCAAACCATTCTCTCAGGTTCCCAAACCATGATTTTCGAATCCTCCCTATTGATCTCTTTCCTATAAAGAAGAAACTTTTCTGCACACCACTAAAAAAGGCATACTATCGGATTGGCGAGTTTTTAGACGACGATCATGCCTGGACTTGATTTCTGACATATACTCGGCAGGATTACTTTGTATATTTGTTTTATTTGTTTGTTTGTTTTATTTATTTATTTATTTTGTTTATTTATATATTTTATTCTATTCATTCGTTTATTTATTGTTTTAATTTTTAAATCATGACTTTCATCAAGCGCTCGTCGTGGAGCCTCTGATAAAAAAACACTAACATAACATAACATAACATTGTTTTTACAGAATTCAACATCGATATCAGGAGGATACAAGAGGATCCCAAAAGGAGATAAAACTCTTCTTGTTGGTGCCCAGGATAACAAGAACCTGGTATTTAAGGCGGTATCAATTTTCTACACATCCAACCTCGCAGATGATTCCAGAACTATCAAGGGGACCTTCCCTGAACTTTTTCCTGGAATGAATGGGACCATTGCTGTCAGCACTGGAACAACGTTCTGGGTCTATAATTTGTAATGAAAATACATTATGACATCCATCTGTTACCAAAGTCGGAATTTTAAATAGATTGACTTTGTACAATTGTTTATTTATATACTCCTGTGATCAAAAAGTAAGGTGAAATTGTCATTTGAAACTCCCGGGCATTAAGAAGTCAGGTAAATTTTTTTTCCTAGGTTGGTAGGACTGTCTATAACATTTGCCAAGCGTCTGTTTGTCAAAAGGTTTAATTATCTCCGAGTTACACGTGTTTTTGTAAACAACCAAATGTGAATTTTTCGATTTTTACAATGGGAGATTTTGTTGAGCAAAGAACTTGCATTAAATTTTGTTTGCGGAGCGGATATTCTTGTGCGGACACGTTGAAAATGTTGCGGAAGGCCTTTGGTGATCAAACTATGGCACAAAAAAACGTTTATAAGTGGTACAACGAGTTCAAAGAGGGCCGAGAACGCGTTGAAGACGAAGCCGCGACCATCAACGTCTACCGACGAGGGCCACGCCCAAAAAATCAAAGATTTGGTGCTTGAAAATCGTCGATTGACAATTAGAGATCTCGCTGATAGTGTTGGAATATCATTTGGCTCAGCCCAAACCATTTTGAAGAATGTTTTGTGTCTCAAACGCGTCAAGTCTCGATTGGTGCCAAATCGCTCAATTTTTTGGAAAAAAAAGCGTCGCGTTGATGGTGTGTGAAACTTTGCTGTCTGACTATCAGGACCACTTGAAATGCATCATTACTGAAGACGAGACTTAGATTTACTCATACGACCCTGAAACCACCTACCAATTCAGGTTAAGGCCAATTAAGGTTTTGGGCCAAACTGTCAACAAAGAATATTATTTGAGCGTTATGCGTCGTTTGCGTGAAGCTATTCGTCTGAAACGGCCGGAACAACTCTTGGTTCCTTCATCACGATAATGCACCATGTCATACTGCATTGGTTCTTCACGACTTTTTTGGCAAAAACTCGACTCATATCGTTTCGCAACCACCGTATTCGCCTGATTTGGCTCCGTGTGACTTCTGGCTATTCAGCAAACTCAAGAGGCCAATGCGGGGACGCCGGTTTGACACGATTGAGGAGATAAAAACCGAATCGAAGAAGGTCTTGAAGGCTATACCGGAAAATGACTATTCCAACTGTTTCGAGGACTGGAAAAATCGTTGGAAAAAGTGCGTTTTATCGGGCGAGGATTATTTTGAAGGGGATGAAATTGATTTGGAAGAATAAATAAAGAATTTACATTTTATAAACAAATTCACCTTACTTTTTGATCACAGAAGTACAGATCGAATTGTCCACCCAAAAACCCCTAATGCGTGATTTTTATCGAAATCATTCAAGCAAAGATTCAGCTAGGTACTCTTCCGATATTCGCAATATAATATTAAACTTATCAGCAAATTTATATGGTCTATTAATTTAATAATATTAAATGAAGGAGACAATGTAGATATGAAATTTATGTAGATGTAGATAGCTAGATAGGATAAAACGTGGCTAATGAGAGAAGCCTTTGTTATCTTGGATCCTACTCTTATCAGGCCATTCATCTGTGCTCGATTCTCCCACTATGTGTGTGTGTGTGTGTGTGTGTGTGTGTGTGTGTGTGTGTGTCGTGAAAGCAGTCTCTCTGTTTTATCGATCTTGGTTTAAATAAATCTATTCTCTACATTTCTATAACAAAAATTTTAATGTAAAGATCGCTTATCCGAGGGAAGATACTTATCTATACGCGTGCTAGTGTAAATAATTACATGGTTATATTTTGTAAGTTAAATAATTGAGTTTAGTCGCGTAACTATATTTTATATTATTAAATGAGCAATTATTGTAGGTATATTGTATAATGTATATACATATTAATGGTGTAGAGTGAGATATCAGTGTTTTATTAAGTAAAATTCACGTGATTTTTTCAAAATTTTATCCACTTTTTACTTTACCATACAGGGTATGGTAAAGTGTTGTAATCGTGCATGAATAAAGTGTTTTTTTGCATCATTATTCTATCTCAAGAACGGGTAAAACTATTTTGATTAAAGAAATTGGGCGAAACCATGGCATTTCGGTTTACAAAAAGTCCTAATAAGTGAACATCGAAAAATTTATATTTTTTGAGATAATAATTGTTTTGTCAAAATGTCTGTCTGGTTGTTAGTCTGTGCGTTACCAAATTTTTGTGGACGAGCTAGCTCAAAAACTAGTGTGAATATCGAAACCAAATTTCACGCGTAGTTTTAGTCCATTGAGATTAAGAGCTGATTAGATTTTGGTGCATATCGACCCAAAATTAAGGGAGTTGGAGGAGGGGCTAAAAATTAAAAATCTAGACCATTTGAGCAAACTCAACCAAATTTTCTATACATAATCAGTGGGACCCCAGAAGTCTAAAAACGCAAAAACTAACCGCCCAAAATGGGTGGAGGGGGATGTAGAGTGAAAAAATGAAAATCTTGGCCATTTACCAAACTCAACAAAATTTTGTATACATAATCAGTGGAACGCCAGAAGTCTAAAAATGCAAAAACTAACCGCTCAAAATGGGTGGGTGGGGGGGGGGGTCAAAAAATGAAAATATAGGCTCTTGTACCAAACTCGAGGTGACTGTGGGTCAGTGGCTAGAGTCACTGACTCGGAGATCGCTGGTTCGAGACCGAGTCTCGGCAGATAGATATTTGCAGTCGCCTCCTCTTGGAAAGTAATGGCAACCTACCAAGAGTATAATTGTCTAGCCACCTCTCCAAATTAGCCGTTCAGAACCGGCGTTAAAAAGTAGGTCCCGTATATCTGTGTAAAACAACTAAACACACTCAGCACAGGTATATGTGGAGAGGCGCCGACACCCGTTTCGGCATGGCACTCGAAGAAGAAGTACCAAACTCAACCAAATTTTGTATACATAATCAGTGGGCCCCCAGGAGTCTAAAAATGCAAAAACTAACCCCCCTCCCCTACATGATTATAAATAATTTTATTAAATATTAAATATAAGTGAGAGGCCAGGTTGTATGGTAAAGTCAAGTGGATGGCCACATCCGAACAGGTCAGATTTTTTTTTTTTTGTATCTTTGTTACCTGATATCTTCGCCAATTGTCAACAGATTTTAATGATTTTTTCTTCATTAGGTTCAGTATAGTTTCCGATTGGTACCGTTTATTTTTCATTGGTATTGGACCTTTTTTGTTATGTTTGTTCAGGCATAACTTCTTTGTTTATGAACCGATTTTAATAATTCTTTATGAGTTTGGATCAGTATAGCTTCAAGATAGTCAAAATACCTAACTATTTATTTATTTATTTATTTGATGTATGTTCAGCGATAACTTTTTGCCACGTGGACCGATTTCAATTATTCTTTATTTATTGGAAAGGGGGTACCTTCAGGGGTGGTCCCATATTTATTTAGTCAATTTCTGATGATATGATCAATGACGAAATAACGTAAATCTCCAATTCTTATGTAAAAAAAAAAAAACAGAAATTAAAAAAAAAAATTGAATTTGGACCATTTTTGAAGAAGTTATTAGCGCGAAACCTAAATTCGATATTTTTTATATCGGTGATCAAAAAAATTTCAAAATTTACAAGGAAGAGTTTTTTGATGGGTACTAAAAAATGTCAAAAAATGAAAGAAGTCAAAAATTAACAATATTCAAACCATCCGATTTGGCGTGGAATGCCCCATATGTATCACTTATAAAAAACTAATAACATATTTTTTTTATTTTTTTTATTTGTAGAGATATAAAAACATAAAAAATTATAATTATATTTTCGCGGCCCCCTACATACTCTCCCCGACCCTCCACGAATTCGAATGGAGGATTAAAATTTGTAGACCTCCACCTATTAGAAAGTACATATGCCAATAGAAAAAAAGTTTCACTTTTGTCGAGCATGGATTCCAAGCTTTTTTAATTCTGAATACAAATAAAAATCGAACTTTTTTACCAAAATTTTTAACCGACTTAAAAAAGGAGAAGATTATCAATTCGTCTGATTTTTCTTTGTATCTATGTTATTCGATTTCTTCGCTAATTGTAGACCGATTTCGATGATTTTTTTGCATTGGGTTCAGTCTAGTTCCCGATTGGTCCCGTTTTTTTTTCATTGCGATTGGATGTTTTTTGTTATGTATGTTCACACATAACTTCTTTCTTTATCGACCGATATCGATGATTCTTTTTTTATTAGAAAAAGGATACCTTTAGGGTCGTGGCATATTAATTTGGTCAAGTTCTGATGATATGATTAATGACAAAATAACGGAAATCTCCAATTCTTATGAGAAAGCAAATAATTGAAATTATAATAAATAAAATCTTTTATATATAAAAAAAACAATCTTAAAACTTTCATTTAAAACCCACTAACGTTTCGAGATAATTTCTCTATTTATGAATTGAATTTCATTATCAATTTCTGATTTCTTCGCCCGAATCTTTCTCTTACGAGATACATGCTGCAAGGTATTATCATAAATCACTATTAATAACATCACTAAAAAGAGTAAAATAAAAATAATTTTTAGAAAAAAACCGACTTCCAAAAATTAAATGCAACAAATAAAATAATAATAACTCAAAAATCAAATAAAATACACTAAAAGATATAAAATAATTATCTTATTTAGTTACAACTAAAGGACGAAATATTAACATGAAATTACTTTTTGAAGTCGGTGCCAAACAAACTATACCTATAAGTGAGCGTACCCGCCAAACGTACTAAGTAAGATCCGTCGAGTGCCATTCATAAAATGTATATGTTTGGCACCGACTTCAAAAAGTAATTTCATGTTAACAATTTCGTCGTTTAGTTGTAACTAAATTATATAATTATTTTATACCTTTTCGTGCATTTTATTTATTATTATTTTATTTGTTGCATTTGAATTTTTTTGAAGTCGGTTTTTTTTCTAAAAATTATAAATTAAAAATAATATTAATATATCGCTTTTTAACTGAAGCAAAAATTTACCGATCATCATTCTGTGTTCCAGGTACTTAACACCAATATGATTTAACATTAAAGATGAATTTGAAGCTAATGGTTAAAAGTTAAGAATAAAATTAACTGTTTATTTGAACCAGAAATATGACGTTTGTAGGGCATTGCCAGTACAAACGGAAGCAAGGCAATAATTCAATATAATTTATTACTTTGATGAAATTCTTATTAGATATAATTAAATTTATTATAGATATTTAGCGCTGTAGTAGAATGGACTTTCTTTTAGTGTGAGAACTTTTCTTTGATCTATCCGTCTGATAATATACGAGTATAGATATATAAATAAATGTTCTATTTACTCGACCTGGTTTTTGACAGACAACAAACAAGCGTTAAATTTACTCGTATTATATACCGCCTGGTTGAATAAATTTAACCAAAAGAGACAAGAGAAGAGAAATTATGAGGTGTAAATATTCAAAAGAGTTTACATTTATGGAAGAATGGCCTATTCTCTTGCTTAGGGTTCTGCTTAAAAAAGTAAAACGAAACCTTATTTGTGTCGATACATGTCTTTCAGAGGATTCCAGCTTCTTCTTCTTCGAGTGCCATACCCGAAACGGGTGTCGGCTCCTCTCCACATATACCTGTGCTGAGTGTGTTTAGTTGTTTTACACAGATATATGGGACCTACTTTTTAAGGCCGGTTCCGAACGGCTAATTTGGAGAGGTTACTAGGCAATTATACTCTTGGTAGGTTGCCATTACTTTCCAAGAGGAGGCGACTGAAAATATCTATCTGCCGAGACTCGGTCTCGAACCAGCGATCTTCGAGTCAGCGACCCAACACTCTAACCACTGACCCACAGTCGCCTCTCCGATTTCAGCTAGTTAACTAAATTAGATACAAGATTGTACTTAATAAAAAGAGACCGGATTTTTATACAATAAAAAATCCTTAAAGATGGCTTAAAATATGCAGCAAAGGATGTCAAAATATGCAATGAATTAGTCTAAATATGTAATTACCAATTGCGAAACCCACCTTCTGCTCGCATCTTGCTGGCCAGGGGGATACGCACCCTGGACTCCGTAGTGGATTTGAAAATAATATTTTAAATTTTCTAATTTTAATCAATTTTATTTGTCATGAACTATCAGTATCGGGTTTAGGCATGGCTATTCCGTGCGTCACACGGGGGGCCCTCGTCTGAAGGACCCTATCCACAAACCCATTAAAATAGTATGTAATAATACATAAATTCCATTTAGCTTATATGGTTCTTGTTTTAGGTAGGTACTTGAGATCCAGAAAAAAAAATAAGTATAAGAATTATTTTTAAAGAGGTAAGTAAATTTTCAGGGCCCTTTTTGAGATAAATCGTAAAAAAAAAATAATAAGTTCCTATCTATTGCATTTTTCTTATTTTTAATTTTACTTTACCATATAGGGTATGGTCCAGTATTGTAATCGTGCATGAAAAAAGTGTTTTTTTCCTTCTTTTTTCAAAATATCTAAAAAACGGCTGAAACTATTTCGATTAAAAAAAATTGAGCGAAACCATGGCATTTCGGTCTACAAAAAAGCTCTAATAAATGAACATCGAAAAAATTATATTTTTCGAGATAATAGTTGTTTTGTCAAAATGTTTGTTAGTTAGTTTTAGTTAGTTAGCTGTGCGTTACCAAATTTGTGTACGAGCTAGCTCAAAAACTAGTGTGAATATCGAAACCAAATTACACAGGTAGTTTTGGTCCGTTGAGATTAAGAGCTGATTAGATTTGGTGCGTATCGACCCAAAATTAAGGGGGGTCGAGGGGGGTTAAAAATTAAAAATCTAGGTCGTTTGAGCAAACTCAACCAAATTTTGTAAAGATAATCAGTGGACCACCAGAAGTCTAAAAATGCAAAAACTAACCGCCCGAAATGGGGGGTGGGGGGTGGGCGGAGGGTCAAAAAACGAAAATCTTTGCCATTTACCAAACTAAACCAAATTTTGTATACATAATCAGTGTGTCCCAAGAAGTCTAAAAATACAAAAACTAACCGCCCGAAATGGGGGGAGGGCGGAGGGTCAAAAAATGTAAATCTTTGCCATTTACTAAACTAAACCAAATTTTGTTTACATAATCAGTTGGGTCCCAAGAAGTCTAAAAATGCAAAAAATAACCCCCCAAAATGGGGGGGGGGGGGGAGGTCAAAAAATGAAAATCTTGGCCATTTACCAAACTAAACCAAATTTTGTATACATAATCACTGGGACCATAGAAGTATAAAAATGCAAAAACTAACCCCCTACATGATTATAAATATTTTTAGGGTCCAGATTTTATGATAAAGTCAAGTGTATGGCCACATCAGAACACGTCAGCTTATTTATTACGTAATTATTGCACCTCTCATGTTATTACAACCATCATTTACATTGATATCGCCGGATAACCTTATTCCAATAATAATCTTTACTACTTATTAACACTTCCATACTTACTTTTTGTATGTTTCAAATTTCAATATCTTTTATTCACTACCGGTATTGCACTTTTCCTTTGAGGTTCTTAAAAATTTTTTTACATTATTTATTAATGCAAAATAAATTAATTTTATAAACATTTAGTACCTCTTTCACGGCTCTAGAGCATGATTTAATGCAGCCGTCAGATGTCGTATTCGTCGCGCACCCTGCCAATAGATAGATATATTTTTATGTAATATTAATATATTATGAACCCGCTATTTTCTTTTTACTTTCACATTTATATTCTATAGAATATAATGGGGAAGTATTGCGATGGCCAGTCTGGGTCCTGACTCTTGAAGCTTGTATCTCAGAGATGAAAAAAGTTAATTTCATTTTGTAACTTCTAGGTGGAAGAAATCGTTGGCCTTAATAGTTGGAAACCGGATTTAGGACATAAAACCGGAAGATGTGGTCCCCAGAGGCCAAAAAGGGGTCCAAAATCCATTGGTCAGTGCGTATGTACGTATGTACTCCCCCTACGTTTCGCAACCATAAGTCTCAGAGCTACGAAATTCGAAACTTAAGCTTGATATAGTGTAGAAGGAGTATATCAAGCTTTTGGTTGAAATCGGAAGACGGAAAGTGGACATTTACAGAAAGATTTTTCGTTATTTTTTTGCATTGGGCTCAGTCTAGCTTCCGATTGGTCCCATTTTTTTTCATAGGTATTAGACCTTTTTTGTTAGGTTTGTTCAGGACTAAGTTCTTTGTTTATGAACCGATTTCGATGATTCTTTTTGTATTGGAAAGGGGGTATCTTAGGGATGGTGTCATATTAATTTGGTCAAGTTCTGATGATAATATGATCACTATTAATAACATCACTAAAAAAGAGGAAATTAAAATAATTTTTAAGAAAAAATAAAGCCGAACTTCAAAAATTAAATGCAACAAATAAAATACACTAAAAGGTATAAAATAATTATTATCTTATTTAGTTACAACTAAACGACGAAATAAATATTAACATGAAATTACTTTTTGAAGTTGGTGCCAAACATATACCTTTTATGAATCGCACTCGACGGATCTTACTTAGTACGTTTGGAGGGTATGCTCGCTTATGGGTATAGTTTGTTTGGTACCGACTTCAAAAAAGTAATTTCATGTTAATATTTCGTCGTTTAGTTGTAACTAAATAAGATAATAATTATTTTATACTTTAGTGTATTTTATTTGTTGCATTTAATTTTTTGAAGTCGGTTTTATTTTTTCTTAAATTTTTCTCAAAAACGGCTCTAATGATTTTTTTAAAAACTAGTGTCATGAGTTAGTAGTTGTGTCAAATTTTTAATCCGATTGAATTAAAGGAAAGGGTTGTGAATTTAGGAGTGTCGTAAAATAAAAATTTTAATCGTTCATATCTCGTCTTCGGAAAGTCGCAGAGCCTTCAAATTTGAAACTTAAGTTGTCTAGAGGCTACAAGAACTAGAACAAAATTTTGGCGAAAAGTTGATGTTTACGTACGTAAGAATTTACCACCCTTGCGTTTCACAACCATAAGTCTCAGAGATACGAAATTCGAAACTTAAGCTTGATATAGGCTAAAAGAAGTAGATCATGCTTTCCGTTGAAATCGGAAGACCGGAAGTGGACATTTACATGAAAGATTTTTTTTTTTTTTTTTTTGATTTTCTCAAAACTAGCTTTTTAAAAAATAGTGTATTTATCAAGTCTCATGAGTTATTAGTTGTGTCAAATTAAAAAAAAATCGTTTGAGCCGTTTTTGAGAGAATAAAAAAAACACGAAATAAAGGAAGGGGGTGTAAGTGTACGTACTGACTTCAAATAAATGAAAATGTGAAAGTTGTGTGGTGAACACACCAGTTGATTTGAGTCTCGTATGAAAATTTGTTAATATTTCATGCGTTTTACGAACTCACGTCTAAATTTCTTTAAAGGTCACTCTCTCCTCTCTGGGTATTCTCAAATACAATAAATAATGTATTTGTCTGTTGATTTAATCGTAATATCACGTCGGTAGACATGAATAATAAGAGAAAGAGGAAGAGGTGAGCGCAGATATCTCTGTCGATCACGAAATCAACAGATTCCACTCCTGTTAATGCTCGGGGCACGCACTTTGCATGATCCCATCGCTACCATTCCAATTCTATATATATATACATACTTACCTGTTCACATGAAGTACATAATTAGTGAAGATCAGATCAGAAAAGCAAAAGGGACATTAAAGCCAGCCAGCCACACGGAGGCATAGCGGCTTGCTTGCTTGCTTATAAGTGCTTAATTTCATTTTCATTGAGTAATTTTACTAGAGAGCACAAAAAGTTCTCTCTTTCAGAAAAAATTCGCCTAAAAACTCTCACTATTTACTTTGCCATACAGGGTATGGTCAAGTATTGTATCGTGCATGAAAAAGTGTTTTTTTCCTTCTTTTTTGCGAAATATCTCAAAAACGGCTGAAAGTATTTTGATTAAAAAAATTGACCGAAACCATGATATTTTGGTCTATAAAAAAGCCTTAATAAGTGAACATCGAAAAATTATATTTCTCGAGATAATAATTGTTTTGTCAAAATGTCTGTTAGTTAGTCTGTGCGTTACCAAATTTTTGTGGACGAGCTAGCTCAAAAACTAGTGTGAATATCGAAACCAAATTTCACACATAGTTTTGGTCCATTGAGATTAAGAACTGATTAGATTTTGGAGTATATCGACCCAAAATTAAGGGGGAGTGGAGGTGGAGGGGTTAAAAATTAAAAATCTAGGCCAGATGAGCAAACTCAACCAAAATTTGTATACATAATCAGTGAGCCCCCAGGAGTCTAAAAATGCAAAAACTAACCCCCTTCCCCTACATGATTATAAATAACTTTATTAAATATTAAATATAAGTGAGGGGCCAGGTTGTATGGTAAAGTCAAGTGAATTGGCACATTAGAAAAACCTCAGCTTATTATTTGTATTTATAATAGTCTCCAAAAAGTCCGATTTGGGTGAAAAACTATATCTATAAAAATTTTTAAGAAAAAAATAAAACCGACTTCAAAAATTAACTGCAACAAATATAAAAATACACTAAAAGGTATAAAATAATTATTATCTTATTTAGTTACAACTAAACGACGAAATATTAGCACGAAATTACTTTTTAAAGTCGGTGCCAAACAAACTATACCTATAAGCGAGCGTACCCGCCAAACGTACTAAGTAAGATCCGTCGAGTGCGATTCATAAAAGGTATATGTTTGGCACCAACTTCAAAAAGTAATTTCTTGTTAATATTTCGTCGTTTAGTTGTAACTAAATAAGATAATAATTATTTTATACCTTTTAGTGTATTTTTATATTTGTTGCACTTAATTTTTGAAGTCGGTTTTTATTTTTTCTTAAAAATTTTTATTTTCTCTTTTAGTGATGTTATTAATAGTGATTATATCATCAGAACTTGACCAAATTAATATGACACCATCCCTAAGACACCCCCTTTCGGATAAAAAAGAACCATCGAAATCGGTTCATAAACAAAGAGGTTAGGTCTAAACAAACCTAAACAAACCTAATAAAAAAGGTCTAATACCTATGAAAAAAATCGAAAAAAAATGGGACCAATCGGAAGCTAGACTGGACCCAATGCAAAAAAAATTTTCAAAATCGGTTGACAATTGGCGGAGATATGAGGTAACATAGGCACAAAAAAAAAAAAAAAAAAAAAAAAATTCAATCGAATAGAGAACCTCCTCCTTTTTTGGAAGTCGGTTAAAAAAAAGCCTAAAATTTTATAGATAAATAGTCTTTGAATGTTCGAATCCGGCTCGAGGCATCCGGCTAAAATCTGACCCCCGAGGTAGAGACAAATTTAAAAATAAATAGTATCGTAAATGGCTTATGGCTACCATGGCCGAAAAGCCAAAAAAAAAAAAAAATAGTCTTTGAATAGCCTTTGTCAATAAAAAAATTATCCATACATTTACAAATTTTATGTTTACAAAAAATTCCAAAACATCTCTGATTAAAATCAGCTTTTATCTTCTAAAACTGAGTTTTCGCAAATGGGATCGCAAAGCAAAATATTGGGCTCGTGAAAATGTAATTCAGATACATTAATTTAAAGAAATATTTTGTTGCAATCTCATATCTATCTTTAATTTAAATTTATTACATTTTTTTCCTCAGCGTAATATTAAATAAACTGATGTGGCCATCCACATGACTTTACCATACGCCTGGATCCTCTCTTATATTTAATATTTAATAAAATCATTTATAATCACTTAGAGGGGGAGGGGTTCAAAAATGAAAATTTAGACCCTTGAACCAAATTTTGTATACATCATTGGGCTCACAGAAGATTAAAAATGCAAAAACTAACCGCCCAGGAGGAGGCCAAAAAATGAAAATCAATGTCCTTGGACCAAACTCAACTAAATATTGTAAATGGGCGGTTAGTTTTTGCACTTATAGACTTCTGGGGGCCCACTGATTATGTATGCCTACAATATTTAGTTGAGTTTGGACCAAAGGGCTAGATTTGCATTTTTTTAACACCCGCTTAATTTTGGAAGTTAGTTTTTTATTTTTGGTGGGAGCATATTTATTATGTATACAGAAATTTGGTGCAAGGGCCTAGATTTTCATTTTTTGACCCCCCTCCCTCCGTTTTTGGTCCCATATACTAATAAATAACAATATAATAAACAAATAATCTTAAAAAGGATTAAAAGTTATTTCAGAGTCACAATGTGCTGCAAATGCATGTACATAACGTCCTGCGTCCCGAAAATAAGGTTGCGATTAGTAGGTACAGTGATAACGCATTTCTAATAAAGTCAGTTCAGCTTTCATCATCATCATCATTGAGTATACAGTCCTAAGACTGGTTTGATGCAACAATCCGTCTCCACTCGACTCTGTCCCCCGCCATCTGTTTGACCTCTCTGAATGTCTGGCATCCCATATCCCCAATTATTTGGTTGAAATATTCTAATCTGGGTCTTCCTCTCCCCTTTTCTTTCCCACCTCCCCCCTCCAAGATATCCCTAAGCAGTCCCCCATGTCTCAGTGTGTGCCCCATCATCTGACCTCTTCTCTTCTTCAGACTCTTCCACAAGGTTCTTCTCTTTCTCCGATTCTTCCAAGAACTTCTTCATTTGTAATTTTATCCATCCATTTGATATTCATCATTCTTCTGTATCACCACATTTCGAAAGCCTTTCTCTCCGCTTTTCTAATTGTCCAGGTTTCACACCCGTACATGGCTATGCTCCAGATACATATGTCTTCAATAGCAACTTCCTGTTTTCTAAGCTTATATAAAATGTTATAATAATAGGGTTGCATATCTAATAAATCAATGTTTTCTAATTGTAGACCTGAGGATGGTTTTCCTGTTAAGCCAGAAACTGTTATGAATTCAGCACTAAAAACAATTGTCCGACTAAATTTTGATCCTGAAAATAATTAAAATTTGTTTTTAATTTAAATTTGGCCTCTCCATCTTACCTGAGTTCTACAACTAAGTTCTGGTTTACTACTTTCTTTATAAAAAAATTGTCTTGTACTGCTTCACATAATAACAATTAAGATGGTTAGGTAGATGTATCAAAAATAGCAGATAACGGATTGTCAAGATGTCGAAAAGGCTTGGAGAAGCGCTCCTCCGAGTTGTGTTATCTGTAAAAGTAATCACAACTCAGAATCAATTGGGACAAGAAACAGCGAGGCTCATCAACATGATACTTGATGTTGTTTGCAGATAACGCCAGTGCAATGAATAAACCATCAGTCATGACCTATTTTTATTATTTTAAAGCAGTAGCAGTAGCGAGTAAATCATCCCGAGACTAACATATGGTCCCGCTCCGAGGTTCTATTTACAGCTCTCGTACTAAACAGCCATTAAAGGCGGAATAAGTAGCAGTAAAGTAAAAAAATCGATTGAATTTATACATATATTTCAATTCATTTCTTTTACGACGTTGCTGGATTGAGTCCAAATGGAGAATATTAATTTTAATAGAGGGAAAAAAATAATGTCAATGTCAATCACAAATGCGTTGGACAATTCGATACCTAAACTTAGAAATATATGTACTCGAACAACACCGCCAGAATAAAAACCGAAAAATTGATAATAATTGAGGCGAATTTTTTCATCAACAATCTTTCCACGAGTCATTTTTTACTAATAATAAACAAAACAAACTTTCTTTTGTTGAAAAAAGGCAAAGCCTACTTGATTATTTCACATATTCAAAGATTTAAAAAAAAAAAAAAAAAAAATCGTAAAAAATCAAATGTCTATGACTTAAATTTGTAATTTTATTTTCTAATTTAATTCTAAAAAAGACTTTATATTTATACTTGTAATTTTTATTTATATTAATATTTATATCTTAGATTTCTTATATTTTACATTTATATATTTTATAATTAAAAAGAAAAAATCTTTGTAAAACAATTTTTTAAATTTTAATTTCATTGGTGTTTTTCTTGTGTTAGGTTGGTATGTAAGATTTGAATGTTATATTTTGTTATATTGGTAACTATGATTTGAATGTCAAGAATGGTGATCACTAGTTCAATTATTATTAGTATTAACTTGTAAACTCCTGATGATGGACTAATAATCCGAAATATATTGAGTTTGTATAAACCTCTTTGAGTTTTATTTCATTCACTGTGAAACTACACACCCTTTACTCTATTAACTAACATCATGTTTCACCTAAAACCTACACCACTTTCCATAAGTAAAAAAAAAAATCAAAGAACTATTTTTTATATAAAAATATGTTTTTTGTTTTTTTGTTTTTTTTATTTTTTTTTTATTTAATGACCTCGGAAATGGATCCATTTGGCCAGTTTCTTTCTTTTTTTTTTTTTACAATATTTACATTTTTATATTTACATAATTATATACAGTTGCAATATTATTTAACAGTGTTTACATTTTTATATCATATAAATAGTTTGGATGCTATTAATAGTTTAATGATTATCTCTTGAGTCTCGGATTCATGACAGTCAGGATTGAGATAGCTAAGAATTAATCCCATTGATGTAGGGAATGAAATTTTATGAGCAGATCTAATATAAAATAAGTCAATAGCTTTGTTGTTTTTTGGACACCCTAGGAAGATGTGATTGACATCACCCATTTGGCTGCCATCACAGTCACAAAAAGGAGTGTCTCTTAGATTAAACTGAAAGAGTTTTCTGGGGGTAGCTGCATGACCCATTCTCAACCGTACAATTAGAACAATTATTCTCCTATATAAATGACTGTCATGAAACCATGACTTGGTTCCAATTCTGGGCATTATCGAGTACAAGTAGGATCCCCTCGACTCTGAAGAGGAGTCCCAAAATTCTTGCCACAATTGAATAGATTTTTTTTTCACAATATTAATAGTATCTACATAGGTGAGGCCCATGTTTAATGGATCCCCATCTGAGACTGCCTGTTTCGCTAAAGAGTCCACTATTTCATTAGGCTGGATACCACGTGGGAGGGACACCATAGGAATTCAACTTTTTTATTTGTTTTACACATAAAATCACAAATATGTTTTTAACAATTGAAAAATAATTTTGAGTTAAATGTTACAATAAAATGTTTTAAATTGTTTAAAAATGTTGTTCCAAATGATAATAAAAATAAATATTTAAATTAAATTTACCGTGAATTAGCATTATTTTATTTAAAAAGAAAAAATATTGGTGGTCCAATTGAGATGGGACGGGGCTCGTATATGTTTGGCACCGACTTCAAATAACGATTTAATCTAAAATCTTAATCGTTTATTTGCATGTAAATCAGATAATTATTTTATACTGTGTAGTGCATTTTGTTATTTTGATTTTTCAATTCTTATTATTTTTTTGAAGTCTGTTTTTTTTCTAATTATTATCATAATTTAACTCTGCGTTTATAGTGACCAAATAAATTTCCTCATAAAGGGCTTGTGTGTTTGAAGAAAGCAAAGAAATACAATGTCTGTCGTTTACGTTGACACTAAAATAAAGCGTGGGTTGATTGTATTAGTTATAACAAATCGGTTTGGTAGGTAATTTTTCTATGCGTCCAAGAGTGGAGTGAAGAAAGCGGCCAAGCCTAATTGGCGTGCACAGTACGTGTGCTCTGCACGTAGGCTTTGTCTCCTGATGGATGAAGTCATTTGGAGAATGCACGCTCAGGGAATTCTACAAACATTGGATAAAAATGTCAGAGAAGAAGAAGAGATCGCTTAATGCAAGTCAAACGGTGCTCTGGCTGGCTCTTTCTACTGAGTGAATTATTTCGAAGTGGTTCATTAGGAAAGAGCTCAAAAACAAATCTTTGGACTTTTCTCAATTTCAAGACTTAATGTATTGGAATAATATATCTACTCTTTTAAACGAGCAAAAATTGTTTGTTTATATATTTGTTTATTTCTTAGTTCACTTTTGAAAACTTCTCTACCGATTTTGATGAAACCAGCTCTATTAACAAGTTTTGAGGATGATAAAACTATCTGACTAGGTCTGGACCTCGACAAATTTCATCTTTATTGATCTTTTCTTAATTGAAGTAATTATTGATAGATAAAAATCTCAATAAAAAGTTTGTTTATATTTTTTTCAATTATCTTTTATTTATTAATTGGTTTTTTAATTTTAAAACCCACTAATAGGTTATAACAAATATTATTATATTAGCATATATTAAAATTAGGATTTTTTTTTTTTAATGGGGACGGGATGGGGAAGAGATGATTGAAACCAATCGACTTGATTGGGGAATAATGGAATTAAAATAATTATCGGAAAAGAGTTTTTTTTATCTAATTAGATTTTTCCTCTTATTAAATACAAGGACTAAAGATGAATAAGGACACTCGATGGTGGAGAAGTAATCTCCGGAATCGAAGCAAAAATACAATGTATACATTAATTAATGTAAAATAATTGGTTTAATAAAATTAAAAAAAAAAAAATTTAATTGATGGATTGAATTGAGGGGGAAGATGAGATCCAAATTGGTATTGGAATAATTATCGGAAAAGAGGTTTTTTTTTTATAATTAGTTTTTTCCTCTTATTAAAAACAAGGACTAAAGATGATCAAGGACACTCGATGGTGGAGAAGTAATCTGTAAGGTGGGGTGCGGGGTTGTTGGAGTTGCGGGTTCGGGATCCAGGGGCATAGCAGGGGTGCGTTGCGTGGGAGCTGGTTCCGGGGTGGTGTGCAGTGACGGGGTGGTTTTTATCAGAATTTTAAATTAAAAATAATATTAATATATACTTTTAACTGAAGCAAAAAGTACCCGAGCATCGCTCAGTGGCTCCAGGTACTTTATTTTAATGAATACAATCTAGTACTACTATCAGTGCAAAAAAATCGACCCACCAATAAAAATTTTATTAAATAGAAAATTAATTTTACAATTTTTACAAATATTCATATAATTTGTTCTATTAACTCTAAAACTAACATATTCAATAAATCTTGTTGATAATTTTTGAATTTTATAAAAAAAAAATTGAAATTAAATTAAAAGATACAATTACAAATTATCATACTTTCTCAATATCACTTTACATTTAAATAAAGTTTTAATAAAAGATCAAATTCCATTTGAAATATCAATAAAATGAATAATTTTGAATTAAGCATCATTGATAGAAAGATAAAATATACAAAATGGATATTTCTCAAGTTCAAGCAGTTCAAATTGTGTGCCTAATTAATCAAGGGCTAAGTCAACGACAAGTGGCAAGTACACTTGCAATAAGCAATAATTTCAATAATGTATGGTTCCTTGTAAAAAAATTAAAAATGATTTATTATTTAATAAAGTTTTTATTGGTGGCTCGATTTTTTTGCACTTCAGTGTATTTATAGGGTGTCCCGTATCACAACAATAAACCGTGAACAGGGGTTTGGGCAATTTACGACAGTCCTAAAATAAAAAAAAATTCATAAAAGTCTCATAGTTTTCGAGTTATAGGCATTTTTTTGAAAATGCGAAAATCGCTACACTTTCCTAAATATCAAGATACTGTGGCTACATATTTACATATTTTATTATTATAATTTTTGTTACGAAATCCTGAATAATCCTGCTATTGAGAAGAATTCAAAATAAAACAATAAGTACTATACTTTTGTAGAAATAATATATTTTTGCAGGACTTGTGTTTTAAAAAATTTTCATCAGCTAACTTTGAATCATCTTTCATGTAAAAAAAGTCTAGTAAACTATCATGACAAGTTATTTAAAAAATTGACCAATTTTGTCAAGATTTCAAAATAGTACACTTTGTACTTCCTTCTTTAGAAAAAAAAATATTTGTATTTTTTGAAAAAATTAGTTAATTTAATATCATATTTTGATAGTGTTTATTTATTTAATATGTTAATCAATTTTGTCGCATCTTAATCTTTGGCTATTATAGACATTAATACTACAGGGTGGCGCAGATGGATCGGGTGGTTTTAAAATACTTGTCAAACTATGTCAGGTGGTTTTAAAATTCTTGTCGAACTATCAATTTTAAAGGTATTGGATTGAAATAAAGTACAAGCGTGTAGTTACAATGGAAGTTTATTAACCAAAAATTAGTAAAGTTCAGTTTTTAAAAATTACATCCATCAAATGACCTCCTTCTCGAGCGACGCATTTCTTGGAGTCGGTCCTTAACGTTCCGCATTGCCCGCTCAAGCACATCACCAGGAATTAATGTGATTTCGTTGTGAATTGCTGCCTTCAACTCCTGAATGGTCAGGGGTTTGTTCATGTACACTTGCTTTTAAATAGCCCACATGTAAGAAAATGTCGCATACCAAGAGGTCCGGTGAGCGAGGGGGCCAATGGAGATCTTCATTACGGGAAATCAAGCGGCCAGGGAACAGAGCGCGCACAGCTGCATTGATATCTAGCGGTATGTGCAGTTGCCCCTTCTTGTTGGAACCACATATTGTCCATGTCGTAATTGTTCTCTTCAAGTTTGTGGGAGAAGAAATTCTTCAATCATTTTCACATAGCGCTGCGGATTAACAGTAATGCGTCGCTCGAGAAGGAGGGCATTTGATGGATGTAATATTTTAAAAACTAAGTTTACTAATTTTTGTTAATGAACTTCCATTGTAACTACACGTTTTGCACTTTATTTCAATCAATACCTTTAAAATTGACGGTTTGACAAGTATTTTAAAACCACTGACACAGTTTGACAAGTATTTTAAAACCACCCGATCCATCTGCGCCACCCTGAATAATAGCTATTAATAATGTCTATAATAGCCAAAGATTAAGATGCGACATTGATTAACATCTATATAATAAAAATGAATTTCTGTTTCTTTGTAAGCGCAGATCTCTCAAATACCTCTACAAAATTCGAGGGGAGTCGAGTACTGGGCGAGTACTGGGCCCAGTTCACTAGGCCGAGGTACTTGATTAATGTGAACTAGGCTTAAGGGCTTAACCATGGAGAGAATAAAATTCATATTCTAATTAATGAAATTGTCATAGCAAATAGGTATTTGTGCAAAATTTTATTACCATAAGCATGCCACGGTACAAGTGAGTCAAAATTTGTTTATAATACCTATTCTATTTAGACAAGAAGCAGTAGATAGACATAGACAAAGGAAGCAGCACATTAAATAAAATCATTGAATAATAAAAATCTTTATTCCAAGGTGAGAATAAAATGAATCATCAAATTAAGGTTTCTTTCTTCCAGGCTGGCTGGCTGCGCTGGCGTAAATAAAGTAATAAAAAAGATAGAAACGTATAATGGATGGATGTTTCAACTAACAACCCAATGACGCAACATTCTTCAAGAATTCCTCTTAATCTTTTCTTGTTCTTTCAATTAACATTCACATTTAATTGTTATTTTATCTTGTTCAGTCTAATTTTTTATTCTCTCTCTCTCTCTTAAGAGATATATACCTTTTCAAACCGGAAGGTAACATTTTTTTACTGTAAATACAGTACTTACTTACTTCTTACTTCCTGTGGCCGAACAACATTTCCAATGTTTTAGCCTGCTCTATAATGCCTCGCCATCTTGTCCTATCCCGTGCTATAGAGTTCCAATTTCCTTGAGTACCCAACTCTTCAAGATCTCTGGTTACATTGTCCATCCATCTTTGCCGTGGTCTACCTGGTGGTCTTCTTCCTATCGGTTTTGCTTCGTAGATCCTGCTGATAGCTCGATCTTCATCAGCACGCACCACATGTCCCACCCAAGCCAGCCTTCGTGATCTTATACAGCTCGTGATGTAAGGCTGCCCTGTAAATACAGTAAGACACCGTTTAACTTGGGGAATAGGTCCCAATAAGTTCCAGTGCTAAACAAAACAGTATTAAACGAGTTTATCCTAACACGTAAATAATGGGGATAAAAGAAACATATATATATATATATATATAAATTTGGATATTATCTTCACTTAATATGTATTTGAAAAAATCATCTGCATTCGATTCGCGATCGAATAAAATACAGGAAACTTATGATTGAAGCATAACAGTTGTCAATAGCAAGGCATTTCGTCTTGCCTTTGAACTTATATCAAAATTTAAATCATTTTCTATAAACTGATCCATAATTTCCGTTATAGGGGATAAAATTGTTTGTTTTTTTGGAAAATCAGTTGAAAGTTCCTTTTGCTCCTCATCTTCAAAAAACGCTAATTTCGTCATCTTCCTGCATATGTTCTTCTACTAATTCTTTAAGATCGTCGATGGGAAGATTTTCACCAGTTGTAACTTACAATAATTCTTCAATATTCTACACATTTACTATTATCCAACTCTGTTTCATTGGATATTGCAGTGGTTCCCAACGAGTGTTCCACGGGAGGTCCTGCGGCATATATAAAAGGGTTAAAGACAAAAGTAAATAAATATTTTATGAAATATTCATTTACTATGAGTTAAGTTTTCGAGGTCAGTTGTTTAACGTTAAAAATTACAAAAATAAAAGAGGTCAATTTTTTCAATATATATACATTTTGAGCTATCAACCCATCTTCAGGAAGTACAGAAAATAACTAATTCAACTTTTTGAATAATAGGTTATATATATATAGCAGGTGAGTTTTTTTTTATCTTGAGACAGTCTTATAACTCAAAAACAGTCCATTATATGGAAAAAAGTTTCAAATAAAAATTTGTTTATATCGAGGGGAAACTAAACTACGCTATTGTTTGTTGACCTAAAATAAGCTTTCAAGGGTATTTCGAGGTCAAGTTCTGTTTTTTAAATAGAAACCTATATATTTCTGCACATATTCTGAATCTACAAAAAAAAAACTGAACAACTTTTATTGGAACTATTTTTTTATACGACATCAAATAATAAAAATATTAAATCAATTAGATCTCTCAAAAAATTTATAATAATTATTTTTAACAATTATTCAACTTAATAATCGACAAATAATGATCAAATATTTAATTATTAAATAAATAATTATTAAATAGAAAAGACACAACAATGAAAATAAGTGTTTATAATGATCTTAAAACTTAATTAAATACTCACCTTTAAGAGATTATTTTCTACTTAATAGAACTAGTTAAAATTCTTGAGTTTAAAAAAGTTTATTTCTCGTGTCAATCCAGTAGATAGTTATATTGAATTACTATAATAAAAATTAATAATAAATATTAAATATATAATAAATATTGTATTACTATAATAAAAATTAAGCATTTTTTTGTTGAAGACAGAAATGGTCTTAATTTATGGTGAATGTGGAAGAAGAGTTATAGGGCTGCCATTGAAATAGATGCTGAGCGTTTTCATGATAGGAATACACCCTCAAGAGCTTCAGTCTATCGAGTTGTAAATCTGTTGAAAAAAACAGGTAGTGTAAAGGCTACGAAGAAACTTAAAATGCCAAAATAACGAAATTGGAACTGGAATTCATCCCAAAGATTTGCGATACACTCTGAAATGTCACAGAACAGTTTCGAAAAATTATTAAATTATTAATTATTATTCAATTATTTATTTAATAATTAAATATTTGATCATTATTTTTTTTAAGATCTAATTGATTTAATATTTTTTTTATTTGATGTCCTATAAAAAATAGTTCTTATGAAAGTTGTTCAGTTTTTTTGAAGATTAAGAATATGTACAGAAACATATAGGTTTGATTCCGCGACATTTCATCCCCGACAAAACATCCCCCGACAAAACATCCCCCGACAAAATATCCCCGGACAATATATCCCCGGACAAAATATCCCCCGACAAAATATCCCCGACAAAATATCCCCGACAAAATATCCCCGACAAAATATCTCATGACAAAATAACCCTTCCCCGCGTGAATCTTATGAGTAATGCAAATCGACTCCGGTTCGGTTAATATATATTCAGTTCGGCTCGGTTAGGTTCGTATAGCTCCTTTTCGGGCTGGAATTTAGACGGTTCGGTTGGCTGATACGAACCCAACCGAGCCGAACTGAATATATATTAACCGAACCTCCGAAAATTTAGTCCGGACGGGGTGTGTTTCGGGCTCCCATTTTTTTCTAATCAAACACACATTGAAAACCGAACAGCCAATCGTCGGGCGGGGTGTGTTTCGGGCTCCCATTTTTTTCTAATCAAACACACATCGTAAACCGAACCAGCCAATCGTCGGGCGGGGTGTGTTTCGGGCTCCCGTTTTTTCCTAATCAAACACACATTGAAAACAGAACAGCCAATCGTCGGGCTTGGTGTGTTTCGGGCTCCCATTGTTTTTCTAATCAACACACAGTCCATGTTGACTTAAATTCAAAAATAGTGATTGATTCTTATTTAATAGTCGAGGAATAACAATTTTACATTAGATTTTTGACGCTTCGATTATTATTGGTAACCATTGCTGAAGACATGGAGGTATTGGTTTAAAATCAAAAATAACGATCGATTCTTATCTAATACTAGAGGAATAACCTTATTGCATTTTTGATTTTAACTCGATTCCTCTATGTCTTCAGCAATGGTTACCAATAAAAACCGAAACGTCAAAAATCCAATATAGAATGGTTATTCCTCAAGTACTAGATGAGAATCAATCGCTATTTTTGATTTTAACTCGATTCCTCTATATCTTCAGCAAGGATATTTTGTCCGGGGATATTTTGTCCTTGGGATATTTTGTCGGGGGATGTTTTGTCGCGGTACCATAAGTTTCTATTTAAAAAACAGAACTTGACCTCGAAATACCCTTGAAAGCTTGTTCTAAGTCAATAAACAATAGCGTAGTTTAGTTTCCCCCTTGATATAAATAAACTTTTATTTGAAACTTTTTTCCATATAATGCACTTCTTTTGAATTATAAGACTGTCTCAAGATAAAAAAACTCACCCGGTATATATGTTTGTTGAACACATGAGTTGAATTAGTTATTTTCGTAGGTACTTCGTGAAGATGGTTTGATAGCCCGAAATATATAAATTGAAAAAATTACCTCTTTTAATTTTTAATTTTTAACATGATACAAGTGACCTAGAAAACCTAACTCATAGTAAATGAATATTTCATAAAATATTTATTTACTTTTATCGTTATAAAAAAATGTTTCACCTTAAACCAACACGACAATCTCTATTAATTATATAAAAAGGTTGCCAATAAATGGAGATTTTGAAACAATATGCTTTGATATACATCTCTATTCTATTAAAAATTATTTTTTTTATAATAAAACGAGCGTAAGCCCACCTTCGACGGGCATTTTTCTGGCCAGGGTGCTATGCCCTGTGAAGGTGGAGTATAGTATATATATACCGGGTGAATTTTTTATCTTGAGACAGTCTTATAACTCAAAAACAGTGCATCATATGAATAAAAGCTTCAAATAAAAGTTTATTTATATCTGAGGGGAAACTAAACTACGCTATTGTTTGTGAACCTAGAACAAGCTTTCAAGGGTATTTCAAGGTCAACTTCTGTTTTTTAAATAGAAACCTATATATTTCTTTACGGATCCTTAATTCACAAAAAAAACTGAACAACTTTTATAAGAACTATTTTTTTATACGACATCAAATAAACAAAATATTAAATCAATTAGATCTCTCAAAAAATTTAATAATTACTTTTAACAATTATTCAACTTAATTATCAAATAATAATGATCAAATAATTAATTATTAAATAAATAATTATTAAATCGAAAACTCACAACAATAAAAATAAGGGTTTATAATGATATGAAAACTTCGATATACTCAGATTTAAGAGATTATTTTCTACTTAATAGAACTTACTTAAAATTCTTGAGTTTAAAAAAGTTTATTTCTAGTGTCAATCCAGTAGATAGTTATATTGTATTACCATAATAAAATTGTAGTATTTTTTTTGAAGATAGAATTGAAATGGTCTTAATTTATGGTGAATGTGAAAGAAGTGTTATGGGGCTGCCAGTGAAATGGATGCCGAGCGTTTTTCTGATAGGAATACACCCTCACAAGCTTCATTTTATCGTATTGTAAATCTGTTAAAAAAATAAAGAAATTGGAACTAGAATTCATCCAGAAGACTTGCGATACACTCTGGAATGTCACAGAACAGTGTCGCAAAATTATTAAATAATTAATTATTATTAAATTATTTATTTAACAATTAAATATTTTTTTAATAATTAAGTTGAATAATTGTTAAGAATAATTATTATTTGGATTTTTTTTAGATCTAATTGATTTAATATTTTGTTTATTTGATGTCGTATAAAAAAATAGTTCCAATGAAAGTTGTTCAGTTTTTTTTCTTAATATAGGCAATGCAAAGAAAAATATAGGTTTCTATTTAAAAAACAAAAGTTGACCTTGAAATACCCTTGAAAACTTGTTCTAAGTCGACAAACAATAGAGTAGTTTAGTTTCCCCTTTGATATAAATAAACTTTTATTTGAAACTTTTTTTCATATAATGCACTGTTTTCGAGTTATAAGACTGTCTCAAGATAAAAACTCACCCGGTATAGGAATATTTATTTATTTTTGAATAGACTGTCAATACAAATACAGTATACAAAAAGTTTTTTAGAATTACAAAATTGTGATTCTCATGCATTAGAAGTACAACAAAGAACAAAAGGACACAAATATACAAATATATCTTAAGTTTATAAAGATTAATAGTTAAAATTAACATTTTTTTTTCTTTTCTTTAACATAAAAAAGAACAACACACAAATACAAAAATTATCTTAATTCACAAATTATAAATTATGCTTAGGTTAAAAATAAAATAAAATGAGAGAGTCTTCTGTTTTTTAAATAAAATTTTTTTTAATTATTTCTAGAGACTATAGTTTCGAAGGCATTGTTCATCATCAGTCTATCACAAATATTTCAAATTAGTTACAAATTAAGATTTATACATTGAAAATTTTGAAAAATATATAATGTCTTTTTCTTCATGTTTCCTCTGGGAGATTTGAATATAACTCAGTTATATTCAAATCTCCCAAGAGGAAACATGAAGAAAAAGACATTATATATTTTTCAAAATTTTCAATGTATAAATCTTAATTTGTAACTAATTTGAAATATTTGTGATAGACTGATGATGAAGGCAATGCCTTCGAAACTATAGTCTCTAGAAATAATTAAAAAATTATTTTATTTAAAAACAGAAGACTTTCTCATTTTATTTTATTTTTAACCTAAAATAAAAACAATTCTGTTACCATCGACAGTGAAATCTTTTATTCAACTTATAAATTATGCCTACAACTTCCGTCCAGTCTATAGAGATTTAGAGTTAGCAAGAAGCATTTTAGTTTTGTCTTCAAAAGAAAGAACGTTGGCAAACTCTTAATTTCTAAAGGTACCTTATTGTAAATTTTTATGACGTTATTAATTGGACTTTTTAATGTCACAGACAAACAACTGGCATTTATCCTCAGATCATTCCTGCATCTAGTGTTATATTCGTGACTAAAGATATTTTTATGAAAAGTTCTGGGTGTTTTTTTAGAAATAAAACACTTTCCATAACGCAGACGTCATATACAGTTAAAATATTCAATTCTTGGAAGATACTTTTGCAGTGAGTTCACGGTCCCGCCCCTACAATAGCTCTAACACACCTTTTTACTTTATCCAATGCGAAGCATGGGAGAAAGTATTGGAATCGCTCTCGCGGCAAGCGCGACTTCAAAGGGTCCTCAGGTAAAGACTAGGGAACCTATGGACTCAATTAAGGTCACAAATTGAAGTATTCAATGAGATTGAATTTTAGCACGTGACGGTTTTGCCAAAAATTACCTGGAATCTCGCCGAGAGGCCAAAAAGTGCCAATTTTTTGGAAGTGCGTGGGGATGGATGGATGGATGGATGGATGTGTGTTATCGTTTTTTTCGTCCACGATTTTTTCCACACCGTTACACGGATTGAAATGAAATTGAAAACCTACCATTACTTTAACAAAATGAAGCGCTGATTACTTTTTGGTACATATCGGTCCACAAACATTAGTACTTTATTTCAGAACTTTTTTAGTTTTTTCTAAATATCTTGAAAATGACTTAACCAATTTTGATGAAATTTAATATCCTAATTAAGTACCTTGGGGACCACAAAAAAGGTTAAATAAAGTTTTTAGTAAAATTATATTTTAAAGTACTTTACTCAAGAACATATTAATATTTCAAATGAATTTGGATAAAGTTTAGCAACGATCCGTTGCAGTTTATTTGTGCAGTAAACAATCTAGCAACATGTGTAGACCCTCCCCAAATTACTATACCATATCTCAAACTGGATTCAACATAGGCATAATAAATATTTAGTATATAGCTTTTAATTTGAAGCAAAAAAGTTACCGAGCATCGCTCGGTGGCCAGGTACTTTTTTTAATTCGAGCATTGATTATAATAATTATTAATCATGCAAGAAAATAATATATATTTTTTTCATTAATTTATTAAATAATATGTATTGATAAAACAAAATTGTATTTGAAAAGTGGATTTGAGACTTGTTAGAAGTAATAAATGTTTGGGTTCTAATCGCGAGATTTCAGAGAATCCTGGCCGACCGGCTGGGTATCTATCTTATCATAAAAAATAAATTAAAAAACTCTCTCCTTGCCATTTCTAAATCATTTTAGTTGAATTTCTTTTTCAATCAAGCAAGCAGGGTCAACAATTGCTTTTGTTCTTTTTTGGATTATATGTTCACAGGCGCTGTTGAGAATTGTTCAAACCTTCACACATTCAAAGTAAGTCGAAACGCTTACATATTATTCATTTTTTGCTACTACTTTATTATTATAATTAAGTAATGGAGAGGGATTCAGCCAATGGGTAGCCTCTGCTGAATAAAACTCCCAATTATAGAAAACGTTTCGGCTTTAATTAAATAATGCCATCATCAGTTCCTAAGAGTTGATGAGTCCTTGAAGACGAGCGCCAAATTTGTGTATAAGGTGTCCGAGCATGATGATATTCCAACTCTTAGGAACTGATGATGGCATTATTTAATTAAAGCCGAAACGTTTTCTATAATTGGGAGTTTTTTATTCAGCAGAGGCTACCCATTGGCTGAATCCCTCTCCATTACTTAATTAGTATACATATACAGCCATCAAAATTGTATCTACTTTATTATTATTACTATTGAAATTTATAAGAATTTTGTCTAGAATTTATATATATCTTTTGAATTTTTATTATTTATTTATTCTTTTTCTTTCTACTTCTAACTCCTCCCATTTACTTGGGGTTGGTCCACCTTGTCTTTATACCGGGTGAGTTTTTTTATCTTGAAACAGTCTTATCTTATAACTCAAAAACAGTGCATTATATGGAAAAAAAAGTTTCAAATAGAAGTTTATTTATATCGAGGGGAAACTAAACTACACTATTGTTTGTCGACCTAGAACAAGCTTTCAAGAGAGGGTATTTCAAGGTCAAGTTCTGTTTTTGAAATGGAAACATATATATTTCTTTAAAGATCCTTAATTTTCAAAAAAAAAAAAAAAAAAAACTGTCAAACTTTCATAAAAACTATTTTTTTATCCGGCATCAAATAAACAAAATATTAAATCAATTAGATCTCAAAAAAAATTCTAATAATTATTTTGGACAATTATTCAACTTAATTATCGAAGAATAATGATCAAATATTTAATTATGTATATATATATTACTTAAGTGGGAGATAAATTTAACCGAATTTATCGCGCGGAGAATTTACCACTGCTCGAAGCCCCTAAAACCTTGGTAAATTGGATATTGGATTATATCTAAGTTTCTGAGATTGGCTCGTGATCCCGGCTTCTTTTCCTTCTACTCTGTTCTTTTCACGATGGAGGGGCCAGTCCATACAGACCTTTAGGGGATGGACCTTCTGGTGTATCTCCTTCTCACATCAATATCATTAAAAAAAAAAAAAAAAAAAAAAAATATAAAATTAAGGTTTTGTCTCTACATTGCTCCAAATCACGCCAAATTTTGGTTGCACACGTTTCAAGCAAAGCTATGAACGAAAACACCCTCAACAAAATTCCTGTCTGTCTGTATGTCTGTCTGTTTCAGTGGTTTCCGAAAAGTTGCTCACGATTCACGTAAAAACGGCTGAAGGGATTATTATGAAATTTCATATTTACATCAGATATTTTCTAACTTACGTTTTTAGCTATATAACGTTTTGATATTTTGACCCCAGAAGGGGGTTTGGGGGGGGGGCGCAAGAATGAAAATGATCAAATAACTCCTAAACTATTAACCCTACAGCAAATTTTATGATAAACAAAGTTGTAGGGGATGTGATTTCTGACAACTTTTGTTTAAAAAATATCTCCAAAAATGGGGTAGGTGAAAAAATGTTAATTCTGTCTCTTGGGCCAAACTCAACCAAATTTTGCATACATAATCTGTGGGTTACTAGAAGCCTACAAATGCAAAAACTAACCACCCAAAATGGGGGGGGGGGGGTCAAAAAATGAAAATTATTTCTCTTGGGCCAAACTCAACCAAATTTTGTATACATAATCTGTGGGTCACTAGAAGGCTAGAAATGCAAAAACTGGGTGCGGAGGGTGGGTGCGGAGGTGGAATGGGGGTGGGGGTGCAGGGGGTGGTGCTGGGTGGAGTCCAGGGGGCATAGCGGGGGTGAGGTCCAGGGACCAAGGCGGGGGTGTGGTGCGCAGGGTTGGAGGGCGCGGGGTGGGGTCCGGGGTCCGAGGTGGGTGAGGTGCGGGTGGTGGTGTGGGGGAGGGGGTTGGGAATGGGTGCATGGTGCGGGGGTGGGGGTGCTGGAGGGGTTTTGGGGGCGGGGGTTGGGGCGAGGGGGGTTAGTGGGTTAGGGTGCGGAATGGAGTGTTGGGGTGGTGGTGTGGGGGCGGGGGTTGGGCATGGTGCGGGGGGGGGGGGGTGTGGTGGGTAGGAGTGGAGGGTGAGGGTGGGGTACGAGGGCTGGGGGTCCAGGGGGCGTGCCCCCTGGCTATCAGAGAGCCGCCGAAGGCGGGCCTTGAGGCTAGTTAAATAAATAATTATTAAATCGAAAAGTCACAACAATGAAAATATGGGTTTATAATGATCTTAAGAATTCATTAAATACACAAATAAAATAGAACTACTTAAATTTCTTGAGTTTAAAAAAGTTTATTTCTCGTGTCAATCCAGTAGATAGTTATATTGTATTTCCATAATAAAAATGGAGCATTTTTTTGTTGAAGACAGAATTAAAATGGTCTTAATTTATGTGGTGAATGTGGAAGAAGTTTTAGGGGCTGCCATTGAAATGAATGCCGAGCGTTTTCCTGATACGAATACACCCTCACAAGCTTCATTGTATAGGGTTGTAAATCTATTAAAAAAAAAACAGGAAGTGTAAAGACTACGAAGAAACTACAACAGGACAAAATAACGAAATAAGAACTGAATTCATCCAAAAAGACTTGTGATAACACTCTGGAATGTCACATTTCTGACAACACAAAAAATGTGCAATTTAGGTGTTTTCAGTTAAAGCTTTTCTTTTGATCTTTTTTAGGCTCTGGACCGTCAATATATATATAGGTACTTACACATATATAATTTATTTGTTAGATACTATAGTTTCGAAGGTTTGACTTTCATCATAAGTATTTTTAATTAGAAATATTTTATTCGTTATTTCCGATGGGTTGAAATTTTTGAAAATTTTCAGATTTAAAATAATAATATAAGATTATTTCTTAAATCCTTTCACAAGGTTTTTTTCACTTTGTAATCTGCTCATTCGTGCTGACAAAGCGTTTCGGGGATTTAATATTTTTTAACCAAGTCTGAAATAGATACATATTTGTTCATGATTTTAACTGGTTCAGTGACTGAACTACGTTGTTTAATTAAATTTCATCAGCGGTCCTAGCGGAGAGTTTCGAAAACTTGTGCATTTCAGGTTGCATATCTACAGGCGCTCGCGAAATAAGAGTATTATTAAAGCTAAAAAATTGAAATAAATATAAAATTAATTTTTTTTTATAAAAAAAAATGTTTTAGAGTTCCGTAACAAAGAATTAAAAATAAATTTGTTTTTTTTTATTATAAAATTTATCTTTGGTTTTAAAATAGGTACCTTCAATAGGAATTAAGAAGAAAAAATACTGGTTTTTAATTCATTTCAAAGATACAATAATAGTTAGTGTTCCGTATTAAAATTGTTGAGATCTGAATTATAAAAAAATGTTCGTTTTTTTATTATATTTACAAGTTATATATGTCTGGCTTCGCCGACAAAAACCTTGAAATCTAACCGGGTATCAAGTTCCATAGCAGTTGTTTAAATCCATAGCTATAGGAATGAACAACATTCTTCAATTGATTGATTCTATTTATCTAAATAAATATATATCCGTTAAATTTCACCTCTTGATTTTATGTCCTGAAGAAGAGAAAGTTTCCGGTTTTTTAATTTCTCTCTTTATTAATATGCCAATGCTTTACCATTATGCCGAATTTCACCTTTCTAGCTTGATTGTATTTTCACTATATGTTAATTAAGCCTATGATAAATTTTACCCCTTCATTTTAGATCTTGAAAAAGGGAAAGCTTCACTTTTTCGATTTTTCCCTTTAATTGTAGCCCAAACTCTACCAGTATGCCGAATTTCACCATTCTAGGATCAGCGGAAATTATTCTAGGTTTTTGATATGTGACTCAGTGAGTGAGTGAGTGTTAAATATGGCATTTTACAGACCTTGATAAATCAAGAACTTTATTAAGTTTATTCATGAAATTTGAGGTTCTAGGTGGTTCCAGTAGGCCTTATTAGACATGCAAAATTTCAAGTGTGTAGGTCTAATAGTTTTTGAGTTATGGGGGGTCGAATGTAGCTCGAAATGGTTCTTTGATATTGAACGTTGCCCGTTCTTTTCCGAACTTGGATGACACACTGCCGTGTTGTCTAGATACTATATACCTTAGCTTTCTATAGTATACATAAGGTGTTAACATCTGATAACAATTAAATAAATTTGAAATAAAAACGTTATAACAGTTATAATCATCCATCGATTTCTTCAAGGGGGTTCGGGACTGTTTATCATTTTTATAAGAAAATTCTCAAATTTTTTTTACCATCGAATCATTGATGTATTAAATATTTATTCCCGAAATTTGAAGTTGATCGTCTGTCCCATTACCGAGAAATAAATTATTGAAAATTGTCCTTTTAACATGGAAGTAAATGGACCGAGCTTTTAAACTTCTATACTAATTACACCATTTTCAACAAATTTATACAGATCAATAATTCAACTTTAATGAATCGTATAATACATTTTTCAATAGATTTGACAGTCTAGTTAATTAGTTATTCATAACTGTAAAAATAAAAAGTTTTTTGCAGCCAACAGAATATAACAAAAGCACTAGAATAGAATTCCAACTCTATTTCTTGAAATCCTTTTTGTGTTAATTAAATGTTTGTTATAATGAGAAAAAATTTATTTCAATATTCTTTTTATTAATATTATCAAAACAAAGATTTTTATTCGAAATTAACCTCATTATTAACAATTTGTTTTATTAAAAAATTTAGTAGGCAAATGTTGTCACTCTGCAAAAATACTAAAGATTTTTTCGAAGATCAATCAGATTGATAAGCTGTTCCGAACTCCCTTAAATCCCTAATTGAAAAATATCCCATGCAGTTTTGAGTTATACTATTATTTATTAGACACCCCTGGTGGACAAATTTACATTTATTTATATTCTTTTTCTAGGCTAGGCTAACCATATATCAATACTGTTTCGTATACTTTTATTTTTTAATTCTTATTATTATTTAACAAGTTTTCGTTCTGAAATCTTGAATAGGTTATAATCCATTGATTTGGTTAAATTGCTAATCGAAGAGGAATGGAATGTCGTTTCGGGTTAAGCTATTATTTATTGGATCCCCTGCTGGTTTGCAGCTTGTCAGATAAGAGCGCTCGCTAGTGGTGGTAGTGGTAGTGCTAGTAATAGTAGTAGTAGTGTATGTAGGCTGTTTGCGCCAAGAGAGAGGCAGCGATGCGTGGGCGATCAATACCAGGGTGGTGGTCCAAAGGATATTTTAAATGTCGAATACAAAATGTATTTAGAAAATCCAAAAAAATATATCTTAAATACCAAATACTTTTAGAAATGTATTTGAAATACAAGATAATTTTAGAAAATTCAAAAAATATATATGAAATACAAAATTATTTCTAATGCCAAATAATAAAAAAACTCTGAAGTATCTAAATAATGTATTTGGAATATAAAATACTTTTCGAAATATATTTTAAATTTCGAATACAAAATGTCTTTAGAAAATTCAAAAAAATATTTATTTGAAATTCCATTAATATAATATTAATACATCGCTTTTAATGTAAAGCAAAAAATTACGGTCCGCCAGCATACTAAATAATAAATAACAATTTAAATAAATAAATAATTCAAGATCAAAAAAAAATATATAATTTTTTTAATAAATAAATTGAATATTTTTTTAGCATATATTGGCAAATTGCTTTAGTGATGCGTGTTAATATATTACCTACTCTCAGGTTATGGAAATCAGGCCAACCTGTTTGTCTATGTCCATGTCCCTATATGTGATAACTTAATTTATTCTCTCCCTGCTTAGTGCGCATGCGTTATTTAAATAGACTCCTTCCTACTTACCATTAACTCAAATAATAATAAAATTTAAAATTTATAAAAAAACAGAATTTATTTATCAAGAAGTGTATTTTTGATCATCAAATAATGACAAATAAAACAAAAATTAAATGCAACAAATAAAATAATCAGAACTTCAAAAATCCACTAAAAGGTATAAAATAATTATGTAATTTAGTTACAACTAAACGAGGAAATATTAACATGAAATCACTTTTTGAAGTCGGTGCCAAACATTTACATTTTAAGAATCGAACTCGACGGATCTTACTTAGTATATTTGGCGGATAAGCTCGCTTTATATAGTTTGTTTGTCACCGACTTCAAAAAAGTGATTTCATGTTAATATTTCGTCGTTTAGTTGTAACTATATTATTTTATACCCTTTAGTGCATTTTATTTGATTTTAGAGTTCTTATTATTTTAGTTGGTTTTATTTTTTTTATAAAACTTGCATGCATCTCGTAAGAGAAAGCGTCGGGCGAATGAATCAGAAAATGATAAAAAAATTCAATTCATAAATATAGAAATTCTCTCGAAAGTTTTAAGTTTTAAATGAACGTTTAAAGATTGTTTTTTTTTTTTTTTTACTTTATTTAAAAAAGATTTTATTTAGTATAATTTCGATTATTTGCTCATAAGAATTGGAGATTTACGTTATTTCATCATTGATCATATCATCAGAACTTGACCAAATTAATATGGGACCACCCCTAAGGTACCACTCTTTCAGATAAAAAAAGAATCATCGAAATCGGTCCACGTGGCAAAAGTTCTTGCTGAACATACATAAAATAAATAAATCGTTAGGTACCTTGACTATCTTGGAGCTATACTGATCCAAACGCAGAAAAAATAATTAAAATCGGTTCATAAACAAAGAAGTTATGCCTGAACAAACATAACAAAAAAGGTCCAATACCAATGAAATTTATACTATTTTTACCACTCGGAAACTATACTGACGTAATGTACCAATGTAAAAAAATCATCAAAATCGGTTCAAAATTGGCCAAGATTTCAGGTAACATAGAGACAAACAAAAAAAAAAATCAGTCGAATTGAGAACCTCCTCCTTTTTTGAAGTCGGTTAAAAAACAAAATGAAACAAATAAGGATTTGTAATTCTCCTTCAAGGTTTCTCTTTCTACATAGATATAAAGCGGGTGGATATTTTGTTTCTTTCTCATCTGACCTGGAAACTTTATGGTCTTGTTAGACACGTTTTATTAACCCATTCAGATTGATAATGTGTGAAATTAACAAAACAACAAAACCATAAAACTAAAACACAAAAAGTTTATTAAAAAAAAAAAGATATTTTTCAAAAAAAATATATGTATACACTGTGGTGCAAAAAAGTGGAACACTTAGAAAAATTTAGTTTTTTCAAATAATTTTCAGAAAAAATATATTTTATTTAAACCTTTAATATATTCTGTGATTGTACAAATATGTTTAAACATTTTTATAGTGAAAACAATGTATTACTTTAATTTAAACCTTTTAAAATTAAATTTATTTAAACTATAGGATAAATTTTCAGGTTTGAAATCTGATCCCTTTATTGAATTGTATTAAATGATTATCGTCTAATATCGAATTAAATTGAATATTTTCAATTTTTATCAGTTCGATTTGAATATCTCATCTTTTAATTTAATTTCTTTTGAAATAAAGACCAAGCATAAAGACTGAAGAAGACCGAAAGACCGAAGAAGTAGCTCAAGCTGTAGCTCTAATAAATGATGGAATATTGCATCGTAAGTATGTCGCTCAAAGACATAAAGCATCGGTTGGAAGTATCCACAGAGCTGGAAAACGATATATGGTAGAGAAACAAACTCTTATGCCAGGAGACCGGGATCTGGTCGAATTAGAGCTTCAAATGAGAGAGATGACCGATTTATACTATTGGAGGTATTGTGAGATCGGCATACTGCATACGGCAGCTCAAATTCAACAGCGTCTTCTACAAACTCGACAAGTCAACCTAAGTGTTTGGACTAGCAGAAGTAGTACTCTCCGAGAATTAGGGTTGATGACAAGGAGACCAGCGACAGGCCCTCTTTTCACAGCGAAACAATCTAAGTGTTCCACTTTTTTTGCACCACAGTGGATATAATATTATAATTTAATAATTCCCTAAAAAATACATAGATAGGTGCGATTTTTGATACCTTAGAATCTAAGGCATAGATCATGGGCAAATAATATTTGAATATTTTTATCTTGAATTCTTATTGATTTATATAACATAATATATATATAAATAACGATTATTCTGTTATAACTTCTTGAAAAATTAAGGTTTTATTTTTAATTTCAAATTTATATTCTACAGAATATAATAAGTGAAGTATTTGGATAGCCAGTCTGGGTCCTAACTCTTTAAGAGCTTGTATCTAAGTGATGAAAAAAGTTAATTTCATTTTGTAACTTCTAGGTGGAAGAAATCGATGCCCTTAATAGTTGGAAACCGGATTTAGAACATAAAACAGGATATTGTGGTCCTCAGAGGCCAAAAAGAGCTTTTGGTTTATTGTTATTTTTTGTTAGCACTTTTAATGTTAATTTTTATTTATGCGTTTTTTGATTTGTTTGTTTGTTTGTAATAGTTTAGATTATTTGTTTATTTTCTTGTCGCATTGCACAGTTGTGGGGCGCTTCTGGCGCTCCCAACACTCTGGCCTCGGTTCTGGAGTCCTACTGGCGCCCATATATATACTTTTCACTAATAGCCACAACATCTGGCGTAATTGTTTGGACGGCTGATGAGGGTTTTAACCTAACTTGTAAACAAATCTGTATTCTTTCTGTAAAGGGCTGCCCCCCTCTGCGTGGCGAAATAAATCAGTCATTGAAATCGGAAAACCGGAAGTGGACATTTACATGAAAGATTTTTCGTTTCTTTTGATTTTCTCAAAAACGGCTCTAACGATTTTTTTTTGAATTGGTGTACTTATCAAGTGTCATGAGTGAATAGACGTGTATAAATTTTAATCCGATTGAAATCAAGGAAGGTGGTGTTAATTAGGAGTGTCGCTATGATTTCATACAAAAGTCATGTGGTGACCACACCAGTTAATTATCTTTATTTTAATTGTTAGAACCATCAAAATGTAATTGGTAAGTGAAAAAAAAGGTGATACGGGTAATTACCCCCCCCCCCCCCCTCCCACCCCTCCTCCATGTCAGATTGTATTTTTGTTATCCCTATTTTTTTTTGTCATACCTTTTTGTTATTTGAAAGAAATTTTGTGCAATCGGTTTACTCTCAAACTCCGGAGATCAATTTCCAATCAAACTTCTCTCATTAAGGCTGTAGCCACAAAACCAAGCAACGGTATATTCTACAAGTATTACATTTTTTCCCTGTTAGAAAAAACAGAGTTTGATTGACATCTTAGATGTCAAACCAACACAGGGTGGGGGGGGGAGGGGGCGCGAGTAAGAAAAAAAGTTGTCTCTCTTGTAAAAATATCGAGCGATAATTCAATACGTTTCACATACCATTAAACCTGTTGATGAGTTAACAAGTGTAAATTCTTATTCGATTTCCATAACCCCCCACCCCAACCCCTCATTCTCCTCATTTCCCTCTCTTTATTAGTAACTAGCAGAATACTTTAACAGAGCCAAAACAGGACAAATACATAACTTTTCAGGTGTTTGGATACAAAAATATGAACTAATTAATTGTGAATTTGAAAATTCATCGAAATTAAAAATATTCCAAATATAAAATACTATCCGAAATATATTTGAAATGTCAAGTACAAAATATTTTTAGAAAATTCAAATATATCTTTGAATTCGATTTCCCGCACTGACCGGTAACCAGTGAATTCATACAGCAGAATAAAATTGGTGGCGCCATTCAGAGCTGGGCAAAACCACATCATTTCTCAGGTTTAATGTTAGTGTTGTTGGGTAAAATCGATCATGCTGGTCCTCCCGGTGATCGATATTACCCAACCTAATATTACACTTGATAGTTATGGGGTAATAACTATTTTAAATCAAGTGCGTAATAAATATAAACATTACTAATGTTATGTTAAAATTAAATTTATTTCAAATATTACTCTACCGTGATCGGTATTACTACGGTCAGAAATTAACCCATATTTTATAAAATGAATGTTTGCAAATCCAATAAAAGAAACTCAATAGATAAAGTAACTAAGCAATTGTGTTTTATCTGTACCAAGATTAATACTTGATATTTTAAAAGCGTTTAAGTAATTCCCCCGCACCCTATATTGAATTGCTCCTTAAATAAATATTAATACTTATTGTTTTCTTTGTTGTATCTGAGAATTTCTTGATTTGGTAGGTGCAAAAAGTTTGCGGAACACTGGTCTACGAGCGTTATATTAATATTTTTTGCACCCCATTTTGATCTTAAAAAAAAATATGCTTTCATGCATTTTCAGACATAGAATATAATGTGAACTATAGCGATCACCTGCCTGGTCTTGACTCTTTGAGAGATTAAAAAGTTAATTTCATTTTGTAACTTCAAGGTGGAAGGAATCGATGCCGCTTAATGAGTTGGAAACCAAGTTGGGACATAAAACCAGATATGGTAGTCCCCAGAGGCCAAAAGGGGCCAAAACCCATTGGTCAGTGTTTATGTACATACGTTGTATAATAATGTTATGTACCCCCTGCGTTTCGCAACTACTAAATCTCAGAACCACGAAATTAGACACTTAAGCTCGATATACGCTAAGTGATAAATTTGCAAATTGCAACTCCTGAATCCGTTTCCAACAATATTTTAAATAAAAATTAAAGGAACCTATGGGGTGGGGGAATCAGTAAATTTTCAAAAATCGTCTTTGAGTATGAAAATATATATTATTTAGCTCCTGAGTCCGTTTCTGAAAATCGAATATAAAAAAAAAAAAAATGAAGTAGGTTGGCTAATCGGCTAATGTACAAATCAAAACATTTGTAGTGTTATTTTGAATAAACTTAAATTTGAGAATACTTAGTACATTTATTCCGCAAGGTAGCGCATTTAGCAAAAAAAATTGACGAAGGTGAAACTACATACGTATCTACTAATGGAGATACAGTCGGCTCTCGATAATTCAGAAATCCAAGGGACTACAAGAAAGAGATTCAGATTATCGAGACTTGAATTAACAAAAAGTTTGAATTATCAAGAGAAGAAAAATAAAAATAAAAATTGTGGAGAGTTTTGGGGGTCGGTAGCGCGATCGGTTAAATCACCAACTTTTCTAATCCGATTAGGGAGAACATCGCCTAGACTTCATCAGTTCGATCACAGCAAGAAGCAAATTGAATTTATTTGAAAATAATAAAAAACCGGCCCCTCGGCTCCAGAAACTGACAATCTGGTTCTACAAAACACCGATACGCCGCGGAACAAAATTTCGTAACAAGCAACCATGAATCGTGAGAGGTAAAAGCAAGATTACCCCAGGTGGTAACCAATCCAGCCACCCTCGAGTGGCAACCGGAGCATTCAGATTCTGAGAGATCCAGACCATCACGAAGTCAAGGAAAAACAATGGAAAGACAACACCAAAAATCTATACATACCTGGGCACAGGAATCAACGCTCACTACTCTCAACTTAAAAAAACTTTTCAATTGAATAACATACTCATAATTTTATGATACAACGCCTTAATTTGAACATCGCAACAACCGGACTATTTCGGAGATCGTGCCGCATTTCACTCGATTCCTCCATGTCTTCAGCAAAGGTAACGGATAAGAAAACAACGCAGTTGCTATGGTTACTTATAAAATTTTCTCCCAAATTTTCAGCATTTCACCGAGAGAAGCCTATCCATTCTTGCTTATATTGCTTAACAAGATTCGAGAATCATTTTATCAAATGTAGACTTTCATTTTTCGGACTTTTGGTCCCCTAAATTTCGGTATTTCCCACTGTTCGCCGCCTGGTCTTTTAATATAATAATTTAAATTTCTATTTAATAAATTTTATTTGTCATGAACTAATATAGGGTTTTTCAAATTAAAGCATATAATCATGTCTGCGTAGTCGCGCAAGGCGATTATAATAAGTATAGATAGATTTTAATTATCTATTTATTTTAATAGTAGATAACTCAAAATATTTCTTCACCTTTAAATTTGGTTGTAAATACTTAATGATTTTAAAATAATTAAATAAATAAATAAATAAGAGGAAGAGAGAGAGTGGATCGGTTTATCTGACAGGTGTCCGATAATGTTTACGAAGAGATTGAACGTTATTAAATTAAACAGGCAATATCATTATCCTATTATCTTGCTTAAACGGAAATCGAGTATCCTGTCATTATTTAGACTGACCTTTTTATCTATCTATCTAAAATATATTTTATTAAACATTTTATTGTCCAAATGAATAAATGATTAGGCATAATCGAGAAATGAACTACATTCAAAAAATAGATATATTATTACCTCCGGCTCGTATATTATCTTCGACACCACCCGCACATCAAGATAAGTATTTTACCATTTAAGTAAATAAACAAAAGAATTTATAGTTGATACAATTTGATGGCTGTATATGTATATAATTAAGTAATGGAGAGGGATTCAGCCAATGGGTAGCCTCTAGCTTCGATCAGCCCTGAGCCACACACCATATCGACACCTCCCATGGATTTGAGTTTGATGATGCTGTCATCTTGATGAGATTGGGGAACAATTATAAGCGTATGCTGGCCGAAAAATGCTTTATTAAGACATATGGGCAAAGGGCTCTTAATTTTCAAACTGATTGCATTGGGCTTAGCAATGCTTACTTGTCAATATTGACAAATACTGATGCCCAGGTATAATTAACATTGAGAAAGGGGCGAAAGAATTGTATAAAAAGGTAGAGAAGGAAAAAATTTATTTTTTATTTTTATTTTTATATATTGTCATTTTGAATTCGAATTTTTGTTATTCTTAATGTTTGTTAATTATTTTGAGAAATCTTTTAATTGAGAGATGTTTGTGAGGGGTCAGTGATCCTAATTAGATCAATGTCCTCATAATTATTATTATTATTAATTGAATGAAATTGAAATTTGCTATATTTGTACTTGAGACGTTGCCCATATCAAGTGAGAGCACACCAAGATGTATGTACCATTTTGTAATTCGTATAATTTTGTATATATTATGATAAAATCCACAACAACTCTGCCTGCGGACAATTTATTTATAAAATTAATTGTGTCGCTAATACTGTAAGATATAATTTTGTAATTAACAAGTTTGGATTTTTTTGTAAAAAATTTTTATTGTAATTTTACATGTGTGCTCTATCGCTTTTTTCAGCTCTTAGGAACTGATGATGGCATTATTTAATTAAAGCCGAAACGTTTTCTATATTTGGGAGCTTTTTATTCAGCAGAGGCTACCCATTGGCTGAATCCCTCTCCATTACTTAATTATATTAAAAGAATTTATAGATAGATGAAGAAAAAGTCTTTGAAATTATAGAAATATACTTAATGGGGGATAGAAAAAATAAATAAATACTTAATAAAATTTTTAAAAAAATGCAAGTATATATGTTTTGAAAGTATTTTATATTTCAAATACATTTCTAAAATAATTTTCTATTTTAATATAAATATTTTTTTGAATTTTTTAAAGGCATTTTCGGAGAGTATTTTATTTTTCAAATACATTTTTTAGATATGAAAGATATTAATTTGCCGATGGTAATAGATTCAAATTTACTAGAAAATCATAAGATGGTGTCATCTATTAAATCCGATGGAATGGAATATTTTTAATTATATGTCAGAGGGGTTGTTTTTCACCCCTCGGGAATCGAACCCGAGTGCCAGTAACAGCAATCCGGGCCATCTGGCTCACCTGCGGGATACGAACCTCTCTGTCATATGATGACAACAACCCCTCTGACATATAATTAAAAATATTCCATTCCATCGGATTTAATAGATGACACCATCTTATGATTTTCTAGCATTTTTTAGATAGTCAAGAATTATTTTTTTTTATTTAATTTGGCATTACAAATAAATTTAAAAAAATATTTCATATTTGTTATTTCAAATATATTTTTTGAACATTATTTTCTATTTCAAATACATATCTAGAAATATTTTATATTTCAATTTTTTTTTCTTTTTTTAAATGTATTTCCTTTTTCATAATACATTTCTAAAAGGTTCTTTAAAATATATTTTCTTGAATTTTCTGAGAGTATTTCGCATTTCAAATACATTTCTAAAATAATTTTTTATTTAAAATATATTAAAATTAAAAATGAACCAAATTAGACCCAAATTATTAAAAAATATCCGCTGTATCCTAGGAACGTATAAATATAATAGTGTTATTTCCTTAATAAAATCAGCACAATTTTTAACCGACTTCAAAAAAGGAGGAGGTTCTCTATTCGAATGATTTTTTTTGTGTCTATGTTATCTCATATCTCCGCCAATTGTGAACCGATTTTGAAAAAAAAATGCATTGGGTTCAGTCTAGCTTCCGATTGATTCCGTTTTTTTCATTGGAATTAGACCTTTTTTGTTAGGTTTGTTCAGGCCTAACTCCTTTGTTTATGAACTGATTTCAATGATTCTTTTTTATTGGAAAGTGGGTATCTTAGGGATGGTGTCATATTAATTTGGTCAAGTTCTGATGATATGATCAATGACGAAATAAAGTAAATCTCCAATTCTTATGAGCAAATAATCTAAATTATGATAAATATAAAATCTTTTATAAAATAAAGTAAAAATCATATAACATTCATTTAAAACCCGCAAACGTTTCGAGAGAATTTCTATATTTATGAATTGAATTTTATTATCATTTTCTGATTCATTCGCCTGACGCTTTCTCTTACGAGATGCATGCAAGATATTATATTAAGTCACTATTAATAACATCACTAAAAAAGAGAAAAATAAAAATAATTTTTATAAAAAAATAAAAATAAAACCGACTTCAAAAAACTTAAATACAAGAAATAAAATAATAATAACTTAAAAATAAAATAAAATGCACTAAAATGTATAAAATAATTTTCTTATTTAGTTACAACTAAACGACGAAATATTAAGATGAAATTACTTTTTGAAGTCGGTGCCAAACATATACATTTTACGAATCTTACTTAGTACGTTTGGCGGGTACGCACGCCTATAGGTATAGTTTGTTTGGCATCGACTTCAAAAAGTAATTTCATGTTAATTTTTCGTCGTTTAATTGTAACTAAATAATATCATAATTATTTTATATCTTTTAGTGGATTTTATTTTGTTTTTAAGTTATTATTATTTTATTTGTTGCATTTAAGTTTTTTGAATTCGGTTTTATTTTTTTTATAAAAATTATAATAAGAAAAGTCTAGACATCAGCAAAACTGACGGCATGTAGATAAGACGAGTGATGGCACAATACTAACCATATAAATTAGGCATATACCCAAGGGCGGATCCAGGAATTTTTAATGGGGGGGGGGGGGGTGAATGTATATAAGGTACCCGATGTATATAAGATCTACTTTTTATCTCGAAAGTGTGTCGCAATCGAATTGTCCAATCGGGGGGTGGGGGGGGGGGGGTCAGAGCCACACACACACACACACACACACACATATAGAACTTTTATTTTTAATTTTAAAATTTTTTTACAAATTTCATATCTCATATTTTAAGTTCATTAAAATAGAAAAAAACATAAAAAAAATTGTTATAAATTCCCTGTCGATTTGGCCGCCGTTTTTTGGCCTCTGCGTGCGACGCACGTGTTGCACTCCCGCCAGGCACGGGCCTGTATGGGTGGGGGGGGTGTCGCCCCCTCCGCCCCCCTGGATCCACCCTTGCATATACGAAGGCATCCTTCGAATGGTCTCTAAATTTCGCTCGTATGGCGCCAAGTTTATGAGATTTGAAACTGGTCGATATTCCCCCACTTTCCCCTAATATGAAAAGATGTTTACTGAGAAATGTGAGCCTGCTTAATTGAGCACAGGCGATCAAAATTTGGAGCAATCGTTGATAAGGCTGCTCTCATCTCTTGCTGCTCGCATAACTCTCGAGTTATATTTAGTTGCATTATCTTCACAAAACTTGACATTTTTTCGCGACACACCAACTAATGACCACGGTACATCAGTGTGCCGCAGCACACACTTTGCAGAACACTGCCCTAGACCAGGGGTCGGCAACCTTTTGAGAGGGAAGAGCCAAAAGTTACAATTTACAAAATTTCCCAATTTTTAAAGAGCCACTAACATTTTTGTTTCAATATTATGGTATTTGATTAGGATTAGGTATATAAATTTGATTTTTTATTTAAAATAAATAGCTTTAAATATGAAATAATAATTATTCATATAAAAACATACAAATGTTTTACATAAAACATAGCTCTGCAAGAATAATAAAATTAGTAATCAAATAATATAAGTATAATTATTGAATAATAGATAGTTATATCAATGAGAGCATTGGCCTTGCATGCCTTTTGAAAATTTGGTTAAATCTGGCTCATAACTTGTTGTTTTCAGTTTCAAGCACGCCTCTAGATTTTTATCTGTTACTTGGCCTCTTACTTTACTTTTTATTATATTTATTTGCTATTTCCCAGAGGGTCAAAATTGCCTCTAAAAACTACTTTTGAAGTCCAAAATTCCTCCCTCCCGGGGGGGGGGAGGGGGTGCCGGTACATGATCCCCAAAATGAAAGTGTGATACCGCCCCTGGTATAAGTGTAATATTTCTTTAGAATGTAAGCGTATTTCTTGTAAATAAACATTAATAAATTTAATTTCCTACTAAAATACATTAAAAATATTCATATATTCTTGTATTTTTTTTAATATCGCCCCCCCCCACATAAAAAATTTCTGGATCCGCCCTTTATAGAACTCGACAGTTGTTTTTGTTTTTAAAGTTCTTTAATAGCTTTTTCTGTGCGTTACCTGTTGGATATTTAGCAGCAAATCGGGTATGTTTTGTAGTGAAGTGTCTCTCCAAATTTGACTTCTTATTGTGTCTACTCCACCTATTTTCACTGTTCTCTGTTGAGTGTTTTTATCATGTTTGCAGTATTTTTATGAGTTTTGAAAATAAATTAATATAATTATTAATAAATGAATTTAACTTTAAAGGACATCATAGATATTAGAGAAATATTTTTACATTGCATATCAGAGAGGTTCGTCCCCTTAGGAATCGAACCCAAGCGCTAACTAAGCTTGCCGGCCCGTTAGCCAAACCCTTAAGACAAATCTCTCTGACATGTGCAACATATATAATTATTATAGCTAGATTTTTCACTCCCTTCCAACTCAAAGGGAATAGTGAAAATTCCTGCTAAACTGAAAAAGTTTTCAGTGACGGACCCATGGATTTTTACAGTGAAAACAAGATTTAAGTAATCTTGGGTGTCTTTTTTGAAAAAAGATGGAAATTATTTCAAAAATCAACCCAGTATATAATATTATTAAATGATACATTGGCTACTGGCCCGGCAAGCTTAGTTAGCGCTTGGGTTCGATTCTCAAGGGGACGAACCTCTCTGATATGCAATGTAAAAATATTTCTCTAATATCTATGATGTCCTTTAAAGTTAAATTCATTTAATAATATTATATACTGGGTTGATTTTTGAAATAATTTCCATCTTTTTTCAAAAAAAGACACCCAAAAAGATACTTAAAACTTTGTTTTCACTGTATAATTATTAATATTTGGGCATGGAACTGGAGAGCCGCATCTTGACATCGAAAGAGCCACACGTGGCTCGCGAGCCATAGGTTGCCGAGCCCCTGCCCTAGACCCTTTCCAAAATGTTGGTGTTTTAAATTTTTTTTTCAAAAATATGGTCCCCTAAAATTTTTTTTCAAAATATCATTTTTTGAAATTTTTTTTTTTTTTTTGGAATTTATTTGATTAATTAGTATCTATATAATCTTCTGGAAACTTTATATATATGGGTCCACTAAACATCTATAGTTGGTGAATATCAATCTAAAATTAAGGGGGAGGGAGGGGGTTACAAATTTAAAATATAATATTTTTCAAACTAAAAAAAGAGGTCACGGAACCCCGGGGGCGCCGCGGCTCACAGTTTGGGAACCTCTGATTTATACTATTAACTCTACGGCAAATTCTGTCAGAATAAAAGTTGTAGATTTCTAACAACTTTTGTTTAAAAAAAAAAATTCCCCAAAAAACCCACCCAAATGGAAGGGGGTCAAAAAATTTAAATTCTATCCCTTCAACCAAATTAAACCAAAATTTGTATACATAATCTGTAGGCCCCCGAAGAAGACTAGAAATGCAGAGGCGATCAGAGAGTTGGGGAAGCACCACCCCAGACACAATCATGTTCAAACCTGTCGCAGAACGCTCGCTGTTTCCCAGTAGCAGCAAGCATCAGTCGGTTCATTTAATAGCCACACCTTGTATAATGGGAGCCCCTGCTAGTTAGACAACTGATTTTCTGATGCTTATTAAGACAATATCATCATAATAATAAAATCTTTTTTTTTTTTTTTTTTCTTTTCTCTCCCCCTAATGGCCTTGGAATGAATTCCATTGTAGCCAGTCTACCATGAGTTTATAAATAATTAGAACAATAAATTAAAAATAAATAATAAATAACTATATACATAATAAATAAATATATCAATAATAAATAAATAAATAAATAGCAAACAAATAAATAAACAATAAATAAACAATTAAATAATAAATAAATAGAACAATAAATTAATAAATAAATAATGAAAAAAATGTTCCAAATAATAAAAATTTCACATGGAAAACACAAATTAGGTATAATAACTCTCGTTGTCAATTGCGTTATAACTTGATCTTGTTTGCTAGGATAAACCTAATCAATGTTTTGTGTATTTCCTCTCTCTCGAAAGACAAAAGATGCGCCAGATTCCATGGCCTTTGAACATCGTTGGCAATCAATTCACCCTCTAATCTATCTCTAAATCTAAATTTTGGACAACTAAATATCATATGATTGAGACATCCCCATGATGTACCATCACATGAACACTCTCCCTTATCATACAGTCCTATTTTAAAAAGATGAGCCGGATACAGAGCATGGTTTAGTCTCATTCTATTTATAGTAGAATAGAATATTCTAGGTCCAATTGTCTCATGATACCATGGAATTCTGCCAACCTTACTTCTCAACAAATAAAAGTTGAAACCTTTAAGTCTTGAAGATTCTATCCATTGTCTTTGCCATTCTTTATTATTATTCATTTTAATTTTAGTCATTATATCGTTCACTGGGATTGCTTTTGTTGGAAAATTTATACTAGCATTTTTGGCCATTGCATCTGCTTTCTCATTCGCACAAATTCCAGAATGACTTTTCAATCCACATCAGTTCTATTTCTTTGCCCATTTGTCCAACTTGGTATATTTCTTTTTTAATTTTCAATAGGAGAAAATTTAATTTGGCAAATTCTATTGTTTTCAGTGTTGTTAGTACTAATAGGGAGTCTGAACAGATTATAAACTTTTTACAATTGATATTTTTTATATAATTTATAATAAAATCTTAAATTTCTTCATTTTTCAAGTAATATAGACAGTATATGAAAGCCTTTCCCCCGGGTTTAGACTGTGAATTAATCAACACGTTTAGAACAAGTTTATAGTCAACTATAGGTGTGTGCTGCCGAATGTGTAATCAATGATACGAGCTTGATTAAAAATTAAAATAAAAGTAACGAGTTCAAAAAAAAAAAATACCATCAACTCAATGACTTGTTGCTAATAGAAATTTAAATATTATAATTTATATATATACATATATATATAATTCATAAAACATTTAAAAAACTATCTCTGAGATTAATTATCGATGAATAAATTGAATATTAATTTTTTTTTTTTTAACTGAAATTACGAAACAAGGCTCAGAGCGAGATACTTCTCCACAGACACCTGTTCGTTTTTTAAGTTAACCCGCCCGTTCAGTATCATGTTCGCTTGGTTAACGAACAATTTTCTAGTAATTCGTTTAAATGAATGATTAGTTTGTTGATTATTTTTAATATGTCCGGTTTTTATAAAGAGAGAAATATTTTTCATCACATTGAGAGCTAGTTGATTAAACAGACAACAAACAACAACAACAACAACACCGGGCGACCTTTACTGAAAACGGGTTTTGGTTTTAAAACGACCGACTCAAGCGTTGTTAACACCTGCGAACTCGAATCAAAAATCACTCTCAAGGGATGGATGAATGTGATCAAAACGTTGTTAAGCACGGCGAATATTTTAACATATTTAATTAAATTAAATTGATAATTGATTATAACATTATCATTAAAACTGATGCTGGTCATTTAGGAATTTAATTGAATTAGGAATATTAGTAGGTACTTTCACTTTTTTTTTATAGAAAAATTCAATGTTAAATTTTTTTACTTTACCATACAGGATATGGTCAAGTATTGTAATCGTGCATTAAAAAAGTGTTTTTCCTTCTTTTTTTTTGAAATATCTCAAAAACGACTGAAACTATTTTGATTGAAAAAATTGAGCGAAACCATGGCATTTCGGTCTACAAAAAAGCTCTAATAAGTGAACATCGAAAAAATTATATTTTTTGAGATAATAACTGTTTTGTCAAAATGACTGTTAGTTAGTCTGTGAGTTACCAAATTTTTGTGGACGAGCTAGTTCAAAAAATAAAACCGACTTCAAAAAACTTAGGTTAATGCAACACACAAAATAATAATAACTTAAAAATTTAATCCACTAAAAGGTATAAAATAATTGTCTTATTTACTTACAACTAAACGACGAAATATTAACATGAAATTACTTTTTGAAGTCGGTGCCAAACAAACTATACCTATAAGCGAGCGTACCCACCAAACGTACTAAGATCCGTCGAGTGCGATTCATAAAAGGTATATATTTGGCACCGACTTCAAAAAGTAATTTCATGTTAATATTTCGTCGTTTAGTTGTAACTTAATAAAATAATTATTTTATACCTTTTAGTGCATTTTATTTATTTGTTGCATTTACCTAAGTTTTTGAAGTCGGTTTTATTTATTTTTTTATAAAAATTATTTTTATATTTTCTCTTTTTAGTGATGTTATTAATAGTGACTTAATAAGATACCCAATAAAAGATTCCAATAAAAAAAGAATCATCGAAATCGGTTCATAAACAAAGAAGTTAAGCCTGAACAAACCTAACAAAAAGGTCTAATACAAATGAAAAAGACTAGACTGAACCCAATGCAAAAAAATTATCAGAATCGGTTCACAATAGGTAACATAGGCACAAAAAAAAAAAAAAAAAAAAAATCGAAGTCGGTTAAAAACTAGTGTGAATATCAAAACCAAATTTCACATATAGTTTTGTGTCATTGAGATTCAGAACTGATTATATTTTGGTGAATATCAATCCAAAATTAAGGGGGAGGGAGGAGTTAAAAATTTAAAATATAATATTTTAAAACTAAAAACAAGTGGTTGATTAATAACCAAACGAATTACCGAGCAAAGAAGGTACTTAAGTAGGTTCTGGACAGCAGCTCTATCTGGTTATTCTACGAAAAATTCCTTTGTATTTCTGCAAAGTGACAACTTCTGCCTAATAAATTTTTTAATAAAAAAATTGTTAATAATGAGGTTAATTTCGAATAAAAATCTTTGTTTTGATAATATTAATAAAAAAATATTGAGGTAATGTTTTTCTCATTATAAAAACATTTATTTAACACAAAAACGCTTTCAGCTGCAAATAACTAATTAACTCAGACTGTCAAATCTATTGAAAAATGTATCATTCGATTCATAAATAGTGGAATTATTGATCTTTATAAATTTGTTGAAAATGGTATAATTTGTATAGAAGTTATAGCCCTTTTAAAAGCTCGGTCCTTTTACTTCCATGTTAAAAGGACAATTTTCAATAATTTATTTCTCGGTAATGGGACAGACGATCAAACTTCAAATTTTGGGAATAAATATTTAAACAATCAATGATTTGATGGTAAAATTTGAAAATTTTCTTATAAATATGATAAACAGTCCCGAACCAAGGGGGGTGGAGGGGGCGACCGCCCCCTCCCCAGAGAGGCCCGTGCCTGGCGGGAGTGCAACACGTGCGTCGCACGCAGAGGCCAAAAAACGGCGGCCAAATCGACAGGGAATTTATAACAATTTTTTTTTATTTTTTTATTTTAATGAAATTAAAATATGAGATTTGAAATTTGTAAAAAAAATAACATTTATTTTTTTAAAAATTGAAAATAAAGTTCTATGTGTGTGTGTGTGTGGGGGGCGTCTCTTCCCCCCCCCCCCCGCTTGGACAATGCGATCGCGACACACTTTCGAGATAAAAAGTAAATCTTATATACATCGGGCACCTTATATACATTCTCCCCCCCCCCCCCATAAAAAAATTCCTGGATCCGCCCTTGTCCCGAACCCCCATAATTTATAATTTTTATTTACAAAAAGACAATGGGGGGAGGTGGAGGGGCAGATGTATTAAAAAGTCATGTGGATGGCACATGACCTTATATTATTTGATGTTTATTCCGTTCATTCTATGTAGTTTAAATTTTTAATAAATTTAATAATTGCTTGATCAATTAATTTCTAGATCTTTTATTCTACACTTGATACCCCTGAAAACTGTTAATTTTTCATTACAATATTTTTATTATTTATTTTGTTATTATTATTTATCAGTAGAAAAACATACATCCGGTGAATATAGTATACCGGTTCTTGAAGAGACTTATCTTATTCAGACACGAAACATAATATATATAAATATAAGTAGGTAGGTATAAAGGTAAGTATATAAATAATTTAATTTGTCAAAAAATATCCACCTAGAAGAGTTTTTTTAGTGAATATTTACAAGCTGTTAAAATAATAAACATGTTTCGTTTAATATCAACTCATGTTGTATTTAAACATTCACATGAAATTAACTTAAATTAATTTTAAACTTGTTCACATTTTATTACTTACTATACGAGTCTATACGATTATCACAAAACAGTAAGTTTGAAATCTATACATTCTTTTGAAAGTATATGCTTTAATGGGGAGTATCCAGGTAAGGCCAGGGGCCAGATACCCCTCCTTAAACGTAAAGTGATTATTAAAAACTTTAATTTAAATAAACAGTGATTCCATCTTGGGCTGATAACACCTCCTTCATCTAGTACAAAAATATATACAAATACTTACTGAAAAAAAACGACTTTAAAAAACTTAAGTGCAACAAATAAAATAATAATAACTTTAAAATGAAATCCACTAAAAGGTATAAAATAATTATTATCTTATTTAATTACAACTAAACGACGAAATATTAACATGAAATTACTTTTTGAAGTCGGTGCCAAACAAACAATACTTATAAGCGAGCGAATCCGGCAAACGTACTAAGTAAGATTAGTCGAGTGCGATTCATAAAATATATATGTTTGGCAGCGACTTCAAAAAGTGATTTCATGTAAATATTTCGTCGTTTAGTTGTAACTAAATAAGATAATAATTATTTTATACCTTTTAGTGCATTTCATTTTATTTTTAAGTTATTATTATTTTATTTGTTGCATTTAAATTTTTTTGAAGTCGGTTTTATTTTTTTTTTATAAAAATTATTTTAATTTTTCTCTTTTTAGTGATGTTATTAATAGTGACTTAATATAATACCTTGCATGCATCTCGTAAGAGAAAGCATCAGAAAATGATATTATTATTATTAAACCAAGTATTTTACATGAATTAATGTATACATTGTATTTTGAGCTTCGACTCGGAGATTACTTCTCCACCATCGAGTGTCCTTGATCATCTTTTAGTCCTTGTTTTTAATAAGAGGAAAAATCTAATTAAAGAAAAAAAACCTCTTTTCCGATATTTATTTCAATACCATATTGAATTTAATACCCCCATCGATCCCCAATTCGATCCAATTCAAGATAATTTTTTTTTTTTTTTATAAATTTTATTAAACCAATTATTTTACATGAATTAATGTATACATTGTATTTTAGCTTCGACTCCGGAGATTACTTCTCCACCATCGAGTGTCCTTGATCATCTTTAGTCCTTGTTTTTAATAAGAGGAAAAATCTAATTAGATAAAAAAACCTCTTTTCCGATAATTATTTCAATTCCATTATTCCCCAATCAAGTCGATTGGTCTAAATCTTCCAAAAATTATAATAAAATTATAAAAATTATCAGAAAATGATAATAAAATTCAATTCATAAATATAGAAATTCTCTCGAAACGTTTACGGGTTTTAAATGAATGTTATAAGATTTTATTTATCATAATTTCGATTATTTGCTCATAAGAATTGGAGATTTAAGTTATTTCGTCGTTGATCATATCATCAGAACTTGACCAAATTAATATGGCACTATCCTTAAGATACCCCCTTTCCAATAAAAAAAGAATCATCGAAATCAGTTCATAAACAAAGAAGTTAGGCCTGAACAAACCTAACAAAAAAGGTCTAATACCAATGAAAAAAAAACGTGACCATTCGGAAGCTAGACTGAACCCAATGCAAAAAAATCTTCAAAATCAGTTCACCAAGTGGCGGAGATATGAGGTAACATAGACAAAAAAATAGTTGAATAGAGAACCTTCTCCTTTTTTGAAGTCGGTTAAAAGCTTTAATTTAAATAAAAGATCTATAAATATATTAACTTAAAATTAACTAATGAAAAGGAAATGGATATTATTATCTTATCTGTAGCGCAGTTGGTTAGCGCAGCCTCGGCTAAAGAGGAAGACGCAGGTTCGAATCCTGCCAGATGCTAAATTTCATTTTTCCTTTTCAAAACAAAAATAATGAAATGATTTATGAACTGCAAAAAATTCGCAGGCTGAATCATGGAAATTATTCAAATTTACGCTGTTTAATTAATTTGATATTATTAATTTTATTTCTTATATTATAATTTACTAGCTACAAAGTCCGCCTTCGGTGGGCATCTAGCTAGTTCAAAATTTAAGTTTAAGGAAATATCCCCAAATACAAATTTTCTTAAGAATATCTCCAGCCGTTTTTATACTCATTGGACTTAAAAGAGCGTGGGCAGACAGACAGACAGATGTTTTCTTGAAGTCCTCAATGTAGATACTTAAATAGAATTTTAAATTTTCTTCAAAATTGATTTTTAGACCCCCCCCCCCTCCTCCCCTTCCCCTAAATTATTATAAATGATTTTATTAAATATAAAGAGAGGGTCCAAGTTTATGATAAAATCATGTGGATCACATCTATTTATGAAAATATATGAAAAATACTGTAAATGTTATGGAAATTTTAAAGATTTGTCTGATCCATAGCATCCATGGACCTCACGCCGTTTTTATACTCGTTGGACTTAAAAGACGTGGGCAGACGGACAGACAGATGTTTTCTTGAAGTCCTCAATGTAGATACTTAAATAGAATTTTAAATTTCTTCCAAATTGATTTTAGACCTCCCCTCCCCTTCCCCTAAATTATTATAAATGATTTTATTAAATATAAAAGAGGGTCCAGGTTTATGGTAAAATCATGTGAATCACATCTATTATGAAAATATGTGAAAATGTGCAAATGTTATGAAATTTTAAAGATTTGTCTGATCCACAGCATCCATGGACCTCACGCCGTTTTTATACTCATTGGACTTAAAAGAGCGTGGGCAGACGGACAGACAGATGTTTTCTTGAAGTCCTCAATGTAGATACTTAAATAGAATTTTAAATTTTCTTCAAAATTGATTTTTGACCCCCCCTCCCCCTTCCCACTAAATTATTATAAATGATTTTATTAAATATAAAAGAGAGGGTCCAAGTTTATGGTAAAATCATGTGGATCACATCTATTTATGAAAATATGTGAAAATACTGTAAATGTTATGAAATTTTAAAGATTTGTCTGATCCACAGCATCCATGGACCTCACGCCGTTTTTATACTCATTGGACTTAAAAGAGCGTGGGCAGACGGACAGACAGATGTTTTCTTGAAGTCCTCAATGTAGATACTTAAATAGAATTTTAAATTTTCTTCAAAATTGATTTTTAGACCCCCCTCCCCCTTCCCTAAATTATTATAAATGATTTTATTAAATATAAAAGAGAGGGTCCAAGTTTATGGTAAAATCATGTGGATCACATCTATTTATGAAAATATGTGAAAATACTGTAAATGTTATGAAATTTTAAAGATTTGTCTGATCCACAGCATCCATGGACCTCACGCCTCTAATAGATAGATAAATATTTTAAGGTTTATTTCGGGGAGAAGGTTTATGGAGATCTAGGAGAGGTGCCTGGGAAGAGGGTCGGTGGGATGGAGAGTATATGGAGATGGTGGAGTCCAGTGGATACACACAGTTGCTTAGCTAGCAAGAGGCCCAGCGAAGGCGGCCCTTGCAGCTAGTTGTCTATAAAAGATTAAGACTATAATGCAACATACCCCCAAACACTATAATGCAACATACCCCCAAACTTGAAATAATTGCAAAAGCAACCAATCTTATGATGATCTAATTACGTAATTTTTACAGTACCTAAAATTGCGAAATCTCTACAATTGGACGATATATAAAATAGCTTTTAATTTGTCTCTCTCTCTGTCTCTATCTGCCACTGTAGATTGCCTAGGCTGATTGCTCAGGCGTCAGCATTGTCTGGGAATAACATTCTCACTTTCCACGTTTATACCGCCCTCAAATGAATCGAAAATGACGATGCAAACTTTGCGCTATTCACGACGCTCAAGAGAAATAATTAAGTAAAACTCTAGTGGTGCGCTTTTAAACGAATTAGAGATTAGTAGAGAGAGAGGGCCCCCCTCGACACCATTATGCCACAAAGAGGCTGATTAAATGCATTGTTTGGCGGCTGATCGAAAAGAGAAGCTTGAGAGGGATCGCTAGCGATCAAATGGAAGCCGCGAGCTATAGCTATATAGTACTCTAGGGAAACCTCACACTCTCTCCTTAAACACCCTGATCAATTAACGATACTGGGTGTCACAAATACAAGCAGCCCTTAGGAATTTGCCCATTTCAATTACCCCTACCCAGGTAACACACAATATCCTCAGAATATTCTAAGAAGATTTAAATGTCCTTAGAATATCCTTAGGATATTGTGAGTTACCTGGGTATACTTCTATTGCAGATCAGAGATGTGACTTATTTTAAATACAAATATTTGAAATTCAGATACAAGATACAAAATACGTATTTTGATATTTTATCTGATATACTTTTTACTTACCATACAGGGGTGTATGGTCAAGTATTGTAATCGTGCATGAAAAAAGTTTGTTTTTTTTCCTTCATTTTTTTCGAAATATCTCAAAAAAGGGTTAAAACTATTTTGATTAAAAAAATGGATCGAAACCATGGCATTTCCTCTACAAAAAATCTCTAATAAGTGAACATCAAAAAAATTATATTTTTCGAGATAATAATTGTTTTGTCAAAATGTCCATTAATTTTTGTGGACGAGCTAGCTCAAAAACTAGTGTAAATATCCGAACCAGTTTTGGTGCATTGAGATTAAGAGCTGATTAGATTTTGGTTCATATCGACCCAAAATTAAGGGGGGTGGAGGGGGGGGGATTAAAAATTAAAAATCTAGGCCAATTGAGCAAACTCAACCAAATTTTGTATACATAATCAATGGACCCCTAGAAGTCTAAAAATGCAAAAGCTAAGAACTCATAATGGAGGGGGTGGGGTCAAAAAATGAAAATATAGGCCCTTTTATCAACCGCAACCAAATTTTGTATACATAATCAGTGGGACACCACAAGACTAAAAATGCTAAAACTAGCCACCCAAAATGGGGGGGGAGGGTGAGGGTGAGTCAAAAATGAAAATTCTAGCCCTTTTGACTAAACTCATCCAAATTTCGTATACATATTCTGTGACCCCCCAGAAGGTTAGAAATGCAAAAACTAAGTTAATTTTGGTACAAGAGTCTAGATTTTCATTTTTTGACCCTTGCTCCATTTTAGGTGGTTAGTTTTTGCATTTCTAGTCTTCTGAGGGTCAAACAAAAATGTCAAAAATTACATCTCTACAATTTTGCATCTAATAGAATTTGCCGTAGAGTAAATAGCTTAGGAGTTATAATCAATGGGATGATTTTTCGGTATTTTTTGACATATTCAGGGGTCGATTACCCCTAAAAACAATTCGATTTGGCCAGTAAAAATTTGACTTTCGGGGTGTGTGCTGATTATACTACAGTATGGGGATATGTTATTTGGGTTTGGAAATCAGATTCCAAAATATTTCCAGTTATAACCAAAAAAACCCAAGACCAGGTTTTATCTGTTTTTATACCTTTATACTTACGTAGATTTCGTTTTTTAGTTACCATAACATGAGTTCTAATCGAGCTAAAAACAAGTGGTAATTTGAAAATCAAAGAGAAAGCTGTTTTCTATTACGTCAAAATTGCCTTTATCGTCGTTTTAACCGATAATATCTCGAAACACTGGCCTGTTGTAAAAAATCGGGAAATTGCATGATAATCAGCGTATAAAACCTACTGAAATCCATTGTTACGTTTACGCTTACAAAGTTTCATTGAGCAGTGATATTATTTTAAAACCCACTGCGGAGTCTGGGGATGTATCTACTTCTTGGCCAGCAAGATGCCCGCCAAAGGTGGTTTAAGTATATTACAAATAGGAAGCATTAAAAAAGAATTAGAGGACGCCTTGAATGGAATTAACCAAATCCTAATAGAAGAAATCAAAATGAAAATAAACAAGAATAAAACCAAGGTCCTAGTATGTACAAAAAAAGAACAAACGAGACAGGAATGCATCAAAATTAACCAAGAAAACCTAGAAGGAGTTAAGGAATTCCGCTACCTAGGAAGTAAAATAACATGGGATGGGAGGAGCAAAAACGAAATTAAATCAAGAATTGCCCAAGCAAAAATGGGGTTTAATTCAAAACAAAAACTACTATGCTCCTCCTCAATCAGATTAGCAAACAGGAAGTTGCTATTGAAGACATATGTATGGAGCATAGCCATGTACGGGTGTGAAACCTGGACAATTGGAAAAGCGGAGAGAAAGAGATTGGAGGCTTTCGAAATGTGAGATGCTACAGAAGAATGATGAATATCAAATGGATGGATAAAATTACAAATGAAGAAGTTCTTGGAAGAATCGGAGAAAGAAGAACCTTGTGGAAGAGTCTGAAGAAGAGAAGAGGTCAGATGATGGGGCACACACTGAGACATGGGGGACTGCTTAGGGATATCTTGGAGGGGTAGGTGGGAAAGAAAAGGGGAAGGGAAGACCCAGATTAGAATATTTCAACCAAATAATTGGGGATATGGGATGCCAGACATTTAGAGAGGACAAACAGCTGGCGGGGGACAGAGTCGAGTGGAGACGGATTGTTGCATCAAACCAGTCTTAGGACTGTATACTCAATGATGATGATGACAAAAGTGCGCACCTATTAAATTGAAATGAAACCAAAATCGGAACCTATCCCCAAATTTCGCAAGTCTAACAGCTTCCAGAATTTTTAAATAAATGTTGTTTTTTTGCCAAGGTTGTTATATGTAAAGTGATACTGATTTATATAGTTTATTTATTTTGTTATTTTCTGCTGAATAAAAAATATTTTCAGTCAATATTTACTTTAATTTTTTTGTTTTTTGGCCTAGCTCCCGGAATTTATTTCTCCAGAGTTGGCGACCCTGTCTCAAAGTATCATTGTTTATGTTATTTTAAAACATCAATATGTTTATAAGTAGGTACCGAAGTACTTTATATTCCTTTTTTTAAAACAACTATTTTTTCTAAAATTTTAAATTAATAAAAGGAGAATTTCATTCCGAAACGTTTGGATTACAAATAAAAGTTTTCAGATTGTTGTTTTGTTTTGTTTTTTTACAAAAAATTCTAATTATTTAATACTTAAAACAATCAATACGACTTTTAATTTTATATATATATATATATATATATATAGTTTGTTGTTTGTCGACAAAAAAGACAACCACCCCCTAACCCCATTTTTTTCAAAGTCCGCCCTTTTCTCCGCCCTTTAGAACACACAAGTGGCAGTTGGCATGTACTTAATAATAAGTATTTGTGGTTGTCGGTGAATAACAAAAGAAGCGCGCCGAGTCGAGACATGACTGACCGTTGTCTAACCCCCCCCCCCTATACTCCATTTCCAAACTCACCCGGAACAAAAGTCACTGAAAACCGGATAAGAGCACTCGAAATTGATATATATATATATATTTCTAAAGGTGCCCAAAGAAAGTAAAATATGTTGTTGCCTTTTTGGAGTAAATTGAAATAAATTAACTTTAAAAAAAGACTACCTAAATATAATTTTTATTGAGATTTTCAGACGTTGTCTTGATAATTTAGCTAACCATTGAGTACTTTTTTTTAATTTTAAGTTAATCAATTCAATTACTTTAAAACTTACTAATAGCTTTCTAGAAATAATTATATATTTTAAGGCTAATTAAGAAATTGAATTTATAAATAAATTTAAAAATAATTTTTATTTATAATTACCTATATATATTTAAATTTATTTATTATTAAGGCAAATTTAACCGGAAAGTGTCCAGAGTCTTGAAAATAGTTTTCAAAATTGGATGGGGAACTGCCATAAAAATACATAGATAGATTCTTTCCCTTATTATATAACAATTTCACTATTCCACAAAACATAGTGAAATTATTTTGTGACAAATAGTGATTAAATGGGCCACTGAGAAAGTCAGTATAAATTGACGAAACGTCTGGTTCATTTAATAAAAACTTTGTGTTAGTAATTTTTGTAAAATTCCCTGCTATTTCTGTTATAAATTTATTATTGAAGCGAATTATATAACAATATAAAACAATAGAAAGAATTTAATTTTTAGGACAGAATCTAAGATTTTAATAGAAATATTATTAAATTTCGATATCAGAGGGGATTCATCCCCCCAGGAGTCGAACCTGAGAACTAACTTGCTTTCCGGGCAGTTAGCTCATTTTTGAAAAACATTCGAACTCTTTTCAAAAATAAGATGCTCAAATCTTTACCTTAATATAAAACAATGTTTCGGTTCCTTATTTCGACTCATCATCAGCACATACATTTTTACATATTTTGCAATTTTACACTTTGTTAAGAGTAGGCTGTTTTTCAAACTGATGTACATGAAAAAAAAGGGAATTTTTCAGCATAGTTAATTTTTCATAGTCCAAAACTTATAAAATTGTCACTCTCAGTATTGCAGGTGATGTGGAAGGTCCTAAATAAGGAATCGAAACATTATATATTAATGTACCCCTGAAATTGGATTTCTCAATTACTTCACACTTAGTAAACAAAAAAAAAAAAACAAATTCGGAACACCTCAGAAATCTATCCAAAAATTATTTATAAATTTTTACTTTACAATACAGGGTTTGGTGAAGTATTATAATCGTGGAATGAAAAAAGTGTTTTTTTAGGTTCTTTTTTTTGAAATATCTCAATAACGGCTGAAACTATTTTGATTAAAAAAAATTGGACGAAACCATGGCATTTCGGTCTTCAAAAAACCCTAATAAGTGAACATCGAAAAAATTATATTTTTCGAGATAATAATTGTTTTGTCAAAATGTATGTTAGTGTGTTAGGGTGTTAGTCTGTGCGTTACCAAATTTTGTGGACGAGCTAGCTCCAAAACTAGTGCGAATATCAAAACCAAATTTCACAGGTAGTTTTGATGCATTAAGATAAAGAGCTGAGCAGATTTTGGTGCATAACGAGCCAAAATTAGGGGGGAGGGGTTAAAATTTAAAATTATAATTTTTTTGCAACGAAATTTTCTCTGGAGAGAGACGGACTGGTAGAAATTTTAATTGAAAGTAATGGAAGGCAGCCCAGAGGTAGTGAGGAAAGAAAAAATTAACACATATAAAATAAGGTGTAATTTATTGGAATCCTTCCTCCTTTCCTTTCAAACCTACGTTTCGGAGGATTTTTCCTCCTTCTTCAGGGTTTCAAAGGGTCAATGAATGAAACAAATAAAATGTTTCCTTCTTCTCTCCACAGTAGTGTTCAAAAACTTTCTTCATTTGTAACAAAAGGCATAGAAAGACAAAAAAAATTTTTCCTTCTTTTTCTTAATTAGATAATAATAATAATTGAACACTACTGTGGAGAGAAGAAGGAAACATTTTATTTGTTTCATTCATTTACCCTTTGAAACCCTGAAGAAGGAGGAAAAAATCCTCCGAAACGTCGGTTTGAAAGGAAAGGAGAAAAGGATTCCAATAAATTACACCTTATTTTATATGTGTTAATTTTTTCTTTCCTCACTACCTCTGGGCTGCCTTCCATTACTTTCAATTAAAATTATAATATTTTCAAACTAAAAAACAAGAAAAATGAAATATACTATAAAATGAACTTATAATGACGAAAATATTATTATTTTTTTGTGAGGCCCAAGTTGGTGTGGTGGGGGGGGGGGGGGGGGGGGGGGGTTCAAAAAATGAAAATCTAAGCCCTTGGACCAACCTCAATCAAATTTTGTATACCTTCATAATCAGTGGGTTTCCACAAGACTAAAAGTCCACAAACTAACTACCCAAAATTGTGGGAGGTCAAAAAATGAAAATCTATTCGTTTTGATATTCCCACTAGTTTTTGAGCTAGTTCGTCTACGAAAATTTGGTAACGCACGTACCTAATACCAACTAACGTACTAACAGATATTTTGAGAAAACAGTTAATATCTCGAAAAATATAATTTTTTCGGTGTTCACTTATTAGGGCTTTTTTGTAGACCGAAATGCCCTGGTTTTGCACAATTTTTTTAATCAAAATAGTTGCATCAGTTTTTGAAAAATCGAAGCAAACATTCCACTTTTTTCATGCACGATTACAATACTTGACCATACCACTGTATGGTAAAGTAAAAAAAAAAATTGTTTTTCGACTTGATTCGTATTCTTAATAGTGAAATGTTATTTGAATGAATTTAATAATTCTATAGAACAATACATATTTCTTTATATTTTGCTGTGAATGTTTATTAATAATTATATATGACTTACAAAAAGAATAATCATAGAAGTAGATATAATTTTTTTTTAATTTAATTGTCGCTCTTTGTGGCTGAATAACTAATGTCAGAGAAGAGATAATAACTAAATTTTGTCATTTAAATAATAATTATTATAATTAGAAATTTGCTCTAACAAAACGGTATACATATATATAGTGCAAGAAGTAGGTATCTAAGATATGAAATAAAAAAAAGAAAAACCACTAACTTTTTTACTTTGGCTAACCATAAATGGTGGCGCTGAAATTCATGTTCCAAATGCGGTTTCAAACCGGCTATTTGAACACAGGGGCCGTTCGTAAATTACGTCACACACGTCCGCCTCCGTGGTGTAATGGTCAGAGTAACTGACTGGCAACCCGGAGGTCTCGGGTTCGGTCCCGGCTATACCCAGACATTTTTTCTGTAAGTATAGGGTCTGGTAATAAAAATTAAGTGGGAGATAAATTTAACCGAATTTATCGCGCGGAGAATTTACCACTGCTCGAAGCCCCTAAAACCTTAGTAAATTGGATATTGAATTGTATCTAAGTTTCTGAGATTGGCTCGTGATCCCGGCTTCTTTTCCTTCTGCTCTGTTCTTTTCACGATGGAGGGGCCAGCCCATACAGGCCTTTAGGGGATCCACCTTCAGGTGTATCTCCTTCTCACATCAATATCATTAGAAAAAAAAAAAAAAAAAAAAAAAAAGGGTAGGGGGCAGGGGGGCCCGGGGGTTCTTACAAATTGTCATGTCACAAAAGTCAAATTAAAAAATTTTCAAATACAGGGTGCGGCATAAGATCTACCACATTTTAAGGAGGTACAAAAAAAAAATGAAAAAATTTAACAAAGAAAAAAACTGAATATATTTTTGAAAAGAATAAAAAATTGAATTTTTTTATATGTGTTTAAACATTATGTCAGACTAAAAAAAGGGGGGGGGAGTCAAAAATGAAAATTCTAGCCCTTTCGACCAAACTTAAACCAAATTTTGTATACATATTCTGTGGACTACTAGGCTAGAAATGCAAAAACAAACCACCCGGTGGCAGGGTCAAAAATGAAAATTCTAGCTCTTTCGACCAAACTATGCATACAAAATTTGGTTGAGTTTTGTTTCATTTTTGACATCAAAATTTTATTGCTATATAACGGTTTGATATTTTGACCCCAAAAGAGGGTTGGGGGGGGCGCACTAATGGAAATTATCAAATTACTCCTAAACTATTAACTCTACGGCAAATTTTGTTAAGAGCAAAGTTGTAGGGAATGTGATTTCTGACAAGTTTTGTTTAAAAAATTCCTTCAAAAAGCACTCAAAAAGTGGGAGAGGATAAAAAATTGAAAATTGTTGCCATTGATACAAACTCAACCAAATTTTGTATACATAATCTGTCAGTCTCTAAGGAGCTAGAAATGGAAAAAATGGGTTCGGGGGTGGGTTAGGGTGAGGGTGCAGGGGCCCCGGGGTGGGTGTGGAGGTGGAATGGGGTTGGAGTGTGGGGGGTTGCGTTTGTGGAGTGGGGTGTCTCGGGGGGGTAGGGGTCCAGGGGGAGTAGCCCCTGTGCTAGCAAGAGACCCGCCGAAGGCGGCGCCTTGCAGCTAGTATGAAAATAAAAATAAAAACATTTAATTCTGTCAAATCCCGCAAACATTTCGCTATAAAAATAAAAAAATATAAAATTTATTTTCAAAAAGCAATTAAAATTGACTCCAAGATTAGGTACCAGAATTTCGGAATCGGGGCGAAGAATGTTTGGAGATAGAGGAGAGAGGTTTCAGGGGGGAGGATGTGGGGTTTCAGCGGGGAGGTGGGGTCCAGGGGTGGGGGGTTGGGGTCCAAGGTGGGAAGGCAGGAGCCAGGCCCTCTGGCCAGCAAGAGCCCCGCCGAAGACGGGCGTCGCAGCTAGTTAAATTTCTAAAATACTACAGAAAAAATAAATGTGAAATTAATCAATTCAATTTATTTTATATAATTTTATTTATTTATTATAAATTAATTTACAAAAAAAAGTGAGGAGAACATCATCATCATTGAGTATACAGTCCTAAGACTGGTTTGATGCAACAATCCGTCTCCACAGGACTCTGTCCCCCGCCAGCTGTTTGACATCTCTAAATGTCTGGCATCCCATATCCCCAATTATTTGGTTGAAATATTCTAATCTGGGTCTTCCCCTTCCTCTTTTCTTTCCCACCTCCCCCTCCAAGATATCCCTAAGCAGTCCCCCATGTCTCAGTGTGTGCCCCATCATCTGACCTCTTCTCTTCTTCAGACTCTTCCACAAGGTTCTTCTTTCTCCGATTCTTCCAAGAACTTCTTCATTTGTAATTTTATCCAACCATTTGATATTCATCATTCTTCTGTAGCACCACATTTCGAAAGCCTCCAATCTCTTTCTCTCCGCTTCTCTAATTGTCCAGGTTTCACACCCGTACATGGCTATGCTCCATACATATGTCTTCAATAGCAACTTCCTGTTTTCTAAGCTGATTGAGGAGAACAGAAATTAATATTAAAAATAATATATATAGAAATAAATTATGAATAAATTCACGATTAAGATCATTAGGGACAGTTTTTAAGAAAATTAAAAATAAAACGATTTAAATGTTCACTTTCGGTGTTTCAATTTCAACCAAAGCCTTGCTGTGCTCCTTCTAGCCTATATAGAGCGAGCTTAAGTTTCGAATTTCGTAGCTCTGAGACTCTGGTTGCGAAACGCAGGGGTACATTCTTACTTACCTAAAAACATCAACTTCCGGTTTTTCTATTTTAGACAAAATCTTGAGGTACTTCTTCTAGCCTCTAGATAGGTTAACATTCAAATCCCAAAGCTTTGCGATTTACCGTAAACGAGATATGAACAATTGAAATATTTATTTTGCGACATTCCTAATTTATAGTACACCCTCTTATTTATTTCAATCGGATTAAAATTTATAAAAGACTTATAACTTGACACTTGATAAGTACACCAATTTAAATGATTGCAAATAACCACAAATCTTTTAAGTTAACAGGTACTTTCAGTTGTCTGATTTTTACCAAAAACTTACTATACTCTTTTTAGCTCATATATGGTATAAGCTTCAGTTTTGAATTCCGTTCTCTTCTGACTTACCATTGTTAAATACAGGGCTACAGGGCTCTATCGGATTTTTTGAGTTTCGGCGACCATAAAATAGATATTATTATTGTTAATCTGATTTGCTTCACATAAAGGTATATTTTATTTTAACTTAGAATTGACAAAGTGAAAATAACTATTAAAATCTTGGAGATAGAAGCTCTCAAAATGCCAGCTTATCGGAAGGAAAATATAATACTTTCATATATATTATGTCTTTATACTTATTAAGTATAACCCACGTGATTTTTTTTAATTTTAAAACCCACAAATATTTAATGACAAATAAAATTTATTAAAATTAGAAAATTTAAATTGGGCCAGATTAAGATGCTTGTCGAAGGTGGGCTTCGCAGCAGGAATATATACGTATATATTATAATGATATAATAGATGTAAGCGAAAGTATTTAATTTTCTAAATCTGTATTTGAATAACTAAATAATATTCTTTTGATGATTTTACTCTATTCGTGTCTATTGCGCATGCGTAGATTCTTCTGCTCATGCGCTAAGCATGTATATAGACATGTAGCCTGAAAATGAAAAAGGGAGCTGGGAGACGGGATGAAATTCTCCAAATGAATGTCCAAGGTTGGAGAACAATTAAATTAAAAAATATTAAATAGATAAATTAAGAAATAAAAAAAATTTCGATGAAATATTCATTTTTTATTTATTTTATTTTTTTTTGTATATTTGTTTTTTTTTAGTTTTGTTTTATATATGATTTCTAACAAAATAAAATAATAACAAAAATTTGTTGTTGTTGTTGTTTTTTCTACAATTTTTAATATATAATATTTATTTATTTATTATATATATATATATGTATATTTCATTTTTTATTTTTATTTTATTTTAAATAATAAATTAATAATTTTTTGTTTGCTTGTTTGTTTGTTTTACCTTGTCTAAGGGCCCTTTTTATAATAAAGGAATATATATTTATAATATATATATATTAATCATAATTATAATCATAAGTTTAATAATATTAATAATAATAATCATCGAGAATTTTTTTTTGAATTTTTTTTTTTTATAAGAAATTTATTTACAGAAATATGCAACAAAATAGCTCAAAGTTATTTTAATAATATACACCAAATACAGCTACGAATTATTCATATATATATAGATTTATTTAGTATGGTTCATAGTGAGTTTAGGGCAATTGCGGCCGAGTAAATAGGATGCGTGTCTATTGCGCATGCGTAGATTCTTCTGCGCATGCGCTACGCATGTATATAGACACAGCCTGGATTAACCTCACCAGCAGTCATATAGATAGGATGCTATTGTTTTTCTAATAAACAGTGCGATATTTATTACCGAGTTTGAATTAAAATTATTGTTCAATAGTATAATCAGAAAAATTCCTTTAAATTGATTTTTATACAAGCTTTAGAGCCGTTTTACACGCAGACTAAATTTTAAGTGGTAAAATTTTATTTATCAATCAATGTTTTACAATTAGGATTGAAATTTTCAGGTTAATTCTGAATCGAGAGCCAGAGACATCTAGTGCCAAAGCTGTCAAATAACTAGAGTTTCTAACCTTAAAAATTAACATATGATATGCAACAAGCAGCCATTTTGGAAGGACCAATACGCACATAAAATGAGACAGATTTAGGGTTAAATAATACATCAGCGCTTAAATTTATTTAGATGAATGAAAACCTGTATTACAAGAGACAAAACTAAATTTCTACTGCTCAATTTAGTTTTATGTAAAAGGGTTCTTAGAAGAAACACATTCTTCACAGATTGGAATTTTTTCGGATTAAATTTAACATGAATTTTGATAAATTTGACATGATTTGCACTAAACTCACTATGAAAAAGACTAAAGTTTTTTTTAAGGGATTTTTTTTTCGTTTTTTTTTCTTTTGACCTTTTTGAAAATCTAACAAACACTATATTACACATTTATTTATATATAAGAGTTATATAATAGAAGAAAAAATTGTCGCGTTATCGATACATTATTTTTTCTGACATTTTCAGAGATTAAAGTCTTTTTTGCGTATATACAGTTGTTTTATAATTATTTATATATATATAAGTATACATCTTTGTATTTATATTAACTTAATAAGACAGAGGCATTTGAAAAAAATAAGTATATTGTATTAAAAAAAAGGAACGTATTTTCTTAATGTTTGTTTTTATTTATTTTCTTTTTCGTTAGAAATATATTATATGTATTATTATTTTGATTTTCAATTATTATATATATATTCATTTCTTCTATTTATAATTGGTATTTTAAATATAGAAGTAACTTCGTAAAAGGCTTCTTTTCTAGAGAACATTTATTTTTTAGATTGTTTTACATATTGAAATGCAAAAAAATAAGGTTAGATAATTGAAAAAAGCTTGAATTAATTCTAATATATAATTCATTGAGGTATGAAGGAAATAGAGAGAACAATATCCTGGTCTAAAGTAAAGCTAAAACACCACATAGTTTGTGGAAGCCTACAGCAGATGGCTCTGTTAAGTTGTTTATTTTTTCGTTTCTCATGAAGATAGCAACATAAATTTATATTTATAATAATTAAGAGATTTAATTATTTTTATTTTGAAATTAAATTGTAATTTTTACTTAATTTAATTATGTTTTACTTAACAATGTTTAAAATTGTGGTTTTGTAAATTCTCTTGTTGTAAAAAATGATATTCCGGGATAGATTAAATTTTGAAAATTATATTGGTGGCCCTGGGTGGTTAGTCTTAGAACTGTTTTTGTTTTTATATTATAATCATGCTGAGCACTATTCCAAATATCCTTGATATATAAATGGCATGAGCTGGTTTCTATATGTTACTTAACAATCAACCCAGGATTACCAACATATTAAAAATTTCATGTTGTCCTGATGCAGACTATACGGGGTCTTCCCCGTAGAGCTCTGGAGCCACAAAAAACTCAAATGCAACTTTTGAATGCTTTTAATATAGCCGTTTAATAATTTATCTAATTTTTCTAACTTTTTTAATACATTTTATCACTGTTATCAAAGAGATAACTGTGCGACCATTTAATAACCAAAAAATAGTTTCTTAAGAATTGTAAAAAGATTTTTTGTGTATTTTGTCACTAAAATATAATTATCAAACAACTATAATACAATGATCCGTGTTATACGGGTTAAGTTTACTAGTGGTATCTTCACTATGTTCCTATCTTCACGATTTAAGATGTTATTGTTTCAGTAAAAGTATTTGCATCCGCCATTTTCTGTTCAAGTAAATAAGGCTAAAACATAACCTCAACTGACTTAGTAAGAGTTAATAATTCTTTATGAATAGGTAATCAAAAATGCTTTATTTAAATCATGTTTGTACACTTTGAAATGAATTTTTCAAAAATCATTCTTCCGCCAATTTTCTCGTTAAGTAATAATTATTAAAAACATAGTAAGCTGTCAAATTAAGCAGAAAATGGCGGCTACAAAACATAACCTCAACTGACATACTAAGAGTTGTAATTCTTTATGAATAGATAATCAAATTTGATTTATTTAAATTATGTATGAAAACTTTGAAATAAATTTTTCAAAAATAATTTTATCAAATTCCGAAAATTTTCTTCTTAAGTAATAATTAATAAAAACATAATAAGCTGTCAAATTAAGAAGAAAATGGCGGCTGTAAATAACAACTATCTTTATAGAGCTCTAGTTTTATTATTTGTAGAGTTTTTATATTAACTATTCACAGTTGAGCTTTCAAAATTAAAAAATAAATGACTATTTAGAGTGGGTTAATATGAATTAATAAATAGTTATAACAATCGAAAACATTAAATGTTCTCTAGTGAGATTTAGTTCAGATTTAGTGCCTTTTTAGTTGGAAATATATGTAGGTAATATATATATCTGTACATGTAACACAAAACGAAAAGAAAATATCGGTTGGCTTGGAGTGTGTATGCCACCGTGTGGTATATAGTATACGTATATAGTAAGTACTTGTCCGATGAGTGTCTGTTCAGGGGCTGAGCACACGCGGCGACTCCTCCCCGTTGGAGGAGCCCCGGCTTAAGGATCTTGGGGGGCCAGGGGAGCCCGAGGGTGGAGCTGGCTGCGGAGGCGGCGGGGGTGGAAGCCCGTCCTCGGGGGTGGGCGATCGAGGGGGCGGCGCAGCTGAATGGTGCGCGTTATAGTAGCTAGAAAGCGACGAGAGGGATGAAGAGGCGGCTAGGGTGCCGAGGCCGGCCAAAGGGCCCGGGGGTGGCGGCTGCAGACCCGCTGCAGCTGCAGCCGCAGCGGCTGCCACCGCACTCGGCGCTGCAGCACTGGGCCCGGGAAGTCCCAGCCCGAGACCGCCCGGGTAGAGTCGATATGGCAGCGGCTTTTGGAGGGTGCTCACCGCTGCAGCCGCTGCAGCAGCCTGTCGGTAGTAGAGGTCGGCGGTAGAGGGTGGAACAACGGCCGGTGCAGCTCCGGCACCTCCAGCGCCTGGATAAGGCCAACAACTGTACGGGGGAGCTCCGTACAGACGTTGGAACGCCGCGTAATTGCCAGCCTCTGCCAAAAGTTCCAGCCCGACGGCTGTCTGACGCTTCCATTTCGTTCTGCAACAATCAGAGAGAAAACACTTTTAGTAACGGCCCTATACAATCACTATTTCTAAACTATAATTTAGATTGCACATTTATAATTTGGAAAATCCTATCAGAATGCAATAGAAGAATGGATGATAAATTTATAGGTTTTTCCGATATTTCGATTTTCAAAAACCTCAAGATTTCTTAAAAAAATTGATCCGACAGTAGTTTTTTCTCCCATAGAACTTTTTAAAGACGAATCCAGAAATAGTTGTGAAAACATTATGTGCATTCTAATGTGATTTTGCTCATTAAAAATGTGTACTCTAATTGGTTTGAAACGAAACAATTCAACCGCCAAAGCTTCAAATCTGCATTCACATTCTTATCACTATAATTATTATAAATCTAATAATCAGTAAGAGGATATTAGATTTGCCCGAAAATTTTAAACTTCAATAGTATAAAAAAATCTTTAAAAGTGCACTTAAAAGATTTAAGCCGGTATTAAAATTTAAATAAATTTTAGTTGTTTAAAATTTCGATCATTTGTAAACCTATTCTATTCTCTAAATAAAAAATGATTAATTTTAAAAATGATCTAAATTTTAAACCTCAAAAATTCAATTTTAACAAAAGACTGAGTTTAATATATGGTATAGACTGTTTTTCTAATATTTATCAAAAATTAATAAAAAAAAAAAAAAATTGTAAATATTAATATTCATCATTTTTATTCAAGGTAATTTCATCTCTAAGACATTTTATTATTTTTTGACAATGCATATATTATATGTATTCCAAATTTTCTTTCTTTTTAATTAATACATAAATATAATAAATAATAATAATAAAAATAAATTGATAACCTGCTTCTTTTTTGAAGTCGGTTAAAAATGTAAATGTATTTTTTTTATTAATTATTATTATTTGTTGCGTTTGGAACCTTGGGATCACGCAAAGCTTGATGTTTCTTTTTGGTAGGACCTTCCACGCCTCTATCTTTTTCCGGAACGTGTTATCGAGTTCCATGGTCAGGCTATGTAATTTTTCCTGGCCGGATGAGTGTGTTGATATTAAAGGTGCCCAGGTATGTATGGATTTTTGGTTATTCTTCCTTGACTTCGTAATGGTCCGGGTCCCCCAGAATCCGAATGCCCGGTTGCCACTCGAGGGTGGGTGGATTGGTTACCACCTGGGGTAATTTTGTTTTTGCCTCTCACGATTCATGGTTGCTTGTTACGAAATTTTGTCCTGCGCATGCGCGAGGTTTTGTAGAACCAGAGATTGTCAGTTTCTGGAGCCGAGGGCCGGTTATTTATTATTTTCAAATAAATTCACTTTGCTTCTTGCTGGAATCGAACCGATGAAGTCTAGGTTGATGTTCTCCTAATCGGATTAGAAAAGTTGGTGATTTAACCGATTGCGCTACCGACCCCTCTAATATTATTATTACTTAAGTTTTTCTAGTTTTGGCCTTTATCTTAACCGAGGGGTGAACCACGATTGGAATTAGGTGTAGTAGACGCCTTTGGAATTATTGTGGAATCCATCGATATTAACCCTAATTTTAGGTTTTTTAATAAATCCAAAGTAGCATAATTCAATTGGTTAGCTGTTAATATCGTCTTTGAAATATGTTTTAGCATTATATAGGTATAAATATATAATATATGATGCGAAGCCCGCCTTGGGTGGGTATCATGCTGGGTCCCTGGGCTGCGCGGTGGATTTTAAAACAATAATTTAAATTTGAAAGTAATGGAAGGCAGCCCAGAGGTAGTGAGGAGAGAAAATTAACACATATAAAATAAGGTCGTAATTTATTGGAATCCTTCCTCCTTTCCTTTTACAAACCGACGATTTCGGAGGATTTTTCCTCCTTCTTCAGGGTTTCAAAGGAGGGAAAAATCCTGCGAAACGTCGGTTTGCAAAGGATATCCAATAAATTACACCTTATTTTATATGTGTTAATTTTTCTCTTCCTCACTACCTCTGGGCTGCCTTCCGTTACTTTCAATTTAAATTTCTACCAGTCCGTCTCTCTCAGAGAAAATTTAGTTGCACAATAATTTAAATATCCTAATTTTAATATAGTTTTATTTGTCATAAACGATTTGTCAATTAAAAAAATCACATCGGCATCGTCGCGCAATCCAATTATAATAAGTATAGAATATCTAAGCTACCCTCATCAGATTCATAAAGGATGTTGCTGTTGTTGCTTCTGTGCTCTGAACAGAGAACAACAATGTCATCAGCTTTGCTTTCACACACAGAGAACAGTGAACAGTACTCATCATTTATATTCTAGTATAAACGTGATTATGCTAATAATAATTATTAAATCGGGCCTCTATTCATAGAATTGACCTTCATCAGGTGTGTTAAGCTCTCTTTGATTGATGCCGCGAGGGGTTTTCTTCTGTTTAGAAAGCCGCGGGGCCACGCCTGTTAGCAGCAAAACTACCATGGAAATCGATTCGCTAGCAGCAGCTTTTTCAAGCAGTTTTCACGCCAAAAAAAAAAAAAAGAAATAGGAAAAACCCTCAAGTCACCTTGAGAGGCTTAAAGAAGAAGAAAATTAAACAGAAGCCAAAATATAATAATAATAAAAGACCGGGGGCGGGAATTAACGAGAGCATTAATAACTCATACTTGTTGGTCGGCGGTTTTGGTTCACTGATTTTAAATATATATCTATATATCGCGATAAAAAAATTAATATAATAATATAATAGTGAAAAAAAAAATTAATTGAAAATTAATGGAAAATATTGTGTCGGCATTCTGGTTGAGCGATTTGGGCGAAGAAATTTAAGCTTCCTCGTTAGAAGATCAAACACCTTTCTAATTTTTTATAATAAATATCATAAGAGTAATAAAAAAAATAATAATAAATAATAACCATCTTGTTAAGTTGAATAATACTACTTGGCGGACCGAGTCCCCCTTTTAACTTTATATTTAAAAGTTTGACCGGATCCGGACACTATTAAGGCATCGTTGTGCACAACGTTTTGCAATTTAAAATAATAATATATATACACGGTAGTTCATTCGTTGAATCTTTTAAACCCTGAAGAAGGAGGGACACAATCGTCCAAATCGTTGTTTTTCTTTTTTTTAATTATTTTATAGAAAATAGAAAATACTTCTAATTAATTAAATTTATTGAACCAATTATTTTACATGAATTAATGTATACATTGTAGTTGAGCTTCGACTTAGGAGATTACTTCTCCACCATCGACTGTCCTTGATCATCTTTTTAGTCCTTTGTTTTTAATAAGAGGAAAAAACTAATTAAATAAAAAAACCTCTTTTCCGATAATTATTCCAATTCTATTAAGATTTCAATTTCCGATTCATCTCTAATTAATTAAATTTTTATTAAACCATTTATTTTACATGAATTAATGTATACATTGTATTTTAGCTTCGACTCCGTAGATTACTTCTCCAGCATCGAGTGTCTTTGATCATCTTTTTAGTTCTTGTTTTTAATAAGAGGGAAAAAACTAATTAAAGAAAAAACCTCTTTTCCGATAATTATTCCTTCCTCTCTAATCTAATTAATTAAGCCAATTATTTTACATTAATTAATGTATACGTTGTATTTTTTGCTTCGATTCCGGAGATTACTTCTCCACCATCGAGTGTCATTATTCATCTTTAGTCCTTGTTTTTAATAAGAGGAAAAATCTAATTAGATAAAAAACCTCTTTTCAGATAATTATTTCAATTCCATTATTCCCCAATCAAGTCGATTGGATTCTCCATCATCCATCCATCTCATTCATCTAATTAATTAAATTTTCTAATTTTAATTAATAATAATATTTGTATTGAACAATTAGAGGGTTTTAAAATTAAAAATACAATCAATTAATAAAATAAGAGACGTGCAGCTTTTATTTATTTATTTTTTATTTATGAGCTCTCGCTAACGTTTCGGCTATTGGTTGTAGCCATCTTCAGAGCGGGAATTAGTTAATATTTATATAAGAATTGCTCTGAAAGCTGTGTCTCTTATTTTAACCCCTTCATAAATTAATACAACTACAGCTATAAAAGAATTCTTAAAAGAATTAATAAATGTAAATTGAAAATAAATTTAATTATACAATTTTATTGACAAAGCCACCTGTAAATAAGTTCTCTAATTTAAGAAAAAATCAATCAAATTTAAGTTATCTGGAGATCCTGACTAGTCGACTCAAAAAACCTTAAAATAGAGCGGTATTTTGAGAAACCGATTCTACTATAAATCTAAATAAATAAATATATATACATACAAGAAATGCTCATTTTTAACGTTAATTGATTAAACTTTTGTAGCAAAAAATTGTATTAAATCTTTTTGTTCAAAACCACATTTTTTCACTATTCAATATACCTACGGATATATTTATCATCGAGACAAATAAACACATATAAAAATATAAAACACGACGTTTCGATAATTATATAAGCTTTTTTCACTATGAACGACGCATTTTGAACGATGTCGTATTCCATAAATAATGGCATCGATTGTAGTTTCATTTGAAATAAAAATCATTTCCATAACTAACCCACAGGTCTTTTAATTGAAAAAATAAAATGCGTCGCTCTTAATGAAAAACACTTTATTTGTGATAATTTTCATAACTGAGGCAACAAGCCTTTTGAACGTTATATAGTTATATAAATAAATATAAATTCTTAGATATTTTGGATTTTTTAATAAAATTATATACGACTTTCAGCGCGGGTTTATTTAATATCTACTTAAAAATTAAAATTAAAAACCTTTGAAAAAGTAAATTATTATCTTATTAATTACTATTTTCACCTTTTATATAATTATAATTATAATATACTCTAACTTATTTATTTATTTTAATTATTAGTTAGTATTTTTTCTAGTCCTTTCACAAGTCATTAACTATATATTTTAACTAGATAAATAAAAGTATATTATGTTCAATTAAAAACAAATTAAATGTACGTTGATGTGTTCTATTTTTCTTATTAATTAATGCTCAATCACGTGATTGAATCGCCCCCATACACTTTTTTCATTATTATTTCAAACTAATACGCTCTTTTGTTTAGTTATTTTATTTTTTTTTTGTTTTTTTGTCGGCAGAGAAGTTGTTTTTGCAGCTTCTTTTTCTCTCCAACAAGAACAAAACAACAAAATGGTAAAGTTAACTAATCATGATCCCGCCCCCGAGAGCGCGCTCTTCTCTTTGGTGATTAAGCCGACTGAAGAGAAAAATCCCTCCCCAAAAAATAATGACAACACCATGAATTGACGAAAAACGCTTGCTTGCTCTGCTTGACTCTCTTGAGCAGCTTCTCTCTCGCTCTTAAGTGAGTGGAGAGAATGCGACAAGAGAGTGGTGGGGGTAAACAGGGTACCGCATTTGAAAAATTTCCAAAAAAAAAAAAATACAGCGTTTAAAAGGTAAACAGAACAGATATTAAAGAAGGTATTCTTCTTTTAAAGAATGAAAACAATCCATAGATATATATACGATTTGAAAAGAAAGTATTATGTCTATTCGAAAATGTTGATCTATCATGTCAAAAACAATTTAGCTTAAACAAATATTATTGAGATAAAAGCGAGGGGTGATCCGTAATCGGAAGTAGGTGTACACCTCTTTGGAAGTATTTTGTAAGTACTTGGAAATATTTGGAAGTACAAGTGGAAGTAGGTGTACAGCATAATAGGTCGCGGTTCACCCTTCGGTTAAAAGCGATATATTAATATTATTTTTTTAATCTTAAATTCAGGTAAAAAAATTCTATTTTTATTTACAGCCTGAAATAAATAAGATTTAATTAATTTTTTTTGCCAAACGTTTTAACCCGCTCCGGCCATCCTCAAGGGATATCACTGTGCACAAAGTTTGGAACTTAAGGTGGGTTCACACGAGGCTTTTTCTGTTAGTTGCTCCTAACTTGCAATTTGGAGGCATGGAGGGGGTCGAAATGACGTCACTCTTGACTGTCTTACTAGCATGCTTGCTTGATTCAAAAGATAGCCCATGTTCTAAAAAAAAGTTTAGCTACTTGAACCTGGCATTGGCCAGTCAATAGGAAAGCATTATTTTATCACTTGGATGACATGCGCATTGGAACAATATATCAGCTGATATTTTGTTTCTCACTGTTCAACTCTTTACTGCAATGAATAAAGAAAATTTGCCTTCCAAATTCGTTTGCGATTGATAATTTCTGCAATAATATTATTGTCAGTCATTTTTGTTTGCATCTGAGCTGAAACTGAAACATTATAGTCCGGCTGTTTGGACTGACACATGCGCGCGCAACCTAGCCGGCCAACTTGAAAATTTTCTGAAAAAGCTCCGTGTGAACCCAACAGGCAAAAAATCAGCCTGACTGAGCTAGCTTCAAATTGCAAATAGGTCAAACAACTAAGGAACAAGTAAGAGAAAATGTCTCGTGTTAACCAGCCTTTAATTGGAATTAAAAATAATACTTAATAATTTTATTTTTATTGTTCAGTTCCATAATTCCAAAAAAAGTGTTTAAAAATAATTTGATCATATATAATGTTTGAGTTAATTTTAATGATTGTGAATGATTCAATTGTATTTATTTTTTATATAGAGCCTGATGAAGCTACAATAAATTAGCGGAACGTTGCGATTAGTCGTATGATTTAACACGGTGTTTAATTGTTTTCTTTTTACATCTGATTTGTTATTTCTAATAATACTAATATGCACTGATATTCATTCGTTGAACGTTTTTTTAGTCCTGAAGAAGAAAAGAGATGATTCTCTGAATCGTCGTGGTTTTCTCGAGGGTGAAAATGACGTTATAATAAATTATTTTATAGAAAATAGAAACTACCTCTAATTGATTAAATTTACAAATTTTAATATATATATATATATTAATATTTGAAAGGAAATAGTAATGGTTTTTTTAATAAAAAAACAATTAATTAATAAAAGGAAATTGAAAATAATTTAATTATAAATTAATATTAATATACACGGAAGTTTCTTCTTTGATCCTTTTAAACCCTGAAGAAGGAGGGACGATCCTCCGAATCGTTGGGTCTTTTAAAAAGATAAAAATGACGTCTTAATAAATTATTTTATTCGCGATTTGTGATTTTCATTTTCCTAGGTCTCCCTTTACATAAATTTAGCATTGAATTCAACCACTCTGTCTTTAATAGAAAATACCTCTAAATAATTAATTTTAATATCTAATAATATTTGTAATGAATGGGGCTATCAGTGAGTTTTAAAATTGAAAATTTAATGAATTAATAAAAAAAAATTGATAAATCGATAGTTTATCCAAAATCTTTTAGTCTGTGATTTTCATCGAAAACGTTAGAGCCGTTTTCGAGAAACAGATTCTGTATAAATATTCATTACAATAATTACTCATCTAATAGTAGGTATAGAATAAGATTCAGTATTGATTATAGGTCATTAATTATTTTTAAACTAAATTTAAATAACAACCTGTTCATAAGAATATAAATTTTGACCCGCTTAACTGTTGCCATTTTCAGATACGATAAGAGTAACCCAAACTGATACGATAACATTGTCTTTCCCCTGAATTTAACAGAAGATTTGTCCCTATTATTGGGTTGAAAATCTGCATAATATTAATAATAATAAAAGCGTATTTTAAAATGATTTTTTTTAACCGAAATAAATTCTAGATGGATGCTCACATCTGATGCGATGTGAATGGCGACCACTGGATTTCGGGCTGAGGCTGCCATTGGTTCCAGCCCTGCCACGTTATGCAAGCATCCATCCTTTTTTTCATTCCTGCCCTAAAACATTAATTATTAACACTATATTTAACAAGACCCAAGAATAAATTGGACATTCAACCCTTAATATACCCACCATTCTAACTTAATTTTGAAAAATAAGTATATAATTTTATTTATTTTTAAAGCTAATAAAAAAATATAAAAAAAGAAAATTGATTAACTAACTACCTACTTTTGTGTACCTATATAGGTAAATATATATATAAATTGTATGAAACGTAAGATAAATTAATTAAAGGGTGTACATTGTACACGGCTTAGAAAAAAATATGTAAATACATATAAATCCGGCCCTAATAATAGAAATATATAATAATATCTACTATAACCTACCTAATAATATCTTTATTAGGTATATATAACACTTGTTGTCGAGAATGTGCGATGTTATGAAATGGAAAACAGGGATACAAAGCAACATTTAACAAATTTCTCTGATGTCAAACCGCCCGATGTTGCAGAGTATCCCGTCAACTTGTCAATTGTTGATGGGATACATGTTCCAACACTACCATCAACTTGTTGACAACATTTTGTATCCCGGTCTTTACTAGGCTCAAAAGAAAAATTTAATCTTTTCATTAGTAAAAATGTATTTTTTCGAATAGATAATAAGTAATTGACTTAATTTACGTATTCAGGTATTGATTTTTTTATTAGTTACTTATATTAAAATACAATATAATGTAAATTATATTAAGGTCGATTCTTATGTAAATCAAAAATATCACTTTATGATCTCGAATTCCTCTCTATTTTTGAAATATGACCATCTGAGAGGGTTTTATCAGCTTAATTTTTCCCTTTGTAATACGGATTTAGTTTCACAGAATCCTTGACGTGATCGTTTTAGATAAGACGTGGAGACTTTAACGCTGGGTTTGTTTGATTTTTTCCCCTTTAATAAAGTCTAGTTTATAAATTCAATAGGGCCAGGCAGCCAGCAGGGCTGCCTAAAAGAGCTAGGAGCATGAGCTAGTTTCTAAAATCTATATGTTTCTTAATCCAGGATTAACAACATCACCATTAAAATCTTATGTTGCCCTGAATCCCAGTGTAAAGTCCCGTATAGCACTAGAGCCAAAATAAAACCTAAATGCAAATTTTGAATGATTTTATATTTAAAATATAGTAGCTGTTTACCACTCTAAAAATGGTTGAATAACCGTTTATCTAATTTTTTTAACTGTTTAGCAACATTTTAATTATAGTTGTATTATAGTAATTAACAATCTTATATAGTAGTCACTTATACACCAAGTGTATAAAACTTTAAAAACCACATTCTTTCAAATTATAAATTTTATCACTAAAATGTCACTGTTATCAAAGAGTTAACTGTGCGAATAATTGATAACCAAAAAATATAATAGTTTCTTAAGAATTGTAAAAATATTACTGTGTATTTTCTCACTATAATACAATGATCTGTACTATACGGGTTAAAATTTCCATTTGTAATACGGATTAAGCTTCAGAGAATCCTTAACGTGATCGTTTTAGATAAGACGTAAAAAAAACCTCTTAGAGACTTTAACGCTGGGTTTGTATGGTTTTTCCCCTTTAATAAAGCCTAGTTTATAAATACAATAGCGCCAGGCGCGCAGGCAGCAGGGCTGACTAAAAGGCCAATTTTTCGCTCAAACGCGTTCATCACATATTACGCCCTTGTGTTGTTAATTTAGCGGAGTAATTCTCTTTGCGAGTGCAAAATTGGAGTAAATAGAACACGTTGGTGCGGAAATTTTCCGGCAGATTTGCCCCAATGCATTTTATAACATTGATTTATGCCTAACCAACAACGACAATTCAATATTCCACAGTTTATCGTTTTATAATTGTTTTCCATTAAAAAAAAAGAGAGTAGGGAGAATGAGCTCTAGTCGTTTGTTTTTTTGTTCTTTTTTTTTAGTCCCGAATGATTTTCGGGCAGAAGTATAGCGAATCGTCAGGTCGGTGTGTTGTTCCGCCCGACAAAAGAACCTCTTTCGACTATCAATTTAAGCGTAAAACTGAAAGAATAGGAAGAAGAACAACAAAAGCAAAAACAATCTAACTACCTGCTGTTCAGAAATGCAAACCAAATGGATCATAAATTATCATTTTTTTTTTTTTTGAAATTAGAATTTGCTTTTATTTCCGCAGGAAATTAAACTGTTATTAAATTAGTTACAGAATCTATTTCGATCAGATCGAATGTCATCTTCAGTGATTATCTATGATTGATGGCGATTTAAAACCGAAACATAATAAAAAAAATAACGAAATATTTTTTATATTATTATATGCTAATAGTATGTTCATCTGATAGAAGATGCGTTAATATGGCTTTTCAGAAACTATAATGAATATGAAGAATAGTCTATAGACTGAATTGGATGAGAAACAAATTAAATAATAAATAAAAAATAAATAAAGCGTCAAAAACAAACTTGTCTGAATTTTTTATTCACCTCTAAGCGTATATAGTTCAATTTTATAAGCAATCTGAGCATTAAATTCAAGCAAGTTTGTTTTCGATGTTTTGCTTGAATAAATCTTCGAATTCTTTGGGTTTTATATTTTTTTATTAATGAAAACTACGGTTTTAAACACGTATTTAATTAATCTGTAGTTTCGTTATAGTTCCCTGATATTTTCGCCCCCTCCATTCTAAATTTAATTATATTTAATTTAAGCGAATAACATGAGTATTTAAAAGATTCAAAATGATGACAAATTTTATAGCTTGTTACGCACTTTGGTGGTTAATTCTATAAAATACTTAATATAATTATCATGTTCTAATCTGTAATCAGCGAGTCATGTTCCATGTCATTTTCGGCTTAAAGAATTATTCAGGATAATAATTTCGGTCTATTAAAAATATAGCAATCATCTTGTCGTTGTGCTATACCGGTATTCGACCGTTGACAAACTACTATAAAGACTATTTTCTCTGTAGAAAATAGTAATTAATATCTTGGAGGGTGGTTTTCCATTGCCTTAACATGAATTTGATGAGGTGTATTATAATTTATTTAAAACCAGCTTCGAATTAATTCCATTGAAAAAGGGAGAAATTCTCTCAAAACGTTTGGATTTAAAATAAACGTTTATAATAGTACATTTACAATATTTTATTATAAAAAATAAATCTATAATTTCCAAATTACCTAATACATTTACAATGTATTAAAAAAATCTCAAATTACGGAATTACCTAATACATTCGCAATATAATATTATAAAAATAAATCTATAATTTTGTAATTATGTATCTTGTACTTACATTACAATGTATTAAAATTGATTATAGGCATTCATACGAATTTCTTTTCACCCAAGCAAATTAGACTTCTGCTGGCCAATAAATATTCACAAATCAACGTTAGGCATCTCAAATTACAGTTATATGAGTTTGCGACGGTTTCTGGCTGCTGCTAAATTTTTGAGTGGCTAAAAACAACAAAAAACTTAGAACTTTTTTTTTCAGATTTTCGCTTATAAATCGAAAACCATGGGTCCAACAGAAAATTTTACTCTTATCAAAATGAAAGAGCCCCAAAATATCGCGTCAAATATCGTACTTAAAATTAAAAATCGGTTAAGCTGTTTATAAATAATCGATCGTCAAAGATAGGCAATTTTTATCAAGTTGGCGGAAAAGTGAATTATACTAATTAAGTGGTCACAAGAAACCATTATTCAAATTTTGCTTCTGACCCATTTAATAGTTGCCAATTGGATAAAAAATGAGATTGGCAAAGTCTAATTAATTGGACAACCCGTGCCGCAATAAGGTTGAAGTTTTGGAAAAATTGAAAAAAAATTCAGTTTTTCATTCATAAAATGAAAACCACTCATCCTAGAAACTTGATCTTTAATTGAAAAGTTTTTGTTTTGCCGAGAGTAGCAGAGTTGTTGATTCACAAAGAGAAACAAAGAGGTTGTCCTCTGCTTGATGCAAATAAACATACACACATATATATTGAGATGATATATCTGTATATATATATGTTATTTATTTGTTTGAGACTATAGTTTCGAAGACTTGGTCTTCATTATCAGTCTTTTTTAATTATAAATGTTGTTTTTCATGGAGTCAATATCGTATGGATATTGAAAATTTGGTGTTCCTTCACTGATGGTCAGCTTATATGCAGATATATAGACATATCATCTCGATAAATATGTTTGTATGTTTATTTGCATCAAGCAGAGGACAACCTCTTTGTTTCTCTTTGTGAACTTGATCTTTGTCCGATTTACTAAGAAATTTTGTTGGTTTTAAGTTTTAATTAAGCCACTTTTTTGTTATAAGTTTTAGATTTGAAGATATCCAGCATTTTCCAAGACATGACAAGATCCGACCTCATTGCTGCACGGGTTACCGTTGTCCAATTAAGATGAAACTTCGATAATCTCGTTTTTTAGACAATTGGCAACTATTATGGGCAAAGATAGGCAATTTTTACCAATAGGGAAATTTTCTGTAGGGCGCATGGTTTTCGAGCTATAAGCAAAAATCTGAAAAATGTTCAAAATGTTTGTGGTTTTAGGCTCTCAAAAATTTAGCACCACCCAGAAACCATCTCAAACTCTATATTTGGGATGCCTAACGTCGATTAAATCTATGTATTTCCAGCTTGTGCATATTTAATAGACCTTTTTCGGTCTAATTTGCCTAGGCTATTAAGCATAACATATATAAAAATAATCAATAAACTCTCTAATATATTTCAAAATCCTTTTAGGCTTTTCAAAATATACATATTATCTCTCATCTAAAATCAAGTCCTTATTTATCTGAAAGATATATAGAATTAAAAAATTTAAAAGTGAAAAAATAAATGCACGAATAAAAAAAATATAAAAAAATTGTTAAATATATCAACATATTAATTATTTTTTAAAATATTATCGTATATAGTTTCATCCCCGCCCACTTACCCCTATACTTAATACTTACCCTCTCTTCTGATTTTTCCTGATAAACCACTTATAAATGAGATTTTCTAATCGAGATTAATTACAATAATAAATTATTTTTTTTCACGAAAGAGACTTTATAATAAAAAACAAAAGGTTAAGAGTACTATGTACTACTACTACTACTCTAGTAGAGTTTGTTTTTGATTTCGATTTTGAGATAAAAAACAATACAACATAAAAGAAACGGATTTTACCATAAAAAAAGATTAAAAATTTAATTAAATCATAAATGTTAATTTATAAAAATAGAAATACAATTGATATACATGGGTTGTATATATAAAAATTTCTAGTTTTATTGTCGCGTTGTTTTATCAACTATAATCGAAACAAATTGCCTTTTTTTTAGTACTTTATTTTTTCAAAGTAGAATATGCGATTAATCTGAATTTTATTCATAAAATAAATAAATGATCTAAAACAAAAGTGGGGGTGTAGGGGAGGGGAGGGGGGAAATCACTTAATTAAGGCTGAAAAAGGGAATCAAATTCTATATAAAAATTACTTATCTTTTGAAATATAATCCTATATAGACTATTAATGCATTTAATTTTTAATTAGGTATAAGTCAAGGCTTTTGAGTCATCTAATTATTATTTTTTAAGCCTTGACCGGTGGCACTGAAAAGAGATCTAAAGGGTTGATCCATCCCATGGGTTAAAAAATATACGATTCGTGATCAGGGAAGATATATCCTATTTTACTTATGGAAAGTGGTGTAGGTTTTAGGTGAAACATGATGTTAGTTAATAGAGTAAAGGGTGTGTAGTTTCACAGTGAATGAAATAAAACTCAAAGAGGTTTATACAAACTCAATATATTTCGGATTATAATTATTAGTCCATCATCAGGAGTTTACAAGTTAATACTAATAATAATTGAACGAGTGGTCACCATTCTTGACATTCAAATCATGGTTACCAATATAACAAAATATAACATTCAAATCTTACATACCAACCTAACACAAGAATTCATTGGTGTTTTTCTTGTGTTAGGTTGGTATGTAAGATTTGAATGTTATATTTTGTTATATTGGTAACCATGATTTGAATGTCAAGAATGGTGACCACTCGTTCAATTATTATTAGTATTAACTTGTAAACTCCTGATGATGGTAATTAATAATCCGAAATATATTGAGTTTGTATAAACCTCTTTGAGTTTTATTTCATTCACTGTGAAACTACACACCCTTTACTCTATTAACTAAGATATATCCTACCCAAAACATTCTGTGAAAAAAAAGGCCAAGTTCGAAAAATTAGTCAAATCTAGGTAGGATAGAGTCAAGTTAAATTAAGTTAAAATAATAGTACTTTTAATTAAAATGCATTCTTTCCATTTTGAATGACAATTTAAATTTATGGATATTCTAAATTTTTAATTTAAATTATTTTCAATGAAACTTTTCTGCTCACGAATTTAGTTAATTCGTAACATGAAAATAATTATAAATTAAAAATTTAGAATCCATTAAATTTAAATTGTCATTCAAAATGGAAAGAATGCATTTTAATTAAAAGTACTCTTTTTTCAACTTAATTATTCTTGGCGAATTTATGTATTCTACCTAGATTTGACAAATTTTCAAACTTGGCATGTTTTTCACAGAAAGTTTTGAGTGAGATTTCCCTTCTTTTTGTAAGCTAATATGTAGCTTTTATTTATTATTATTATTATTTTTTGAGGGGTGTTAATTTACCCTATACAAATTTGGCCTTTTTAATTTTATAGGTTAAGGGTAGTAATTAAAGTTTTTGTGAGTAATTTCCACCCTTTTATTATAATTCCATAAACCCTACAAAATTTCCTAATCTAGAGACATTACAAATTTAAAAATGAAATGAAAATTTACCCCACCCCTTCATTTTAAGGGTTGAAAGATAGAAAGTCTAGGTTTCTCGATTTTTCCTTTATAGGTACTCTAAACAGTCATTTCATATATATTAGATGGAAATTTATCCTACAATATTTTCATCCCTTCATTTTAGGGGTTGAAAGATAGAAAGTTTGGATTTTTTGTATTTTTTCTTTGTTTGTGTCCCAAACTCTATTAGCATGCGAAATTTCATAATGCTGGAATGATTGTGAAGTACCCTATAGGTTTTGATGACCTGTCAATCAGTGAGTGAGTGCCAAAATTAGGTACGCTCTTCAAGATAGATTACATAATTGTATGTATATAATTTCAGCTCTGTATCTCAAATGGGTTCCAAGCTTCAGGGGGTCGAAATTGGCTCGAAATGGTACGTGTAAATAGCATAGTAATTAATAAAGTAAAAGGGTGTGTAGTTTCACTGTGAAACTATACACCCTTTACTTTATTATTTAATATCACGTTTCATCTAAAGCCTACACCTACTTTGTCTAAAAAAAGCCATTAGTTTATATACATTATTTTAGTAAAATAACTAATTTCTTAAATGGTAATTCAAAAGACACCTGTTTGATTGTTTTTTTATTTTTCACTATAGAAACGGATTAAAATCTTAAAAATTTATTCAAAATTCCGCCTCCCTGGTGTATCGAGTAGTATTATTATATCAAATTGAAATTATATTTTTTTTTTTTGAGGAGGGGAGGGGAGAGAATAAATTATGATTAGAGGGAAAAACTAGTAGTGAATAATTTTTGAAAACATATTAATATTCTTTTTATTATTATTCTATACTATTGGATATATAAATTGGCTTTTAGCTAATGATAGTTTTTGAGGTTGCCCCGGCGCAACTGAGCACAAAAGATGCCTCTAAAGAATAGAGAATTTAATGGAATATAATATTAAAAAAGAAGATAGGCGATTCTGAACAAAAGCAATTTTCAATTTTAGCCGTCATTTGGTGGCTGGTCCTTTCTTTCTATTCCACCTATAGAGTATGGATATTTTCTATTCAACGTTGGGGAATAAATTACACCACATCATCTCTCAGATAAATACAAAACAAATAAAACGTAGTCAGTCGATGATCAAAAAGAAACCCCCTTTCCAAAATAAAAGAACACGTTTTCTTAAGACTGATTTTTTTTTTGTTAAATTGCTTATTAAATAACAAAAGCGAGCAGATGGTAAAAGTTTTTTTTTCTCGATCATTCAATAAATGAATGTAGACATTAATCAAGACAGATTTGAGTTTTTTTTTTTTAGAAAATTAGGAAAGTTTATTTATTATAATAAGCCGGACAAGTGCTATTCGGACTCATTTATTTTATTTTATTTATTTATTTATTCATTCATAATTCTTACAATTTAACTTTACACAATGCTCTGAGGCAGTTTGCCTCATATGATGACTCATATACCTATCTTACTTATACTTAGCTTATATTTCATCTTTTTAACTTAACTACAACAAAATTTGAGTGTTTTATAATAATTGTTATTTTATGAAAAATAGATGGAATTTTTAAAATATTTGTAGGTAGGTACTTAATAATAATCAGCTTGAACGACGCGACGCCAGCGTGATTTTTTTTTAATTTTTAAAGCCACTAATAATTCCTGACAAATAAAATGTATTAAAATTATGGAATTTATATAATTATTTTAAATTGAAAAATTGAAAAGTTTTTGTTTTGCCGAGAGTAGCAGAGTTGTTGATTCACAAAGAGAAACAAAGAGGTTGTCCTCTGCTTGATGCAAATAAACATACACACATATATATCGAGATGATATATCTGTATATATATATATTATTTATTTGTTTGAGAATATAGTTTCGAAGACTTGGTCTTCATCATCAGTCTTTTTTTAATTATAAATGTTGTTTTTCATGGATTCAATATCCATACGATACTATAGTCTCAAACAAATAAATAATACTATATATATTTGTCTAGATTAATTTGCCGCAACGCTGACGTAATGCTGCCGAGAGAGAGAGCGCCATAGGTATATTTGCGGCAAATTTGAAATATAATCGTAATTTGGACTCAAATTTCGAAATGAAAGACTCCAATTGATTTTAAATTAAAGAAACATTAAATATATTGATAATTATTACCCCCCCTTCACCATTCAAAAATTAAATATTCAATTCGCTTTTCTTTGCGCACAGAAAAATAAATCAATCAGATCTTATTTGATTTATATATTATTTGTTTTTTTTTAATAATTAGCCACTTTTTTACAATTTTTTAAAAATCTAAATTTTGTAATTCTTATTTTTTGATTTTTACAAAATTAAACGACTTAAGACACGCATGCCCATATGAGTTTCTCATTGCAATACTGGATGGAGCAGCCTGTCATAAAAACAACACCTGATCTCTTTTAAATATTTGGAGCCTTATATCGATTATCGATCCCAAATTTTAAAAAAATGATATAATATAATTCTCCTCCTCACACGATACTACTTATTTAAATAAATCTACATATTTCAACACAAAAAATATCACACTGCTGTAGATTGTAGAAAAAAATACTTCCAGATTCATATCTAGAGCCTCATTTCTGTAGCTGTGTCAGGACGAAAATGAGGCGAAACTTTTAAGAGACTATGTATTTTCGGGAGTTTACAGGTATACATTTGGAGTGTGGTTTTTTAAGAGGAATAAAATTTTTGGACCGAGACGCTGCCCGCCAGGGCACTAGCCCGGAGGGCCGAGCTTCGAGGGCGTGCCGAAGGCACGCACGAAAAGCTCGTATATATATACAGATATATCATCTCGATATATATGTGTGTATGTTTATTTGCATCAAGCAGAGGACAACCTCTTTGTTTCTCTTTGTGTATTATTTTAAACCACATTAATAGTCCATGACAAATAAAATTTATTAAAATTAATTAATTTAAATTATTATTTAATAAATCGAAAGAATTAAGTATCTTTTTTTTTTGAAAATTAGTTGGTAATTTTTTTCAAAAATCAACTAAATGGCTGAAATCAGAATATAATATTAAGAAAGATTCTAGATGTAAGGTCAAAATTTCAAAGATTTTACTAGAAATAATTTTATATTGTTATCAGAGGGGGTTCATCCTCTCAGGAGTTGAACCTGAGAACTAACATGTTTTCCGGGTAGTTGATCTAACCCTTGAAATGAACCCTCTCTGATAAGTAATTGATTAAAATTATTTCTATTAATATCTTTGAAATTTTGACCTTATATTTAGAATCTTTTCTTAATTAAATTTTTATTTTAAAACCCAATAATAGTTTATGAGAAATAAAATTTATTAAAAGGTGGCGTAGCGCAAAACCCTTGGAATAAGCGACACTTGTGACATGGCTATATTATGATTAGCGGGCAGTCCCCAGCCATGTGGTAGAAATTGAAACTAACGCAATTAGGTCGCTGTCCCATATTCATAATCAAAAAATATTATTTAATAAATAACTTTGGTTTGGTTTTTATTTAAACACTATCAGAAGACCCAATTGGGCTAGTTCAAGCGTTCACCACCAGTTGGCGTATCTGCAATTTCCAGTTACCAATAGCAATTTTAAGCTTGATATAACGCCTTTATTCCAAAAATGAAAGTACGGTTTAATAGTTTCCTTCAAATGCTTCTAGATGGCATGAGACATTGACATTGGGTGTTTCAATTATTATCGGTATTTCATTTTCTAGTTGACTTTAAAAAATTTTATTTACTAAAAATACTATCTAATTCTTTTTATTTCAAAAAATATTATCAAAGGGAACCGGAATAAAGTGATAGAGGGGAGTATTAAGCCATTGAAAGGAGTTTTGATTGCTACTTGTTATTATTATGATGATGATGATGATTATTATTATTATTCAAAATCCGAACTCTTTTCTTCTCTCAGCTGTTTTTTCTTTTTTTCTATCTCGGCGCCCGGATCGTCGATAAATAAATCATCGGTAGGCGATCTCAACTCTCAAGGGGCCCCATTCACTGGGGCAAAGCCCCCTCCCGCTCTCTTTTCACGACAAGGCAATAAAGCTCCTTTTTAAAGGGTCCTTCCTGAGAGTAGGGGCTCTAAGTGTTGTAAGTCATGCGGTTTAATTTTTCAACACCTCTCACCGGCCCTATTAACATCCCTATGGCTTTTGAACAACACAACAGAATAAAAAATAATACAAGGGGTGAAGGGTGGATGTGTGTGTGTGTGTAGAAAGAAAGGCCCGTTCGTTTGCAGCCTGTTCAGTCATTAGAAATAATTAGCTATTTCGAAAAAAAAATTATTATTAAAAGAAGAAAAAACCAGGGCAGACAAAAAGAGTGCCGGCTCAAAAAAAAACAACAACAACACTTTGTGCTCAAAAGAGACTCATTATTTATTATTAATTAATATTTTCATTTTTTCAAAAGAGAGAACTCAATCAATAGAATTGAATCTATATTCTCGGTCGGAAGGAAATAAAATATTTCTATAGACTATAGGTATCTATAGTCAATTAAGAAATCAACGATGTTCTTAAATAATAACGACTTTAATAGTTTCGAAATTTAAAAAATAATAATAAAAAAAGAATTTAATTTAAGGTCAAAATCTAAGATTTTAGAGTCTATATCTCTATGTTCACCGACCTCCAGGTTAAACGGATAAAGCCGATTGACTTGAAATTTGAAACATAGAACTTCCGAGGTCAATAAGCGATGTGATTCATATATTTAAAAAAAACTCGGAAACTGCTTTCTGAAAAAAAAATAATAAAATAATTGTTACAATCAAAAGTGTGGGACGCAGAAACTTTCAATTAATTTCGACAAAGTTAGCTCCACGCTTTTTGGATTAATTATTACATTATTTTGTACTTTTTAGAATAGTGTTTTTTAGTTTTTTTTTTAAATATATATGAATCACACCGCTTACTTGACCACTCAGGAGTCTATGTTTCAAATTTCAAGTCAATCGTCAAAAAAATTATTATTAAAAGAAGAAAAAACCAGGGCAGACAAAAAGAGAGCCGGCTCAAAAAACAACAACAACAACACTTGTGCTCAAAAGAGACTCATTATTTATTATTAATTAATATTTTCTTTTTTCAAAAGAGAGAACTCAATCAATAGAATTGAATCTATATTCTCGGTCGGAAGGAAATAAAATATTTCTATAGACTATAGGTATCTATAGTCAATTAAGAAATCAACGATGTTCTTAAATAATAACGACTTTTAATAGTTTCGGAATTTAAAAAAATATTAATAAAAAAAGAATTTAATTTAAGGCCAAAATCTAAGATTTTAGAGTCTATATCTCTATGTTCACCGACCTCCAGGTTAAACGGATAAACTGATTGACTTGAAATTTGAAACATAGATCCCTGAGGGGTCAGTAAGCGGTGTGATTCATAATATTTAAAAAAAACTAAAAAACCTGCTTCTATGTTAAAAATATGTAAGAACTGATCAAAAAGTGTGGGACGCAGAAACTTTTAATTAATTTCGACAAAGTTAAACTTCACGCTTTTGATTAAATATTACATTATTTTTTACTTTTTTAGAAGGGTGTTTTTTGGTTTTTTTTAAATATTATGAATCACAATCCGCTTACTTGACCTACTCAGGAGTCTATGTTTTAAATTTCAAGTCAATCGTCAAAAAATTATTATTAAAAGAAGAAAAACCAGGGCAGATAAAAAGAGTGCCGGCTCAAAAAAAACAACAACACTTGTGCTCAAAAGAGACTCATTATTTATTATTAATTAATTTTTCTTTTTATTCAAAAGAGAGAAGTCAATCAATAGAATTGAATCTATATTCTCGGTCAGAAGGAAATAAAATATTTCTATAGACTATAGGTATCTATAGTCAATTAAGAAATCAACGATGTTCTTAAATAATAACGACTTTTAATAGTTTCGGAATTTAAAAAATTAATAAAAAAAAAGAATTTAATTTAAGGTCAAAATCTAAGATTTTAGAGTCTATATCTCTATGTTCACCGACCTCCAGGTTAAACCGCTTAACTGATTTACTTGGAATTTGAAAAATAGACTCTGAGGGGTCAAGTAACCGGTGTGATTCATAAAAAGTCATCTTTTAATCCCAGGAGGATGAGGATTTATTCGCCGACATCTTTTTTCCTTTTTATTATTATTATTATTGGGGGTTTAAGGTAGTTGTTTCACAATATGGGTTTTCTTAGAATTTTTTTTTTGAAATTTAGATAGATTATTTTTTAAATACTTCTGCATCGATTGGTGGCAAAACGAAATTGATGAAAAATATAATTCCAGAGATATTAAATTCCAAAGATAGAATTTTTTAATTAATTATAATTAAGAAACTCTTCTTACCATTTTGTTATAAAAAACCGAGGGGTGAACCGCGACCTAATATGCTGTACACATACTCCCACTTGTACTTCCAAATATTTCCAAGTAATTCAAAATATTTCCAAGTACTTCCAAATATTTCCAAGATGAATTCCGAAAATACTTCCAAAGAGGTGTACACCTACTTTCAATCGCGGATCACCCCTCATAAAAAACTAAACCAACATTAAACAATAACTAATACATACACTAGAATTTTCATTTTTGACCCTCCCCCCATTTTGGGTGGTTAGTTTTTGCATTTCCAGCCCTTTGGGAACCCACAGAATATGTATGCAAAATTTGGTTGAGTTTGGTCGAAAGGGCTAGAATTTTCATTTTTGACCCCCCCCCTTTTTTTTTTGTTTGATAATGTTTAAAACACATTTATTTATTTTTTTATTTAGTCATTTTTTGCCACCGGGTACAAAGCCCATTTAAACCCATTGTGAGCCGAGTTTTAGCCAGTCGAAATTTTATATGCTAGCCAGACTCTAACCCGGATCTCCCGCTTGAACATCGTCATCAACGATGCTCAAGCGGGGCCAGCGCCTTGGCCAACTTGGACAACCCGACTCCCCAAAAAAATTTATGTTCTTTTCAAAAATATATTCAGTTTTTTTTTTTTTTTATACTTCTTCAAAATGTGGAGGATCTTTATGCCCCACCGAGGGGTGATCCGTGATTGGAAGTAGGTGTACACCTCTTTGGAAATATTTGGAAGTACTTGAAAATATTTGGAAGTACTTGTAAATATTTGAAAGTACTTGGGAATATTTGGAAGTGCTTGGAAATATTTGGAAGTACAAGTTGAAGTAGGTGTACAGCATATTAGGTCGCGGTTCACCCTCTCGTGCCCCACCCTGTATATGTTTATTTGCAGCAAGCAGAGGATACCCTCATTGATTTTTATTTATAAATTTTTTTTTTTGAATTTTCTTTAATTTATATACTCGTATATCCGATACCCATGAGTAGTCTTCATTGCAGTACATTAAGTGTAACTTTTGGAACTTGACTCGAGTAGTTTTTCGTTCCCTGTATATTTTCCATCCCCCTATTCTCTCCCTCCTCAATTTAGGGGTGCTAATGAATGTATTTAAATAGAAAATAATTGTGGGAATAGCGAGCGGCGCAGGGTGGTGACATTTTAACCCCCCCGCCCCGCGCCCTGCTTTTAACACCCCAATTAATTACGCAATGACAGCGTTACTCCCTATCAATCTTACATTGAAATTACATTATGGGTGTTGTCTCTCTCGCTCTGTTTCTGCTCTGAACAACCCCCCACCACACCCCTTCCTGCTGTACCACTCACACACTATCATTATTTATAAAAACGGATCGTTGACATCCCGCAAAGGGTGTTATAATAAATTAAAAGGAAATTTAAATCGGAACAGATGACAAATGTTTAAGAGAGAGCCAAAATGGCTTCCAGTTGAGTGCACTCTTAGATGGAAATGAAACGATATCAACCGTAGTACCAACGGACAATTAGAAAATTTGTCGCATTAACCCTTTTATTATTCAAATCAGTGGCTAATATAATAATAAAAAAAGAAACATTATTTTATGACCACACGTTTCGGTTTTATAGCTTGTCTATGATTAATATCCAACAGATGTAATTAAATCAAAAAAATCAAATAGTTTATGGTCATATATTTAGTATACCAAGCGGACTTATAATTTTTCGCTTTAATTAAAAGCGAAATATTAATATAATTATTAATTTTAAATCCAGATAAATTGGTTGATTTTTATTTCCAACAGAATTTAATCACACCGATTACTTGGGCCCTCAGGAGTTTATGTTTCAAATTTCAAGTAAATCGGTTAAGCCGTTTAATCTGGAGGTCGGTGAACATAGAGATATAGAATAAAATTTTAGATTTTCACCTTAAATTAAATTCTTTTTTTATTAATTGTCATAAATTAATTCTGAAACTATTAAAAGTCGTTATTATTTAAGAACATTTTGAATTCTTAATTGACGATGTAGGTACTATATATCGTCTATAAAATTAATAAACTTTATTATTTTTGCCAACGTTTTGACCCGTCCTTGTAATCATCAAGAAATCACTGTGTGCAAGGTTTTTGAACTTTTAATTACAATTAAAAATAATATTAATACTTAGTCTCCTTTGTTGGTAGGGAGTCTACTTTTGTTTAATTTTGAGTGGCCTTTTCTCCCTCCATTAATTTTAAATATTTACCCTTTTGTTATCTTTAAAAAATAAATTTTACCATTGACTTGTATTCAATTTCGACTTATCCAGGTCAGTTACTTTCTGTTTCTCCTGAAGATGGGTTAGTCACCCGAAATATATATATCGAGATTAAAGATTCTCCAAAAAATAAATTCGTTTTATTTTTTTATATCTTAATGTGAAACCTACCAAGTATTTTTATCCAATAATATTGTATATATACTGAGCAAATAGAGAAGTTTATCCGAAAGTTCGTTTTTTTGAAGATATATAAAATAACCTTCTAAATAAATTTAATTTATTCGTATAATTTATACTTTTTATATGTATATATATATTATCCTTAGGGTGCCTATCCATCAACTCAACTTCAAACGAAAATAGTACATATATACAGGGAAATTAATATTAATTTAATGTGTGGGATTACGAAACGTCAATAAAGGAAGGCAATCTAATAAATCAAACAAACGTATAAGTAGGTATATGTTAATATAGTAAAGTGTTTTTCTTTATATATTCGTTATTCCAAACTCTGATGCAATTTGACAAAAATTTAATATGAATCAATCATTTTCAGATGGTTTTTTGTGCGTTTTGAGAGTTTAATAGTCTAATTTCTGCCTTCCCGGAAACGACATTGACATTTTGCGTGCACCAGACTATATCATTTGAAAAATGTTTTTGTTCAATTTGTGTGAATGTTTGACTGACTGGCTGAGCGAGCTCGGTTATTTTGCCCGCTTAGGACTATAGGTACTATTTAATAAGAATAAAAAATAAATAAACTAATGTGTGGACATCCACATGACTTTACCATACATCTTAGCCTCTCTCTTAAATTTAACAATTTGGGAAGCCCAAATTTTCTAATTTCAATAAATTTTATTTGTCATAAACTATTAGTGGCCGAAGGAGGGCCTTGCAGCTAGTTATTAATAAACGTTTTAGGAATTTTTCACTTTTACTATAGAGGGTATAGTCAAGTATTCTAATCGTGCATGAAAAAAAGTTTTTTTTTATTATGGTTTTTTAAAATATCTCAAAAATGGCTGAAACTATTTTGATTAAAAAAATTGGACAACACCATGGCGTTTCGGTCTACAAAAAAGCCCTAATAACTCAACATCGAAAAAATTATATTTTTTGAGATAATATTTGTTTTATCAAAATGTCTGTTAGTCTGTTAGTCTGTGCATTACCGAATTTTTGTGGACGAGGTAGCTCAAAAACTAGTGGGAATATAAAAACCAAAATAGATAGTTTTGGTGCATGGAGATTAAGAGCTGATTGAAATCGAAATTAAGGGCGGACAGGGTTAAAAATTAAAATTATAATATTTTCAAAGTAACAAAAAAACAAGAAAAATGAAATATACTAAAAAATGAAGCTATAATAACGAAAATATTTTTTTTCTGGGTCCAAAATGGGTGAGGGAGGGGGGGGGGCAAAGAATAAAAATCTATGCCATTTGAGCAAAATTTTGTATATCTTGCAATAAAAGCCCGTTTAGTAAGAACGGGTTCTTACTAGTTAAAAGGCGTTTCATTGAATACTTTTGTGGCAACTAGAGCTTACTGATGTTGGTTGAGTTTGGTTCGAAGGTCTAGAATCTTCATTTTTGACATTACGTCTCATTTTGGGTGTTTATTTTCAAAAATTTTTAAACAAAAATGTCAAAAATTACATCCTCTACAACTTTGCTTCTAATTTTTGACATTTTCGTTGAAATTTTTTTTGAAAATATACACCCAAAATGAGGCGGAAGGTCAAAAATGAAGATTCTAGACATTTGATCCAAACTCAACGAACATCAGTAAACTCTAGTTGCCATAAAGATATTTAGCGAAACGCGTTTTAACCAGTTCTTACTAAAAACGGGTTTTTACGGCAACATATATATAATTTTAAAATTTTAGGGTCCAAAAATGTAAATCTTGGTCCTTGTACCAAATTCAACCAAATTTTGTACCCAATAGTCTAAAAATGCACAAACTACCTCCCCCCTACATGATTATAAATAATTTTATTAAATATTAAATATAAGAAATGGTCCAGAGGGTGTATGGAAAAGTCATGTGGATGGCCACATCAGAAAGTGCCAATTTTCGTTTAAAGAACTGTATTCATTTATTAGAATAAAAAATCTATCAAGATTTTATTTCAAAATATACCTAGGTATAAGCGACACTAATACGATCCTATTTAATGTTTATATGAAATTTTATAGTAAATGCATTTTAGAATTTCTCAAACTTCTGCTGTTATTTGAGCAATCCTTAGCCAATATCTAGGTTAACTACTTTTTAATCTCCCCCGGTCCCCCTTCTCCCTGCACCTATATCTATAGATATATATAAATATTCGATCAAGCTTTGTTCCATTATCTTAAAAAAAAAATGCTCATTCAAGAGTTTCCATTTCGGTTTTGATCATCATTAGAGAGAAGAGGGTGTGTGTGAGTTTTTAATTACTTGGATTGTTAATCGACCCCTCCCGGCCCCCACCCCACCCCTGAGGGGCTCGCTTTTCGAACAACTTATATGTAATTAGTTCCACATTAAAGACTAATTAGTAAATACAAGTTGCTATATCACTCGACATAGAGAAAACTAAATGAGGGGGGGATCCCAATTCGAATTAATTAATTCTATTATTTATTGGCCAACTTGAAGGCCCGGCCATTTTGAATATATATAGAATTATTAATTTTTTTTGTTCATTACCCAGCTAGGGGATTGAACCAAGAACACTTAATAAAAATAAAAAATAAAAATCTTTAAAACAACAATCTTAGAATAATCGAATGTTTCCTACATTTGATTCGCAATTGAATCAAATGTAGGTAATTTTTTGTCAAATATTGAGTGAAAATAATATCTGAACTTATATATTTATAACTTGAAATAACTTGCCCACTGGACTCCGCACTGGATTTTAAAATAATAATAATAATAATAAATTTAAATTTCCTAATTTTTAATAAATTTTGTTTGTCACAAACTATTAGTGGTCGAAGGCGGGCATGCAGGCAGTTATTAATAAACGTTTTACGTATTAAATATAACAAATCAGAGGAAAAAGGAAACAATTAAAGTCAGTGTTTTCTCGTACGACCGATTGCAACGTTTCGCTGATTTATTTCGCCTTCTTCAGGCTCTTGATCGAATTACTTACAAACACTTTGTCACTTGAATTTTCCTTGCCATTCAGTTACATATACCATATACCATACCATATAATATTAATTTCAATACATTTACACTTAAAAGACCAATTATTTGAATTTATAATTTTTCTCATTAATATATCAACGAATAATTAACACATTAACGAGAATTGTTTTGACCGCGCTTTTTTGAAAAATATATTTATCGCGAAACTACTGCGGATTACGCTATTGGAGTCTGCGGAGTCTTAAGTCTGGACCAAGAGAGAAAAAGATGATGATCCATTTAGCTACAATCAACGTCATTTGCGTATAGACCCTATGACATTCGGATGGATCACCAAATGAGTTTGAAATCTAAAATGTTATATATTCAATCTCCCAGCCCAGAGCGCCTGAATCTCTTGATCCAGGACACAAGAATCCGCAGACTCCAATAGCATCATCCGCAGTAAGTCTCACGAGCACTATTTTCAAAAGCGCGGCTTTTCCTCTGATTCTTATAGATTTAATCATGAAAATATTTAGCTAATAAATGGCTCCAAAACGTAGCCCCAACCGCTAATAGTTATCTAATAAAATATGAAAAATTCAGGAAATATAATTATTATGATTATTATTTTAAAATCAATTACTTTGAGCCCAAGTGGGCGTCTATAATAATAAATAACCATCATGACTTCATGCATATTATACAGGTCAAATGAATAAATTTTAAAGCATTTTAAAAAAAGTACTATCTTACCAAGGGTAAAGTACTTTTTCAAATATAATTTACTAAAAACTTTAACCGCCATAACCTTTTTTATGGTCCAACCATTAGATAAAGTAAAAATGAAAAATTTAACTGCGGAGGTAAAATTATGCCGTAAATGATCTATGATTAAGTGTCTAACTAGCAGAAGTTTCCATTATTCGATGGCTGATGATGCGGCAAAAAAAACATCGATCCTCAATTTGTTTAATTTCTTGCCATCAGGCCATCGATGTTCTTATAAATACTTCGAAACATCGATGTAAACATCGATCGTGAAAATAAGCGTAAAGAATTTGAAAAACAAGCAAAAATAACAACTATCGATAAATATCGTTGAAAAGCAGATGGATAAAAATAAGTATGCTAAATAATAATGGCTGTCAAAATTTAAACAATTACTAATTTAATTTAATTGTTATGAGATAATGACATCTGAAAAAACGTTAAAAAATTTGTAATTTAACATATGATGAACACTATTGGCTAAGACTCGACGATGTTGATAGTTCATTATTTTCCATCAACTGTCGATGTTTCAACTCTAAAAAAAAATCGATCAAAAACATCGATGTTCCCTTAAAAAAACAACGATGTATATCACATATCCTACTCAGTTTGTCTTTAGCAATCGTCGAAGTTGTCTCTGCAAAAGTACGTTTGTAAAAACCTTAAAACCTGAATTATTGGCCGCAGTAATTGATTTCATTAAACGCTAAAGGCGCCAATCCGAATTTTCTCACGACGGCGCAAAAGGAACGGCGCGTCTGATAATAATAATAAAATGTGTAAATTAATATTTACGGACCGAGCGTTAGTCGGCAGGTAGCTGAGTACTTTGTTAATGAAATAAAAAAATTCTTTCAAAAAAAATTAGTATCTTTTTTGTCAAGCGAGAATAGTGAAAGTTCTTAGTGAAACATTTTAAATAAAGTAAAAATTTTTGAAAATTTTTTTTAGAAACTTTTTAAAATATACATTTGCAATTCTACATAAATAAGATCAGATGGTTATTTGAACGATTCTATATATTTCCTGAGTATAAGCCCATCTTTAAAGGTTCACAAAGGACACTGACCTTCAATCCCACTTGCTGACACTCAAAATTATTATAAAGTAAAAATTTTGAAAAAAAAATTTTTTAGAATAGAAACTTTTTAAAAATTTAAAATAGTGTCCTTTGTGAACTCTGAAAGATGGAGCTTATACCCCGAAATATATATAGAGTCGTGTTAAACAAGCATCTGATCTTTTATTTATGTGAAACCTACCTAGTATTTTTATATTTTTATATTTTTTAAAAACCTACCTAGTATTTTATATTTTATATTTTATATTTTTAAAAAGTTAAAAAAATTTTTTTTTTTAATTTTCTTTTTCTTTGTTTGTGAACTTCTGAAGATGGGTTTTCTATACCCCCCGAAATATATATAGAGTCGTGTTAAACAAGCATCTGATCTCTCATTTATGTAGAAACACTACACTAGTATTTTATATTTTATATTTTTAAAAAGTTAAAAAAAAATTTTTTTTTTAATTTTCATTTCTTTATTTGTGTACTCCTGAAGATGGGCTTATACCACGAAACATATATAGAGTCGTGTTAAACAAGCATCTGGTCTTTTAATTATGTGAAACCTACCTAGTATTTTATATTTTATATTTTTAAAAAGTTTCTAAATTTTTTTTTCAAAAATTTTCTTTACTTTAGTATCTTTTCACTTTGCTTTGCTGCTAATTCTTAAATGTAGTAAAAATGTAACAATTTTTAATGCACAATAGATATCAAAACGGTACCTTCTACATCCGATTATATAATACAAATTAAACTTTCAGCAGCTGATGTTTTTGTTCTTCCTGCATTCCTATCTAAATGGTCCGTTGCAATGGAAAATAATACCTACTCTTTTAAAAGCTCTAGACTCTAAATAGAGAGAGAGTTTGATATCCACCCATTCCAATGCAACTCTCACCCATTATCTCTTCTCAAATTGTACATAATATAATTTTAATAAAAATTTCTATTCCATTAACGGATTAAAATCAAGTTATATAAATATTGAATTTGTCTACAAACGAGATATTAATTTTTTTTTTCCATAAGAGATATTTCTTAATCAATATACTTTCCCTAAATGACATCACTCAAATGAAACATGCACATACTACCGTCTTTTTTTAATTTCAATTTAATTTATATTAATTAGTATAAAATACCAAAACCACATAACCTAATAAATTATACTAGGATTGTCTTCTGCTTGATGTAAATATTACATCTTTGGGTAATCTTTCAATTAGATAATTTTTTTATTAATTAAAATTATTATTCATATAAGTGGGTAGTGTCAATAAGTAAATTAAATTTATCATGTTACTTTTATTAATTAATTTTAATATTTATTTATTTTAAAACCCACTAATATTTTATTACATATATCAATATAATATGTTAAAATTAGTGAATTTAATTTTTATGTATTAGATTAACAAATAAAAAAAAAAATGTGGATGTGGAAAGTTGGTGATTGATTGGATGATGAGAGATAACCAATCGACTTGATTGGGGAATAATGGAATTGAAATAATTATCGGAAAAAGAGGTTTTTTTATCCTAATTAGATTTTTCCTCTTATTAAAAACAAGGACTAAAGATGAATGAGGACACTCGATGGTGGAGAAGTAATCTCCGGAATCGAAGCAAAAATACAATGTATACATTAATTAATGTAAAATAATTGGTTTAATAAAATTTAAAAAAAAAAAGAATTTAGTTTATTGATGGAGAATCTGTGAATATGGAATTGGAATAATTATCGGAAAAGAGGTTTTTTCTTTAATTAGTTTTTTCCTCTTATTAAAAACAAGGACTAAAAAGATGATCAAGGACAGTCGATGGTGGAGAAGTAATCTCCGGAGTCGAACCTCAAGTTCAATGTATACATTAATTCATGTAAAATAATTGGTTTAATAAATTATAATTAAATTAATTAGAAATAATTAAATTAATTAAAAAAATAAATTAATTAGAATTTAATTTATTAATTAGACGTATATTCTATTGAAGACTGAGTGGTATATTGATTCAAAAGTAGCCCAAGAATAATCCAAACCGCAAATTGCGAATAAATTAATTAATTTTTTTTTTAATTTTTAAACCTACTAATATATCATTACAAATATTTGTATATACATACCTATATAAATTAGTGAATTTAATTAATTAATTAGAGGTATTTCCTATTGAAGATGGAGTGGTAGAACGCAATGCTGAATTGATTCAAAAGTAGTCCAAAGTTAATAATCAAAACCACAAATTAATTAATTGTTATTTTTTTAATTTTAAAAGCCCACTAATATTTCATTAAAATATTAATATTAGTGAATTTAATTAATTAATTATTGGTATTTCCTATTGAAGACAGAGTGCTGTATTGATTCAAAAGTAGCCCAAGAATAATCCAAACCACAAATTTCAAATAAATAAATAATTTTTTTTTTAATTTTAAAACCCACTAATTTATCATTACAAATATTAGTATATACCTATATAAATTAGTGAATTTGTTTAATTAATTAATTAGGAGGTATTTCCTATTGAAAACGGAGTGTTAGAAAGCAATGCCGAATTGAAGATTATAAAAACCAGAAATTCTGAATGAATAAAATAATTTATAAAAACGTCATTTTAATCAGCTTAAAAAAAGCTGAATATTTTTGGAGAATCGTGACTCTTCTTCAGGGTTTAAAAGAGTTAACGAAAGAACTATAGCTTGTATATTAATATTATTTTTAATTAAAATTATAAGCTCAAAACTTTGTGCTCAGCGATATGCCTTGATGATGATGGCCATCAGCGAGTAAAAACGTTGGCAAAAAATAAATTAAATTTTATTGCAATAAAAATCGACCTTTTTAAAAAATGAATTGAAAAATTAAAAATAATATTAATATTTCAATTTTAATTATTGCGAAAAATTTACCAATTATTTAACTTTTTATAGGGAGTCGGGTAGCTCAGTCAGCTAAGCGCTGGTCTCACTTCGGCATCGATCGATTATGACGATGTTGGAGTGGAGGTCGGGGTTCGATCCTGGCTGGGAAATAAAAATTTCTACCGTCTCAAAACTCGGCTCCCTCACTAACCCTACTAACACTCTACTTATGTGCTGTTTAAATGGGCTTTGTTCCCGGTGACATTAAATAAATAAAAAAAAAAATTATAAAAAAAATTAAAAAAAGAAAAAAATATCATGTTCAAAATGATTGCCCACCTCTTCCGAAACACAATTCTAATAAAAAATAAATTAATATCGTTTCGAAGATAAATAAATAAATAAATAAATCATTTCCTGCTATTATAATTAATGTATAAAAAAACCCTGTAGGCGGAAGATAGAATATATTCAGTAAGAGGAGGGTTTATATAGGGGGCGGTAAAAAGGATCGATTAATAATTAAATTGAAGCTTTTCTATTAGATTTAAATAAGAAATAATAATAGAAAAAAAAACCGCAGGAGGGGGGTAGTAGAGCAAACAAACCACCAATCTCAATCAACTTATAATAAATTCATAGGATCTTATAGAAAATTTAATCGAAATGATTAATTGAAAATCTATTTTGTTAAGAATAATGTTATCAATCAGAGAAAATCGAAAAAATCAATTTATACAGGGTGATTTGGAAAAGAAAATCAAAAGAAATCACATTTAGTAGAATATCTATCTATATCTATACTTAGATATTATATACGAGATTTTCGTGCGTGCCTTCGGCACGCCCTCGAAGCTCGGCCCTCCGGGCTGGTAGCCCTGGCGGGCAGCGTCTCGGTCCAAAAATTATATTCCTCTTAAAAAACCACACTCCAAATGTATACCCGTAAACTACCAAAAATACATCGTCTCTTAAAAGTTTCGCCTCTTTAATTTTTGAGTGGCGGGGGGGGGGGGGGGGGAATAATTATGAATATATTTAATGTTTCTTAATTTAAAATGAATTGGAGTCTTTCATTTCAAAATTACAATTATATTTCAAATTTGCCTGGTTAATGAAAATCGATTGGAGCCATCAGTTTAAAATCCGAGCTGATAATTATATTTCAAATTTGCCTCGTTAATTAATATATATTTAATGTTTCTTAATTTAAAATCTATTGGTGATTTTTCATTTTCATTCGAGTTCAAATGAATACAATATTATCTCGACACAAAGACTAAATCAAAAATATATAGTTTTAGTAACAGAAATCAAGATATAAATATTAATGTTACATTGGTCTAATGGCTAGAGCTCATTCCCTTAGTTCAAGAGTTCGTCGGTTCGATTCTAGGCAAGACGGTAATTTTTTTAGAGAAATTTCTCTAAGCGTTGTTACAAATTAATCTAGACAAATATATATAGTATAATAGGCTTGTGTGAGGACGATGACGTGTTTTTTATTTTTATTTTAAAACCCACTAATAATTAATGACAAATAAAATTTATTAAGATTCTTCCAAAATTTAAGTGACTTATGTAGAATTTGAATTTTATAAATTAAATGATTTATTAATAGTCACATAAAATAAATAAATAATGTTAATTTACTAAAATTAGTCTATTTAATTATTTTAACATATGTAACTAAATAAGCCCATGAAATTATAAAATTTATTAAAATTATTACTTTAAAACCCACTAATAGTCCATGACAAATAAAATTTATTAAAATTAGGGAATTAAAATTATTATTTTAAAACCAACTAATAGTTCATGACAAATAAAATTTATTAAAAATAGGAAATTTTAAAATCTAAAGCCCGATGTAGAGTTCTGGCCAGCAAGAAAAAGGCGGGCTTCGCAGCTAGTATCAGAAATAAATTATTGATATATTTTTTTTTATTGCTAAAAATCTCGTTTTTTTTTACTTTTCATAGATAAGGAATACTTTTTTAATAAGTAATCCTGATTCAGAGAAATACATATAGGTAGCTATATAATTATATAGGTATACCTATACTTACCTATATATCATTTTTTAGAACATTTTTTGAACACACACAATGACAATAGATATCTACTATAATTTCTAGATATTAGTAGAAAAAATGTATAGTAAATTTAAACAAATGTAATATATGCATTAACAATAAATCTAACAGCTTACAAGATATAATTTTTTTGACCTATAAATGATTCGTACCCAATGTAAGATGCAAATTTTAAAAGAATATTAAATGAGCCAAGATTATAGAATCGTTTTCTCGAAAACAGCTCTAGCGATTTCGATGAAAATCACGCCGCATTAGAGGGTTTTTGGTTGGTAGGGTCTTATCTCTGGCAAACTTTAATTTTATGAGTTTTTTCTTATTTAAAATAATTATTGACATTTTTGTGTATAAAGTTTTGTTTCTATTTTGTATACCCACTGACAATGGGTTGGGTCAGGTCATTTTTCTATAAAGACGAGGAAATATTGTGGGGATGGTTCTTCAGGTCATGTTTAACCACACCTTGTCTTTTTGGAAAACACTATAAATATATTATTAACATGTGGTTCAATAAAAGTGAATCATGTGTTTGAATCAAAACAAAACAAGTGGTTGATCAAATAATAAACAATAATTAAAAACAAAAAAAATGTTACCGAGTTCAACGTAACGTCTGACATTTAAGAAACATTTAAAGTATTTTAAGGTAGGTAAATTGCTGATAACGAGATAAGACACAATTTAGCATAAAACGAAAATGAATGCGCCCGGCCAACCGCAAAATAAGAGATCACACAAATTAATTATACCTGTTGGTACTTGTAGGCTTTTGTTATTTTGATTTCTACATTTTTATTTATTTATTTATTTGGGTATCTATTTGTCACGTTCAATTGTGAGATGGTTTAATGAATATGGCGGCGACAAATATTTAGTAAAAGGGGGAGGGGCGGGGGGATAGGGGGTCATAGTCACCAGACATAACGAAAATAAAATAAAAACCTGGCCGACAGGAAAAGCGGCCATTATCTTTACATTGAAATCTGAGCATTTTTTTATGACGATCCAGATAAAAATAAGCACAAAACAGGAAATCTTTTTTTTGAAATTACTAACGCATTTAAAATGAGACAGAGAGGGGGGGGAGAGGGAGACAGACAGACAGACGACTTTATGAATACAAATTAATTAAATTAAATTTTTTGAATTGTATTATTAGCCTTTTGATTACACCATATTGAGAATAAGAAAGATGGTATTATTTCCAGGCTGCACATCCACCCTAGCGTCACTTCTAAATATTTTTTCTTATTCAAGTGCCATAGATACTCATTCGAGCTTATTTACTTACTATTGGTAGGTATATGTCCGTTGGTAAACAGCGCTGACTGGTGGTCAAAATAAAAACTAACACAATCGGGTCATATTTATTTTTATTGTATAAAGAAAATTATTAAAACAAACAAACAAGATAGAATATTAGTTTGTTGTTTAAAATATCTTATGCAACATTATATGCTTTATAGGCACTCCCTCGAAGCTCGGCCCTCCGGGCTGGTGCCCTGGCGGGCAGCGTCTCAGTCCAAAAATTTTATTCCTATTAAAAAACCACACTCCAAATGTATATCCGTAAACTACCGAAAATACATCGTCTCTTAAAAGTTTCGCCTCTTTAATTTTTGAGTGGCGAGGGGTGGGGGGGGGGGAGGAACAATTAACAATATATTTAATGTTTCTTAATTTAAAATGAATTGGAGTCTTTCATTTCAAAATTCGAGTCCAAATTAGAATTATATTTCAAATTTGTCCTCGTTAATTAATATATATTTAATGTTTTTTTTTAATTTAAAATCAATTGGTGTTTTAAAAAATAAACAAATAATATATAAAATATAATATAAAAAATATAAATCAAATAAGATGTGAATAATTTCTTCTGTGCGCAACGAAAAGCGAATTGAATATTAAATTTTTGAGTGGCGGGGCGGGGAGGGGGAGGAATAATTATCGATATATTTAATGTTTCTTAATGAATAAAATGATTTGGAGTCTTTCATTTCAAAATTCGAGTGCAAATTAAAATTATATTTCAAATTTGCCTGGTTAATGAAAATCAATTGGAGCTGTCAGTTTAAAATCCGAGCTGACAATTATATTTCAAATTTGCCTCGTTAATTAATATATATTTAATGTTTTTTAATTTAAAATCAATTGGTGTTTTTTCATTTTCATTCGAGTTCAAATGAATACAATATTATCTCGACACAAAGTCTAAATCAAAAATTTATAGTTTTAGTAACAGAAATCATGGTATAAATATTAATGTTAGATTGGTCTAGTGGTTAAAGCTAATGACCTTAGTTCAAGAGTTCGTAGTTTCGATTCTAGGCAAGAGGGAAATTTTTTTAGAGAAATTTCTCTTAGCGTTGTTACAAATTAATCTAGATAAATATATATAGTATATATTTTTGACCACGAGATTGCGTAGTGGAAAGAACCACTTACTAATGGAGAGTATCCTTTCCACTGTAATTTTTCTGTTGGTTTCCCGTTGCCTTCCCCTGGATTTAGTACCAGAGATTGCCAGTTCTTGGAGAGACTCCGTTATCATTAATATTTTGCAAATATTTTTTTTTTTTTAAACGTTTATTATAAATCCAAACATTTCGAAAGAAATTCTACCTATATCAATGAAATTTGGAAAAATACTTGATTTAAAAAATAAAATAAAAAGTAGCTATAATCAAATAAATATTTATGAGAAATTCAAACGTTTCGAGAGAGATATTATTGGTTAATAGTTGCTTTATATTTCCTTTTTCAATGCAACTATTTTCCGAATTTCTTAAAGCACTGGTTTTTAACCTTTTTAAGCCGCGGCCCACATTTGAGCAATATTATTATCATTTTCGTCCATAATTTGTATTAATTTGAAAGTTTATAATAGGAAAATAAGGACAAGTTTTTATGTGTGACTTTTTTATTTATCGGTCAATGTTTCGTCGACTTTGCCGACTACTTCAGGGCTTGTGTGACATGACTATTTGAAGCCCTGAAGAAGTCGGCAAAGACGACGAAGGCGTTGACTGATAAATACAAAAGTCACACATAAAAACTTGTCCGTATTTTCCTATTATAAACTTTCAAATTAATAAAAATTATTGGCGGAAATTATAATAATAATAGGTAGAATAGTTGGACTCTGCGCGACCCAAAGAATATGCTTCACAAATCACAACCCAATTTTGGGTCGCGAAGCATAGATTAAGAGCAATACTGCCCTAAACGGGAAAATTTCTCCCGAAACGTTGAAATTTCTAATAGATAACGTTTTTGACACAGTTTTATAAAATAATTTGTATTTATTCTATCCAAAAAAAAAAAAAAAAACAATGAATAAATTATTTCAACATACTATAGGGCCCGCCATCTAACGTTTTTTTTTCAACTAGTGCTTATTTCGTGAATGGTAACACTTAGCTCATGTTTGATTTGACAGATAATTAGTTTTATCCTTCCGCTGAACGAATATGGTGACTATCCAATGCGTTTTCGCTTCGCTAATTGGTCCTGCGATCGACTTACAGAAGATGCCGATTTTGCCAAAAAAATCATCTTTTCAGATGAAGCTCATTTTGATCTTGGCGGGTATGTAAACAAGCAAAATTGTCGCATTTGGGGCACAGAAAACCCGCACGCATACATTGAAAAGCCGACGCACCCAAAACGAGTCACTGTTTGGAGCGGATTTTGGTCCAGAGGCATAATTGGGCCATTTTTCTTCGAAAATGAGCAAGGAGTGTTCGTTACAGTCAATGGCGATCGTTATCGGGCCATGTTGAACGAATTTTTGTTCACAAAGGATATTGGCAACATTTGGTTTCAACAGGACGGCGCTACGTGCCACACAGCCGAAGCTACACTCGATGTTTTGCGCCCTGTTTTTGAAGATCGCATTATCAGCCGCAGAGCTGATGTCGTTTAGCCACCTCGGAGCTGCGATTTGACACCGTTGGACTATTATTTGTGGGGTGCCGTCAAAGATAAGTGTTACGCCGACAAGCCAGAGACAATTGACGCTTTAAAGGACAATATTCGTGAAGCCATTGGTGAAATACAGCTGCACACAATCGATAATGTGCTTAAAAATTGGACCGAGCCTCAGCCATTTGAATGAAATTATTTTCCATTATTAACCGGAAGGATTGTACTTTCAAATAAAAAAAGAAATTTGAGAAAATATTCAGTAGTTTTTTTTATAGCATTTAAAAAAAAAAAAGTTATTTGGCTGACCCTATATAATAATGAAAAAATATTTTTACCTATGCATAATATCTATTTGCCAAGGCAAAAAGCTTTTTCGATTAATTTTTTTACAATATAGGTATATTATATAGCTACCATTTCACTACTTCTACTTCAATTAAACTGCAATAATATTCTTAGGGGGGACTAATTTATTTCTCCGCCGGAATGTCTTAACTACAACGAATAATTTATTACACGCATCTAATTATCCACCTAACTGAGCTCAACATGATACAATTCACTCGTTATTATCTCCATCCAACATTCTCAGACAGATTTATTACCCTTCTGGCAATTTTTAATTGTTAAAACGTTATAGCCTAACTACAAAACCCCATTTAATTTAAATTTTACATATGCAATTGCGAATTGATAATTAATCACGTGTTTAGATAATATTCCGAGTGTCAATTTCCATAATAGAATAGTATAGATACCCATTAACCTATATATCTGACAAAATTGTAGCCTATATTTATTTAATAACAATAGAATCGTGACTTGGAGAATAATTGTAATAATTACAAAAATCACAAAAGTCCAATCGATTTATCCATTTATATATATATATAACAGACCTATTATTAATCAAAATGAACATTCAAATAGGTTTTAATTAATTATACGAAATGTTAATTATTCGGTTAATCAGCCTTGAATATAAATGTAAATTTAGTGGATGAAACTCATTTACTCTGCCATTCATCAATCAAATGGGCTCGATTTGTCAGGAGATTCATTATGAAATACACCTAATTGAGAGAAATACTATCCTACCTCTTTATAATGGATATTAGAAAAACAATATTTCCAACGTAATTCGTTTAACGACAAATTTATTCTTAGAATTTACAATTTGTAAAATATTTAATAAAAATATATAACATATATTCATAATTTGTGTAAAATTATACGTTAAACTCAAATAATAACTTGTTTTATAAAGTTATATCAAAAGCAACAATTAATAAATATTTTTAGGTTATGTTTACATTGTTTAATAATGATTTTATTTTGTTTATATTTTTAATATCATTTATAAATGATTAGATAAATTCAAGAAATATGTTTTTTAAATTTAATATTAACAAATTACTTGAGATTAGAGCGAGATTGGTGTAAATCTTTCTCTCCTCAGGCGTTTTTATTTATTTTTTAATAATCGCCATCTTGAATTATGTCCGCCATCTTGTCAAACAATCTAGATTACTAATGTCGCACCATTTTTGGAAAATGTTCAAATAAACCGAGCATTTTATATTTTAATAAATAATTATGTTAAACAATTTTTTTTAGAAACGAAATTTTGATGACGAAGCATATCTTTCTCAGAGCTCAATATATCAAAAAATAAAAACAATAAGAATTTAAATTAAAAATTTAAGAAAAATTTCTAAATTATAATCATAGAAACGTTTATTAATCAATTCAAACGTTTTGGAAGAAATTTCAATGACACATTTATTGTTGAAATTATTTGTTGAACTTCAAAATATATTATTACTTATTACGAGGAGGTTAAGTTTAAAAGTAAATTTTGTAAAAAAAGAAATTTTATTTATGTTTTGCTTTAGATTTCATATGTTTACAATTGTTGTAGTTTGGCTGAGGAAGCAGAAAAATATACTGCGAAACGTAGCAACATTTTAAAAATTTAACTTCCAATTTATTTCAAGTCCAAGTACCCAATAACCAGCCACATAAGAAAAATTTTCAACATGGACGATAATTAACCACCAATTAACTCATATTTGAAGTTATAATTGTTTTATTAAATAAATTAATAGAATTAACAATTGAAATCGATAAATATTTTTAGGTTATGTTTACATTGTTTAATAATTATTATAATGTCAACTTTATAAATACAAGTTCAAATTAACAAAATTAGCACTGTAATTTTGAATATTTTAATTTTAAATATATTTAAATAAAATAATACTCATATTTAAATGTATTTTGCTTGTATTCTCAGTTAACTTTTATCAAAACAATTTTTATTCTTATTTATTTTTTGGATCCCCCTTAAAAAACGAACTACTGGACCACTTTTGTATTTCTTTTTTTACTCGACGTGAAATTTTGTCCTCTTTAATTTACTGTAGGGCGGTTATTTAGAAAATATGGAGCGTTTTCGAGTTATAAGCGAAAAACTGGAAAAAGTCCGAAAATTTTGAGGTTTTTCGGCCACCAAAAGTTGTCCCCCACACTTTCGAGGTCACAAACTTAGATTTGGCATACCCACACCGAACCAAAAGATCCTAGAAAAAATTTTTTCCAGCAATTAATGTAAGATGAAACCCCTCTATTTACTGAGCTAGTTTAAATATATTTAAATAAAATTATACTCATATTTGAATGTATTTTGTTTGTATTCTCAGTTAATTTTTATCAAAACAAATTTTATTCTATTTTACTTTTATAACTTTGATTATACTTTTTTTATATAGAAAGATTTATTATTTTCCTTTTCGTTTCCCGGTTAATATTTTTTTCTGTTGCAATATATATATATATATATATATAGTATATAGCAAACAGGCAATAATCGCGTCAGATAAATTATTCTTTGTTGACCTCGGAAATAGAAACGTTTTTCTTTCGATCATTCATTTTCTATGGCTATTTACTTACTACGATCTTGTTTTTTTTTTCGAATTACTTAAATCGATTTAAAAACGCATACAAAGAGAGATATATATATATACAGGAAGTGCATATATGAAATCGTAGATATTAATATGATTATAAGTATTTTATATGAACATCCGGTGTACTAATCCAAATGAATTTATTTTTATTTTTATTTAATCTCCCTCTTAAACCCCATCTGGTGTGATGTTTAGCGACCCACGGAAGAAAACCGTCCGTGGCTGGAATAATCTCCAGAGGCGATCTCTCTCTTGCAGGAAACACTTTTCCAGGGGGGTGGCTGCCTGACTGGGGGCTCTATTTTTTTGCTTGTGTGTGTGTGTGTGTGTTTGTGGCGGGGGTCATTTCTAGATTATCTGTGAAAAACCTCTCAGCTATAATTTGCTTAATCATTTATTCAGTGGCTGGAAAACACACACACACACACACAGTGGGACGATATTTCCTTCGTTTATTTGATCTCTTCTACCGATAGATAGATATATCTTTAATTACGCTCCACCGAAACAAATAATTTAATTAAAATTTAAGTGGCTGGAATTAAAATGAAATGAAAGGTTTTTTTAATAGTTTTCATTATTGTTTCTCATTTGCTAATTTTTTAAGCTTTTTTTTTCTACCGCTGCCACCAATTACGTCACTTATGAAGAAGAACGCGAGCTTAGAAATTAAATATCTATAATAATTAACGTATGAAATATATATATATATATACAAATATAAATCGAGTCCTTCTCTTTTTTTTCTACTTTTTATTTATTTATTTTTATTCTATTCACTTGATGAAGGTCATGATACTTCTAATGAAGAATCCAGCAAGATACTCAGTGAATAAATATACTATATACCAAAGTATACGAGTACAAGATGTCAATATAAAAATATTGAAATAAGTAGAAGAAAGAGTCCAACCAGATGAATCTATGTTCGCCAACTTGGGCGGGGGGGGGGGGGGTTTGCAACCTAAATTTAGAGGGTTGCACGGTTTTTTTTTAGTGGTCAAAAAGTCTCTTCGGGCATTTTTCAAAATCTATGATGGTCAACTTAAGGGTTTTTTTACCCAAATTTAGGAGGGGGAAGTTGCACAAGTTTTTTTTTTAGGGAGAAAAAATGTTTAGGGGTTTTTTTAGGGGTAAAAAAGGCTTTTCAGGCATTTTTCCAAAATCTATTGTCGCCAACTTGGGGGTTTTCCTATCCAAATTTAGGAGGGGGAAGTTACACGGGTTTTTTTAGGGGTAAAAAAGGCTTATGCATTTTTCCAAACCTATCGTCGCCAACTTGAGGGTTTTCCTGCCCAAATTTAGGAGGGGGAAGTTGCACGTTTTTTTAGGGGTAAAAAAGGATTTTCATGCATTTTTCCAAATTTTTACTGTAAAAATATTTAATTTTTTTTATTTACAATAAATAATTTTCGGATGTCTGCAAATTTCTGGATCATTTTTATTTGAATTATATTCATTTAATTATCGATATTTTAAATTAAAAAAAAAAAAAAAAAAAACTAGATTTTTCGAAATATCTCAGATTTTACGAAATGTCAGTTTAGGGGTATTCTTTTGTTTAGCTTTAGGGGTTTTGACATTTAACATCACTCTTAGGGGTGAGAAAAAAATCGTGGCGACCCTGGACAAATCCATAGCCGAATATATAACCTTTTTTTACTTCGCTTAAAACGCTTAAACTAAAGAAATGGATACAATTTAAAATACACCGAATCATATATTACTAATTTAGTTGATTATATTATATTTTTAATACCGTTAGTATAAAGCTAATTTTATACATATACCTACTTATTTATTTTAATTATAGGTATATATTATATGTTTTTAAACAAACATCACACTAAAAAGAATGAAAAAAATGAATAATAATAATTTATTTAATTATATGTATGCTCATTTAAATAATATTTATGTATTTATTAACTTAACTATTTATTATTCGAAGTTAGATAAAGTTCTTTCATTTTGGACAGGTGGAGGCTTCGCCCCTGGACCCTCCCCTCATTTGAACACACCCCTCCTTCATCACCAACCACTCACCACCCCACCGACCCTCTCCCCAATCCCAGAAATTCTCCTCTGCCTCTTTTCACCCTGACTATATAATAAATTATTCAAGTTATAGCACTGCCATCTATTATCAAATGGGTCAAGCTTGACCTACGGACGGTACATTCTATTTTATTAATATAGATAAAGAGTGGATGTCCGATGGAAACGAGTGCAATTGATATTGTAATTGCGCAGGTGGGGATTAGCCCCCCCCCTGGGGGGACAATTCCACGGCTGTCCTTTGTTTTCCCCGGTTACTGAAGATCTTTAGGCCACTAATTGCGATTCTAATCTTTCCTCACATTTGATGATATATTGTTCCGATTGTCCTTGTGCACCATTTCCGGATGTTAACAATAATTTAGCTTAAAAAAAAAATTCAATCCGGAATAAAGGAATTTTTTGTATGCCGAATATATAAATAAATGGTTGAGCGAAAAATGAACGTCGCCGGCCGGATCTTGATCATGAAACGGAAATGCAATTAAAACATTTGTTTGCTGGGAAGAGAGACGGAAAATGATGTTTAATTTCTATAATGGGAATATTTTAAACGAGAAATTATTTTTTTATCCCTCTTTCTATTTATTTATTAATATTTCTATACTTATAGTAAAGTTTTTTATTGAATGAATCAACTGTATTTTTATTTTTCATTTTATTTGGATTAGAAAACAATGTCACATAACCTCACACCTGAATTCCCAATGAGGATAAATCGTAACTAATTTCACAATAGTGGTAATTTTTTTTTTTAATTGTTTCGTCTTCAATTAAAGCTTCTTTGGGCTCTACGACAAACAAGTTAAACAAAAATATTAGTCTATAATGCGAAACATTACGCAAAATGAACTTTTTAAAGTATTTTTTTACTGGACGTATCAACATTTTTTTTTTTATTTGGATTAGAAATAATGTGTCATTTAACTTCACACCTGGAATTCCCAATGAGGATAAATTGTAACTAATTTCACAATAGTAATAAGTTTGTTTATTTGTTTTTTTAAATGTTTGTTTCCCCCTCAGTTAAAGCTTCTTCAGGCTCTATAACATACATTTAAGTTAAAAAAAATACTATAAAACAAAACTATACACTAAATAAACATTTTATTGAGTTTTTTTTATTTGGATAAATAATGTCACATAACCTCACACCTGAAATTCTCAATGAAAATAAATTGTTGCTAATTTCATAATAGAAATAAATTTTTTTTTTTAAGACTTTTAAAATGTTTGTTTCGCATTCAGTTAACCCTTCTTTAGGGTCTACAACATAAACACAACAAGTTCAAAAAAAATTATTATTCTATAAAACAAATCATTACGCTAAATAAACTTTTTATTGAATATTTTTTTTCTTTTTGATTAGATAATGTCAAATAACCTCACACCTGGAATTCTCAATGAGGACGACATTGTTAATAATTTCACAATAGTAGTAAGTACACCCGGAAGTCAAACAGGTCACACCAACTTGTAAACTGAAAGTTACTTGTTTGAGGTAGTACAACTATTAAAAAAGAGTAGATATATTAATTATAATTAAAATAAATTTCATTAATACTTAGATAAAAATTACCTCTGTTTAAAGATAAATTAGTAACGCATTCCCGAAAAGAGACAACTAGCGCATTCTACCGGGTTAATTGAAGCTAATGACGTCACGCATCATTTCAATTGGCGAAAATATATTAGTTAGTATATTGGGAACGTGAGAATTCCGATGCGCTATCTGGTGATCTAAATTGAAACTAGCCACTGTGGGCTAAAATTAAGCCTCGCCCCTACCGGATTCAAATAAATAAAGGGATGTTAGATTTAAAATGACACCTTCTTTAAAATTAAAAAAAAAACTCAATTGACTATTATTTATTTATTTATCTATTTGTTTGTTATTTAATTTAATTGAACTTGTATATGTTATATGAATTGTCTAATTTCTACTTTTTAGTGAGTTAATTTTTAAATTAATTACTTTAAGTGTAAAATTGTAATATATAGATAATTTTTTTAGGTTTATAGGTGTTAGTATAGTAGGCCAGAAACGGATGTATTTAGCTGGTAGTAATTTTTTCCTTTTATCTATTGATAAAACCACTATGAATCATTCGGACGTAATAAAATATTCGCAATTTATTGGAAATTTTTTTTATTTTTATAGCAATCAACAAAAATGATAAGTGAGAGATTTATTTACCAAGTAGAACATGAAAAACAATAAATAAATACTTATAAAAAACAAACTAATATTTAATTTAATTAGATAATGAAAACTATACTAGTAAAAAATGCATGATATCTGTTAAGTAGTGAATGCATATAATATTAGAAGGTGAGGGGAATGATAAATTTAGTTTGATTAACAAACAATTAAATAAATAAATAGATAACAAAATCAAAAACAAATAATTTAGTTGATAATAAGACATTTCAAAGTCATTTATACAATATATTTTTTACGGTTCCGTAATAATACACACCTAGACCCTTTTAGTCTAATTAAAAAATATATATAGGATATTACCTAATTAATATCTATACCTATTTAATTTTATTAAACCTATGTTTGAGGCCAAGAAAACAATTTAATCGGGTCCCAATTTTGGGGAAATTATTTTTAATTATGTATTTTAACTAAACTATTTAATTATTAACAGGTGGTTGAGTCAAAATAAAACATGTGGGAGAATCAAAACATCATAATACAATAATTAATCTCAATGCACCAAAACTACTTGTGTAATTTTGTTTTGATATTCACTCTAGTTTTTGACCTAGAGCGTCCACAAAAATTTCGTAACGCACTTACTAACAGACATTTTGACAAAACAATTATTATCTCGCCAAATATAAATTTTTAGATGTTTAGTCATAAGGGCTTTTTTGTAGAGCAAAAAACCATGGTTTTGCCTAATTTTTTTAATCAAAATAGTTTCAGACGTTTTTGAGATATTTCGAAAAAAAGAAGCAAATAAACCACTTTTTTTATGCACGATTACAATAGGTACTTGACAAGTATTATTCCATTTAAATACCCAACTATTAAATTTAATTAGTCCACTATTATACTCAAATAACAATATTTTTATAATTAACTTATTGGTGCTTGGTTCAAATAGCGGCATCTTAACTATTAATATATCTAGAGTTGCTTCAAAAATATGAGAATACTTAAAATACGTATATCCTTAATTTATATTGTACAGAGATCGATTTCGCTATGTATGGTAAAGTAAAAAAGGAGAGATTTTATGTGAACGTCATGTCGGATATAAAATTTATTTAAAAACTAATCTTTTAATAGTGGGACAGTATAGTATATGATGAAAATAAACTATTAGTTGACATATTTAATTGAAGAGTTTTTACTCACCTGTAATTATTTATTTTTCGTAATATAAATAAATTGAAGTCTTTATACATATATTATGTATTGTGTTAGAAAAAAATAAAAAGCGACATTTAAACGAATTGTTTTACCTGAGAATTTGTTTTTTATTTCCCCGTTTAAAAAGATATATTATGATGATGTGTATGTGCAGCTACTACTGCGATTACATTATTTTTATAATGGAATGAATCATTTGTCCTTTATATAAGAATAAAAAAATAAAAAAATACTAAGCCGAGAGATTCTTTAAACAAAGGAATTACCTTTACCTTTTTTTCTGAGACAGTAAACAAAAATAAAAATAATCAAGAATTTGTTTGACAGCTTTCTAAATTTTTTCTATTAAATTTTGTTCATTTAACGTGATGATTGCAACGTAATAAAATTATTATATAAAGCTAAATTTATATACATATATATAAAAAAAATTAAACCTAATAGTAAAAATGGATTCACTTAACTCTTAAAACCGAACTTTTCTTGTAGGTTAATTATATTATTATATTTAATTAATTGTTGCTTATTTATTCAACCACTTGTTTTGTTTTGATTTACCACAAGATTTATTTTGATTCAACCAGCTATTAATAATTAATTTAATTAAAATATATAGTATATCTAAATTATTGTCCTCTAAATTGAAACCTAGTTTTAGATTGTTTTTTTGTTCTCGGAAAATAAATAATTAATAAATTTTGTTTTATCAAAATCTTTTGAGTCAAGTTAAACGGATTAATATAAAATTTTGCTTAGATTTGTATATATATAATATACTTAATAATAGAAAGAATTTAATTTTTAGGATAGAATCTAAGATTTTAATAGAAATACTTAATAATAATTGGCACTCACGAAAAGCTCATAGTTATATATTTACGAGGGGTGAACCGCAACCTAATATGCTGTACACCTACTTCCACTTCTACTTCCAAATATTTCCAAGTATTCCAAATATTTCTAAGCACTTCCAAAATACTTCCAAAGAGATGTACACCTTCTTCCAATCGCGGATCACCCCTCGTATATTTATATTCCAGAAAGCACAAATTGGTCTTTTGAACGTTCAAAATCCCGAAACACGTCCTAAATACGTCTTAATTTGGATCGAGTTCCACCATAAACTACTTAGTTTTTATTGCAACATTTTTTCATCAACAAAAATGCTCTGAATCTTACTTAATAATTAACGCATAATGGTTTAGATTAGTTCGATTGTTTAAAATTATTGTATTGTCACCTGAATTACATATTCTTCCATAGTTTCAAAACGATACGACAATTAGAAGTAGGATAAAATCGACTTTCTAGAATTTTTTACATCTAGACCTGTTCCATACAAGTGAAGCTAATATAAAATGTTTAATAAAGATACGTTTATAGTTAACGTTTCTATTTTTTATAGTGGGTGTGGGTGGGGTGGTTTTATTTGCTTACCTTCTGTTTTGGTACCAGGTTTTGACTTGGGTGTCGGTAAGGCTCAGTTTTGCCGCTAATTCCATTCTATCTTGCACGCTTAGGTATTTCTGTCGCTCGAAACTTTTCTCCAGCGTCTGGAGTTGATGGTCGGTAAATGCTGTCCGCGCTTTCCGTTGTTTTTTCGTTAATCCGCCACTACCTTTGTCATCGTCTTTAAGGACTGAAACAAAAAAATATATATATCTTGATTAGTATGAATTTGTAATACTAATTAAATTAAAGGGTGTCTCGAAAGTATATTGTATGATTTATATTTACAAAATGAACCTTTATTTTAAAAAAATTAAATTAATTGCTCTCTGTTTGTCTGGGTAGAATCTCGTAATCAAAATTTGACCCACTTTTTCATCAGCATATATATTTATGGATAGATAAATTATAGAAAATCAACAGGAGGTGAGGACAATTTTAGTGAAAAAATTTATTTTAATGCTATTTTTATTTCATGAAGTATTCGCTTAAAATATTGACCTTTAAGATTTATTTATTTATTTGTTTGTGATACTAATAATTTCTCTACAAAATGTGCATTTGAGGGAAAGAGAGGGAAGTTTAATACTTAATCTGGCGGAGGTTACGTTTATTTTGTCACGCCATTATTAAAGATTGGCAACCAATCAGCGCTCAGGCAACAGGGCACTCGAACACCCTCATGCGTGGCCAAAAATTTACCATTTTTTAAGCATATCTTTATATTTTGTTCTTCCTAAGGGAAGAACCTAAAAATAAAAACATTTTGGAAAATATATGTAACCAGCTGCGAAAGTTCGTCTTTGGCGGGCATCGCTAGCTAAGGAATGCCCTGACCCCCGAGTGGTAATAAATAAAAAATTTAAATTTCCTCATTTCAATAAATTTTATTTGTCACGAACTATTAGCGGGTTTTAGTACAATAATTTAAATTTCTTAATTTTTATAAGTTTTATTTGTCATGAACTATTAAAAGTGGGTTATAAAATTAAAAGAATCACGTCGGCTTCGTCACACAAGTCGATTATAATAAGTTTAGATATAAATGAAAGTTTTTGCCGAGAGTAGCAGAATTTTTATATATTGAAGGAGACAATAAAAGAGTGTGTCTTCTGCTGAATTATAAATTTTATTTATTTATAACGAGACTATAGTTTCGAGTGGCTTTGCCCTCTTCATCAGTCTATTACAATGGATTCACGGGAATTAATTTATGAAATAAATGCACTATTTATAAACACTCTGAAAAACGTTTATTATAAATCGAAACGTTAGGGAGAACATCTTTATCAAAAGAATGTGAAAAAATATAATATTTCTGGACTGAAACATTGAATTCGAAAATATTTAATCAACTTGTAATAAATTTAATTAAAAAAATTGAACCAATTATTTACAATTATTAATGTATACATTGATTTTTTTTGAGCTTCGATTCCGAGATTACTTCTCCATCATCGAGTGTCCTTTGATCATCTTTTAGTCCTTGTTTTTAATAAGAGGAAAACTAATTAAAGAAAAAACCTCTTTTCCGATAATTATTCCAATTCATATTTGTCAATCAATTTCTATCGTCCCAATATCTTATTAAACCAATTATTTTACATAAATTAATGTATATGGTACATTGTATTTTAGCTTCGACTCCGGAGATTACTTCTCCACCATCGAGTGTCCTTGATCATCATTTTAGTCCTTGTTTTTAATAAGAGGAAAAACTAATTAAAGAAAAACCTCTTTTCCGATAATTATTCCAATTCCATTATTCTCAATCAAGTCGATTGGTTTATCCTCCTCCTCCCATCCATCTTTCCCATTCCATGTCCCAATATCTTATAATAAATTTTATTAAACCAACCATTTTACATTAATTAATGTATACATTGTATTTTTGCTTCGATTCCGGAGATTACTTCTCCACCATCGAGTGTCCTTATTCATCTTTAGTCCTTGTTTTTAATAAGAGGAAAAATCTAATTAGATAAAAAAAACTCCTTTTCCGATAATTATTTCAATTCCATTATTCCCCAATCAAGTCGATTGGTTCTCCAGTACCCAATTTCTTAATTAATTATCATTTTATTATATAAATATTTGAATTAAACTATTAATGGGCTTTAAAATAGGCACTAATTGATTAATTTACCAAATTATAATTGAATAAAAACACTACTAATTAAAAGATTTTTCTTTATCATGACAACGCTTGAAAATGACGATATAAAATCACTCCAAAATGAATCATCAACTCTGCTACTCTCGGCTAACAGAATCTTTTTAATTCAATCAATTCATTTACTCTTATACTACTTCACTAGAGAATTTATTTATTTGATATTTTGAAAAAATTCAATAGTTGCGTTTAATAATAATAATTTTCCCATTTCATTTTTTCCGTTCTATATGGAAATCATTCTCAAGTTTTCTCAGTCAATCTATAAAAATTGGAAAATTTCCAGCTGATTGACTTTTATATTCTCTCAATTTTTTCCTATTTACACCCCCTTAGAAACATCTCAAGAGACAGCAGTAGTAGTAGTAATAGTAGATCCTGCGCTTGAAAAAGAAAGACATTGACGCCGCCATCTTGGCAAATAAAAAGAAAAAAAAAACCTGGGGAGAGAATCTTAACGAGAGTAGATTTGATTTAAGCGAACGTGTTGTCGGATAGAAAGTTGTTCGCTCTCTTAAAAAAAAAAAAAATCTTATTTTTCCAGAAGAGCCGAGACACCCCCGCCCTCGCCCAGCCACGTAGTCAGAGAAAAAGGGGCGCAAAACTTTGCTCTTTACTTGAAAACGATGTCGATACACCCCTAAAAGAGAAACATTTCCCTTTCGTTTTGATAAATAAAAAAATTAAATTACAAGATATTCAGCTCAAAAAAAGGGAAATAATATTGAGTGAATTGTATTATTATATTTTGAGCTTAGTTAGGTGGTTAATTAAATGTGCACGATAAATTATTCGTTATATTAAGGAAAGGAAATTACTCGCTCTTTATAGCGTCAGCCGTGAAATCTATATTCCTATTTTCTAACATATGGAAACTAAGGAAAATAATTTTCATTTAAGTACACTCGAGCAGCTAAATCGACTCGCCCTAAGCACGCATACAAAGTTGTTTTTCTTTTAAATGGCCAAGCCGATATTTATAAAATAAATATATCTTTAAAGCTTATTTATTTATCTTTATATTGATATCAATTTCAAGCATATCTGCTCATTACTTTTTAAATTATGTGATCCGAATGGCTGAACTGGAAAAATTGTTGTTCCTAGCTGCTTCGCTACTTGTTAGTTACAATTTCCTTTATAAAAACCAATGTAACCAATTATTCTTATTAATCGATTTTCAGCAATTGACCTGAACACACTAATACGCAAATTGACACAATTGTTTTTAGAAAAATCATGGATACTAAGCCAGAAGTTGCCGCTCAAGTTGTTGCTCTGTTGGAACAGAGCCTTAGCCAAAGAGAAGTTGCTCGTATCAATTGAACTTAAGTCAGTCTACTGTCTCAAGGGTCTACAGAAGGTTTCGGCAGAGACTGGCGTTTCCACTCGGAGACCGAATACCCGCCGCCACTCGGTGCACGTCTGAGAGGGATGACCGTTTTATCGTCACGACGTCTCTCCGAAACCGCCACCTCACTGGTAACAGATATTGTTTTTGTGCCTGGTGGAGGCCGGGGAGGGGGGTCTAACAGCTGACCGTTACATTGCTGACATTCTTCTGCATCATGTTGTTCCTTATAAAGGATTTATTGGGGAAATTTTTACTGATGCATGATAATGCCCGGTGCCACACTGGTGATGGTCACTTGGCAATACATGACCGAAGTCGCTATCCACACTGCTAGAGCGGCCAGCGCTCAGCCCATACGAATCCCATCGAACATATGTGGGACCACCTCAAACAAAGGGTTCGGGAGCTAGAAATTCGGTACCTTCGACCATTGATGAGCTTAAGACAGCTTTGTTAGATGAATGGGAAGGCATCCCTCAAGATTTTATAAAAACTCATCAGGTCGATGCAGGATCGCATGCGGGCTGTTATAAAAGCTAGAGGCAACACAAATTATTAAGAAAATAAATTTTCTTTGTTATGTTTAAAATGTCAATTTTATTTTAATTTTGAACATCCCTACTTTTCCTTTCCTTTACACCCTTTTTTCCTTTCATTGTCATTCAGATCACATAATTTAAAAAGTAATGAGCCGATTTGCTTGAAATTGATATCAATATAAAGCCAAACAAATAAGCTTTAAAGATATATTTATTTTATAAATATCGGCCTGGCCATTTAAAAGAAAAACGACCCTGTATGCGCTTAGAAAGTTGAGTCGATTTAGCTGCTCCCGAGTGTATATTAAATAAAAAAAAAACTTGAATTAATTGAACCATAGACCAGCCTGGTCGACATTGAAATACAAAAAACATCATTTTTGCATGATTTTATTGATATTTTTCTCAGACGCTGTTATGATAAAGGCAAAAAAACAAAAAAGTAATATTATTAAATGTTTTTTAACTGAATAACAGGTGTGGATTCTTTATCTTCACATTTATATTCTATAGAATATAATGGGAGCGTATTGCGATGGCCAGTCTGGGTCCTGACTCTTTGAGAGCTATCTCAGAGATGAAAAAAGTTAATTTCATTTTGTGACTTCTAAGTGGAAGGAATCAATGCCCTTTATAATTTGAAAACCGGATGTGAATATAAAACCGGATATTGTGGTCCCCAGAGTCGTGCGACCAAAAATCAATTCGTCGTGCGTATGTATGTATGTACCCTTGAGTTTGGCAACTATAAGTCTTAAAGCTACGAAATTCGAAACCTAAGCTCAAAATAAGCTAGAAGTAGTGCAGCAAGATTTTGGTTGAAATCGAAATACCGGAAATTGACATTTACATGAAAGATTTTTCGTTTTTTGGGATTTTCTCAAAAATGGACGCTAAGGATTGTTTTTTAATTGGTGTACTTATCAAGTGTCATAATTTGTTAGTCGTGTATAAATTGTAATCCGATTGAAAAAAACAAAGATGGTGTAAATTAGTCATGTCGCAAAATAAATATTTTATCGTCTATATCTCGTATCTGGTAAGTCCTATATCAAATTTGAAACGTATTCTATCTAGAAGCTACAAGAAGTACCACAAGATTTTGGCTAAAATTGAAGAACCGGAAGTATATGTTTACTTGAAGAATATTGGTACTTTGCAATTAATTTGAATTAAGAAAATTTGTGTAATGATTTTAAATAAGGGAGAAACTAATGTGAAAGTCGTGTGGTGACCACACTAGTTGATTTATAATACTTGATCAAGTTTGAAAACGATTTCACTTTTTGAAGTGAAACTTCTTTAGCCACGTATTTGTTTGAATTTATTTAGTTACAATAAAGGGGAAAATGACTCAATAGAGGGAAAATAAGAGATAAGCGCTGATTTTAAATTTCTTGAATTTATTTGTCATTAACTATTAGTGGGTTTTAAAATTAAAGTTTTGTGGGTGAGGCTCACATATTTTTTCTTACCTATTGTATAAATAAATAAATATACCTATTACTAACACTCTACGCGGGATAATAAATAGGTAATAATAAAAATAATAAATAACAATTATTCTTAATAGGTTATTAATGAAATAGAATTGGACTACAGGATAAATACAATGATGAAATGAACATATGCGTGTGTACTTTCTTTATTATTATTTCACCCTTTTACCTTTAGAAAACACACACACACACAGATATTTTCTTTTCAATTCGACCTACAAATACATACATAGCAATTTAATAATAAGCTAGTAATTATAAATACATTGATGAAAAGCTGAAACGTTTTGATCGGATAATCTTTTCAATCCTTTAATATCTCTATTTTATTCATTTTTTTATTATATTTTATTATACAATACCTATAGAGAATAGATTTTTTTTTTATTAAAGCCCCGAGATTTCGTGATCGTTTTAAATAAATTTTAATTCATTTATTGCGGCTCGTGATCAACTTGAATGTATGTATGTATATATATATATATATATGTTGAAGTTGATTCACGCTATCAAAGTGTGTAATGGAAAACGAACATGGCACCGGCACGCACCTAACTGGACTTTTTTCGGCCCTTCAGGTGCATGTCTGTCTGTCTGTATGTCCGATCAGTGGCGTAAGATAAAGTTTTCATCCTCTCTGTCTTTATAAAAGACGAGAATTGCAAGTGAGGGGAGTTTTACTAGCAATGTTATATATGGGACAACATTACACACCAGATCGGACAGTTTATACCCCTAAACTACGACCTGCGGGCCAAATCCGGCTCCTAAAACTTTTCCAACCGGCCCGCGGCTACTACAAAGTTAAATTACAAATATTCACTATTTACTAATTACGTAACACGAATATCAAGACTCTTAGACTTCTGTGTCACATTCTGTCACAGGTATTGTGACGTCACAATATCACTTTTATACAGTATAATTTTCAAAAAAAATTTAGGACATCACAATTTTTAAAATCCCCAGCCTCCCTTCTGTCAAAATTTGTCACAAACCTGAATTACCCCACCCCCTTAAAGTGACGTAATTTATGGACGGCCCCTATTCTGTTTCACTCATCGTTTCCATAATTAAATTATTGAGATGGAATTTTATATATGAAGCTTATAGACCAATGGATGGATTTATTTATTTATTTAAATTTAAATGTATTTACATACATATATACACTACAATGGATGGATGGATAAACAAGGTAAATGAAGAAGTTCTTGGAAGAATCGGAGAAAGAAGAACCTTGTGGAAGAGTCTGAAGAAGAGAAGAGGTCAGATGATGGGGCACACACTGAGACATGGGGGACTGCTTAGGGATATCTTGGAGGGGGAGGTGGGAAAGAAAAGGGGAAGGGAAGAACCAGATTAGAATATTTCAACCAAATAATTGGGGGATATGGGATGCCAGACATTTAGAGAGGTCAAACAGCTGGCGGGGGACAGAGTCGAGTGAGACGGATTGTTGCATCAAACCAGTCTTAGGACTGTATACTCAATGATGATGATTTGACCAAAAAAAATTAAATTAAAATCAGAGTTTTTTCATTCAATATGCCGGACGTTTCGTCACTTTATTTTTATGACATCTTCAGCGGCTTTTGTTCACTATAAATTAAATATTAATGTCATATTAAAACAATAGAGTATTATTAATATAATTTCCGTATAAGTAATATTTTATATCCGGCCCGCTTATAATTTTCAATGTACACATGTGGCTCTATCTTTTAAAAGTTTGGACACCCTTGGTATATAAATATAAAAAAAATCAAAAAACGTTTCGAGAGAATTTCTTTTCTTTTTTTCAGTGGAAAATTGACAAAAAAAAAATAGTTGATTTAAAATTGAAAAAAATAATTGATAATTTAAAAAGTAATATATTTATTTATAAATTAGTTTAAGTAATAAAAATTTAAAAACTGTGAATTTTTTTATAAACAAATTCAATTTTTTGATCAAAAATCAAACAACGTTTCGAGAAAAATATTTCCTTTATCAATGGAAATGGGGAATAAAAATGTAGTTGATTTTACAGAAGGAATTTATTTATTTATTTATTTAAATGAAAAAATTAAATATAGATTGTATAATAAATATTAAAAAATAAAAACTCTTTAAAAAACAATCAAAAAATAGGTTTATTCGAAACCAAACGTTTCGGGAGAATTTCTCCTTTTTTAATGGTAAATTTTTTGAAAAAATAAAAAAAAAGTTGCTTCTCTCAGTGTTGCTTTCTAAATTTTAGAGGGAACAACTTTTTTCTTTTTCTTTTTAAAAAAAAATTCCATTGAAAAGGGGAAATTCTCCCGAAACGTTTGGTTTCGAATAAGCGTGTTTTTTTATTGTTTTTTAAAGATTTGTATTTTTTAATATTTATTTATTTATTTGATGTAAAATTGAAAAAATAATTGATATTTAAAAAGTAATATATTTATTTTTAATTTATTTAATTAATTTAATTTATTTATTTTAATTTTAATTAATTTAATTTAATTTATTTATTTTAATTTTAATTAATTTAATTTAATTTATTTATTTTAATTTTAATTAATTTAATTTAATTTATTTATTTTGATTTTTAATTTATTTTTAATTTAATATATTTATTTTAATAAAAATTTAAAAAGTGTGAATTTTTTTTATAAATAAATTTAATTTTTGACCAAAAATCAACAACATTTCGGGAAAAATATTTCCTTTATCAATAGCAATTGAGAATAAAAACATAGTTGCTTTTAAGAAGGAATTTATTTATTTATTTATATCAATAAATTTTAAAAGTTTGAATTTTTTTAATAAATCGATCCGGGCTACTAAATAGAGCAATTAAACCGGATTAGCGGCCATATATAGTAGAGAGAGCGAGTAGTTTCTGTTTAGGGAAACAATTATCGCTGACACACAACCTTTCTAAACTCGTATTAATTTATTTAACTGATTATTATCATCTCTAATTTTTTTTTTCGTAATAATTATTCACACAGATAAAAAACTAAAATCTACATAATTAATACGTTGCTTCTGACTAAGTAAGAACCCGGGGCAGGTGTGAGTGCAATATTTAAATACAAAAGCGCACATACACATCACGAAACTCGAACACGTTTCGGTATTTTCTAATATATTTTAATTAAGAGTAGTTTTCGATGATCTCGTTGAGATAACGCCCAATACGATAAGTTTTTGTTTTTCAGAGTGGCAACGGGGCTGAAAATTGAAACAAGCGTTATGTTAAACTATAAAATTATACCCATTTGCATATCTGATCAGAAATTGATCCCACGTTCTTTACCTACATAAATATAGTAAACATTTCAGTGGCGTTTGTTTAGTTAAGTACCTACAATATATATATACAGAGTATATAGCTAAAATGCCACTGAAATGTTTCCTATGTTTGTTTAGGAAGAAAATTAGAAAGAGTCATGCATAGGGTGGGAGAAAGGAAGCCGTTTAGAGGATATATGGTAAATGAACAGGCAGGTTGAAAGAATCAAGTGGATCAACTGTTTTTTGAGACTATATGCTTAAGGGACCGGCTAGCGAGGTTTCAACTCATTTAGTTAGAATTTACTTTATTTAATTTTCTAATGAATGTTCGGCTCCAGAAACTGACAATCTCTGGTTCTACAAAACCTCGCGCATGCGCAGGACAAAATTTCGTAACAAGCAACCATGAATCGTGAGAGGCAAAACAAGATTACCCCAGGAGGTAACCAATCCACCCACCCTCGAGTGGCAACCGGGCATTCGGATTCTGGGGGACCCGGACCATCACGAAATCAAGGAAGAAACAATGGAAGAATAACGCCAAAAATCCATACATACCTGGGCACCTTTAACATCAACACACTCATCCGGCCAGGAAAATTACATAGCCTGACCATGGAACTCGATAAACAAAAAATCAAGATCCTGGCCTTGCAAGAAACAAAAGCTTTGCGTGATCCCAAGGGTCCAAACGCAAAAAAAAATAATGAATGTTAGATCATTTTCTCTAACAAATAAAATATATATCAGGAAAAATTCTCCGTTGTAAATTTGGAAAAAAATAGTTGCTTTAAAAAAGAAATATAAAAGCAACTATACACAACTTACAGAGTATAATAAAAATTAAAATCCGTGGCCTAGTTGGTAAGGCGCTTCATTGCCTAAAGAGAGAGACACGGGTTCGAATCCCTGCCGGGTGCTCAATTGCATTTTTTCCTTTTCAAAAAATAATAAAATAATTTTCTAAATGTAGAATTATTCATAAGAAATTATTGATTTCATTATTTAACTTTCGCGGTTTCAAATGACTTTAAGAAAAAAATTTTTATTTAACAATTTTTAAGACTGGTTTGATCCCGAAATTTGTATTATACATAATCATACGACCAATTGTAAAGTTTCGCCAATTTTATTGTGGCTTTATCAAGCCTCTATACAAAAAATAAATACAAATGAATAACTCAAAATCACCAAAAAAATCAACCCAGACATAATATAATAAAACATCAATTCCTTGATCAAATTTTTAAAACACTTCGTCATTCAATTTTTTCTTGCTAATTTGATCAAGGTAATTATATTATACTAGCTGACGCCAGGGCCTTCGGTCTGGCGTCACCTAGCCCCTGGCGGGAAGCGTCTCGTTTTATGGTTAAAATTTATATATAGATAATAGCTGACCCCACCACGTGTTGCTATGATTATATATTGCTTATCTGTCAAAATTCATTTGATCAAAAATTTAAATATAAGTATTTATAAAATAATAGTTTTGAAAATGCAAATAATTATAGAATAGGTATTAAAACAGTAAATGAATTATATATTATTTGTCAAAATTGTTCCCTTAACCAAAAATAATATTGACATAAGATTTCCAAAAATCTATTATCGGCCATCTTGTTTGTTTGCATTTACCCCCCCCCCCCCCCAGAGAGGCGCTGGCGTTGTTTCCTGGAAAAAATATTTTTTACGATATCTATAAAAACTCTATATATTAAAACACTCGTGTATTTGAATGGAATCATGTGTGAAAATTTCAAAGAAATCGGTGAAGAACTTTCGGAGATCCTTCAACGTATCACTTAACGCGTAACAGTACATTTTTATTTATATAGATTATGCCTGGGTTGATTTTGGTGATTGTGAGTGATTCATTTGTATTTATTTTTTGTATAGAGCCTGATGAAGCCACAATAAATTGACGAAACGTTGCAATTTAATACGGTGTTTAATTGTTTCCTTTTTTCCTCTGATTTGTTACATCTAATACTGATAATGGAACTGAACAATAATAATAATAATAATAAAAATTATTTTACGATCAGCGCTTAAAGTTTCCGAATATACTAGTAGAATTATATTCTCGAAATCGAGTGGGTTGATTGTTCGTCGTTCAATGAGTGGGTGGGTGGCATGTGAAAACAGGGTGAATGGTAAGTAAGGGCGCGTGTTTCAGCCGGCAGGGTTTCACGAAAGGCCGCAGTTAAGGTGGCAAATTAACAGTTAGGGGTATTTTGTTACTGTTTAGGAGAACAATGTCCGATAAGGGAACACGCGAGCCTCCAAAAGGACGGTCATTTAGCTCTCCACTAACACACCAGCAAGGGTAATTAATTTATTTATTGATTAATAATAAGTAACTTCAAGTTGGGTTATTATTATTCAAACCCCCTCTCCCTGCACAGAACATTAAAGCAAACGATCCCAAGTGATAATCCCCAGTACATTTCACTTTAATTTGATAGTTAAATGGCGATTTAAGGGTGGAATTTTAAAAAAACACTTGGCTCGATAATATCTAGACAACCTCTTCAATTCCAGAAAGCCCATTCAATCAGAGCATTTTTACTTATTGGCAAGTACTTTATTTATATACATTAGTACTTATCATAATCATTAAGAGAATTCCTTATTAGGGTTCCGTATATTAGTTAAATAAAAAAAAAAGTTTTTTTTGGCAAATTATTTTTGCCTAGCCGAATAGATTTAAGCTAAAATGTTAAATATTTGTATATAATAATCTCTACACTCAAGATTTCTTTTAAATTAGAAACCAAAGTAGATAATTATTATCTATTGAGAATTTGGTAGGGGCGTGGCATAATACTGCCCTACGGTGGCTAGTTTAAATTTAGACCACCAGAGAGCGTATTGGGATCCTCAGTTTCCCACGGAAACTTTGATAGGGTCGTGGCTTAATTTTTTTCCCTACGGTGGCTAGTTTCAATTTAGACCACCAGATAGCGTATTGGAATTCTCAGTTTCTCAATAAATGAAAAGGATATTTTTGTAACAAGTTCGGTCTGTAACCACTTAGCCAATCATCATGCGTTTTGTATTTATAGAGCATACCATGAAGCAGGCTTAAGCCTAATTTCAATCAGTATGTTAATAAATAATTAAATTATTAATTTTTATTTATATAAGAGCAAAATAATTTTGAAACTTCCTCAATATGTCCGTGTTAGAATAAGGCGTTACATTTGTAGGATAATTCCCTAGAAATGCAAAAACAACCCACCGGAAGGGCGGTTCAAAGAATAAAAATTTTATGCTTTTGATTCAATCTCAAACAAATTTTATTATATATAAAATTAATAATTCAATTATTTATTAACATATAGAAATGAAACTTTGCTTAAACATACTTCGCGGTATACTCTATAAATTAAAAAAACCCGCATGACGATTGGATCTGTGGTTTCAGACCCACCACGTTACAAACATACCCTTTACATTTTTTCAATAAATAGATGAATAGATGGATAACCCTTTTTTTAGATGAAAAATATCTAAAAATAATAGAAATTTGATAGAGAAGTGAGGCAACCCTAAGGAATTAAAAAACTAACAATAATTTTATTATAAAACGATGTTTCGTAAGATCTTTCTTCTTTTCTCAGGGCTTAAAAAGGGTCAATTAAGACACCTTTTTCTTGTTTCTTTTAACACTGTTCTTTGGATAATAATAATGACGAAGACGCTTAGTTTATAGGTTAAAAAACTATTTGCCAAAAAATGACTAGGCAAATAGAATCTATTTGAATAAGTAAAATGGTTTTGTATGAAATGTATATACTAGTATATAACGAATTGGCATGTAAGTACTGTAATTTTATTTTATCAAGGCCGGCCCCTTTTTTTGATAAAGTGGGAGGGCTGAAACTCGTAGAGGCGGATTCCGAGGGTTTTTCTCATCAGGCATGCGCGGACCAAATCTGCAAAATATTCGCCAGCTTATTTGCAAACCTGTTGAATTTCTTCCATCATTATGATCATTCGGAGGGGAAGGGACACAATTTTGACAGCAGCTGTCAAAAAGTCAACGAATCGTGAAATCTACGACAATGATTATCGGTTCTGTCGTTCCTAGAATTGATTGAAAAAAAACAGGTATTTTGCCCAGCATAGGGACGTACAAAACAGCAACAACAACAACAATATTAAGTGAAATAGAAAATATACCGTTTATTTCGATATATGATTTAATTAAAAAAAACTCTACCTACCTATCTAATTTACTTAAAAAAATTACAAATTGAAATTTTATATAATATTAAGAAAATTAAGGAGTTGTAATCATATGGGAAGAATCAAGTAATCATAGTTTTCAGTAAAGTTTTCTATTAACATAAAAAAATCAATTAGTTGAAGGGAACTCTAAATAGTACTTTAAATTACTAATAATACTATTTGTATATTTTTCTGCTTAATAGAATAACTAGATATACCTATTTTATAAACAAGTTAAATTTTTTTTTTATAAATTTTATTAAACCAATTATTTTACATTAATTAATGTATACATTGTATTTTTGCTTCGATTCCGGAGATTACTTCTCCACCATCGAGTGTCCTTATTCATCTTTAGTCCTTGTTTTTAATAAGAGGAAAAATCTATTTAGATAAAAAAACCTCTTTTCCGATAATTATTTCAATTCCATTATTCCCCAATCAAGTCGATTGGTTTCACCCCTCAATCTCAGTTAAATTTTTTATGGATTATCAATTTTTAAAATGTTTTTATAATAAATAGATTGAGGGAAAAAAGTTTCAACTAGAACCTTGCTTTAAAAATGTCTAAAACAAAATGATTTTTCGGTCAATGAGTCTAAAAGACGTAGTAATTTCGTTCTTGTTTGTATTTCAAATATAGATAATTTGAATTCCGAAATTTCGGTCGAAAAATTGATAATTTTTCAAATGAATTTAATAAGATTTTCAGAGGTTGTTTTGATAAAGGCATTTAATAAATAAAGAGGGGATGGATAAAATAATGAGATTTTCAAATATTTCATTGTTTTAAAATCCGTGTTTCTGTAATTAAATTAAATATAACAAGCTATTAAAAATATAATATTTTATATTAATTAACGTGGGATAAATTCAATTTCTTTAATGTGAATATATAATTAATTAAAAGGAACTATTAGTGGGTTTTACAATTAAAAAAAAATGATTGATTCAATAAAATTAATTAAGAAGAAAAACACCTGTTTCTTTGTTTTTGCCTTTATACTATCAACGTCTGAAAATCTCAATGAAACCATTTAAAAATTTGCATTTTTTAAATTTATGAACCTGAGATTCTGAAATTTAATAGTTCAAAATCTAATCAATTAGTAATACAAACATTTCGGTACAAGAATTACTTTTCGTTCTTTTTTGTATCGGAATCTAGACACTGATTTTAAAAGACATGAAATTTTTGAAAATTCAATTTTTTATCCAAACCCATCTTTTTAATCGACTTTGAAAAAGGAGAAGGTTATTAGTTGAAATATGCCTGTATCTTAATAACCTCTGAAAATTGTAATAGATTCATTTGAAAAATTTTATTTTTCGACGTGAAGTTTTGATGTTAAATAATTCAAATTATTTGTCAGTATTTGAAATACAAACAATTTGACAAACGCACTGATAGAAAAATAAATGCTTGAAATAATTCTATTTCAGACATTTTTAAAGCAACAAATTAAAAGAAACTTATCGAACGGTTTTTGAGATAAGAAATTTAGTACATGTGTACCTACAGTTTGTCAACACAAACTTGTGTGCCGTATTTTAGCTCATTAATTGTACCAGAATCCAGACTCAAAACCATCCAGATTTTAAAACAATGAAATTTTTGTAAAATCAATTTTTTATCCAACCCCTCTTTTTAACCGACTTTGAAAAAAAGAGGAGGTTTTTATTTTATAAATGCCTTTATCTTAACAACCTCTGAAAATTTTATTACATTCATTCGAAAAATTATATTTTCGCCATTTTTGGACCTCAAGTTTTGATGTTTAAGAATTCAAATTATTAGTATTTGAAATACAAACAGCTTGACAAACACATTGACAGAGAAATAATTTTGTTACAGACATTTTTAAAGCAACTAATTAAAAGAAACTTAGCGAACCGTTTGAGATAAGAAAAAAAATTGAAATTTAGTACATATGTACTGTAACTTGATTGCCGAGTTTTAGCTCATTAATTGTACCAGAATCCAGATACTAATCTTACAACAGTGAAATTTTTGAAAATTCAATTTTTTATTCAACACCTCATTTTACTTATACCTAATAAATGCCTTTATCATAACAACCTCTGAAAATTTTATTAAATTCATTCGAAAAATTATATTTTCTTTATTTTTTGACCGTAAATTTTGATGTTAAAGAATTCAAATTATCCCTATTTCAAATACAAATTATCACTTTTTCAAATACAAATTATCACTATTTCAAATACAAATTATCACTATTTCAAATACAAATTATCACTATTTCAAATACAAACAACTTGCCAAACACAGAAAAATAAATGTTTGAAATAATTTTATTACAGACATTTTGAAAGAAACAAATTAAAAAAAAAAATAGCAAAAGGTTTGAGATAAGAAAAAAAAATTGAAATTTGGTACATGTTGTACAGTTTTTCAATACAAGCTTGTATGGCGAATTTTAGCTCATTAATTAATCCGGAATCCAGACACTGATTTTAAAACAATGAAATTTTTGAAAATCCAATTTCTTTATCCAACACCTCTTTTTATCAGTCTGAGTCCAGTTAGCATATTATTTGATAAATGCCTTTATCATAACAACCTCTGAAAATTCTATTAAATTCACTCGAAAAATTATGTTTTCTTCATTTTTCGACCGTAAGTTTTGATGTTAAAGAATTCAAATTATCAGTATTTGAAATACAAACAACTTGACAAACACACTGACAGAATATTAAATGCTTGAAATAATTTGTATTTCAGACGTTTTTAAAGCAACAAATTAAAAGAAACTTCAATGATTTGTACCGAGTTTGAAATTAATAATATTTTAACCCGCTTAGATATGGTAAAAACAACAAACAGTGCAGCACCTATAAGTCATAATAGCTTGTTAAATATAGTTATATATTCTGGATCAGCAATTAATTTCTATAGATATTTAATTACCAAGAGAGATAATTTTTACTAGCGGTATTTAATAGTTTTATTATTTAATAACCACTTTTGCTGATTAACCTACCCTGTTAAGTTTCTCTCTAATTACTCTACGCGGGTGAAGATCGATGACGAATCAATTTCCAAGGTGGATGCCAATCTTGGGCAAGCCAAGCCGTATGAATGGAAATAATTTTATTACCTTTATGTAAGCCAGGAAGGGAATTTTAATAATTATCATGAAAGAATACATTAACGTGTTTCTTATAGGTCAAAAGTGGAAATTGGTGTTTCTGTAATATATTCGATCAAAAAAGTGAAATTGAAGGAAATTAATCATATTTTGCGTGTTTGGATATTTTAATATTTATTATTTAAATTTGATCATTCTTATAGTGAATAAATTCGATTTAGAGGAGTATAGAAGCGTACCACGTCAAGTTGTTTGCATTTCAAATACTGATAATTTCAATTCTTTAACATCAAAACTTCCTGCCAAAAATTGGAGAAAATATAATTTTTCGAATGAATTTAATAAAATTTTCAGAGGTTGTTATGATAAAGGCATTTATCAAATAAAGAGGGAGATAAATTTATAACGTACGGAGAATTTGCCACTGCTCGAAGCCCTTAAAAACTTAGTAAATTGGATTGTATCTAACTTTCTGAGATTTGGCCCGTGATCCCGGCTTCTTTCCTTCTACTCTATTCTTTTCACGATGGAGGGGCCATCCCATACAGGCCTTTAGGGGATGCACCTTCTGGTGTAACTCCTTCTCGCATCAATATCATTAAAAAAAGAGATGTAAAATTAAAAAAAAATGTATTTTAAAAAATTTCCTGGATTCCGGTATAGGTAATTAATGAGCTAAAATTCGGCACACAAGTTTGTATTGACAAACTATACTTACACATGTAGACCTAGCATATATTAGGTAAATATATTATAGTACCTACCTACCCGAAAGACCGAGTTTCGCTCGGGTTTTAGTAATTGTTTATTTGAACAACTAATAGTTTTGTTTTGATTCAACTTCATGATTCATTTTTATTCAACCACTTGTTAATAACTAGTTTAATCATTATAAATCCTATCAAAATATATTATTTTTTTCACAAAATGAAGCCTCTGCTTTTTAAATTTGATTATTTTTATTCTATTAATTAAATTAATAAAGCTCTTTTAGGTTTATTTCCTATTTGTTAAAGCAAAGTTTCGGCTTTTTATTTTAAAACTTCTTCAGGTTCAGTACAAATTATTTATTAGGATATTCACCCAATTTATTTTTATTTCAGAACAAAATTCAAGGTGGAGAATTGATATATGGTATATTAACTAATTAACTAATTCTAATTAGGTTGCCATGGCAACAACAATGTATTTATTATTATTGATACAGGAAATAAACAAACGTGTTCTTTGGTCTAACTAACCATAAACTAATTTATTTATAATATATATTGAATATTAAAAGTTACATCAAGAAGGTTTGATTGAAACAGTACACTCAGATTGTAAAATTTTAATCATAAATGAAATTGTTCAATCTATAGGATCTCCAGCCAAAACTTCTAATTTAATAAATCCTGTAATGCTAAAACCATTTGCCAAGAAAAGCATTTTGGCAAATAAAATTTCCTAGGCATAAAGCTTTTTGTCTGAAATTACCAATAATATATTACATATATAGTGTTTTTGCGTCAATGAGTGATATTGCTTAATTTTATTTGGTAGTTAATAGATGATGGGTGTGTGATAGTATCTTAGTGATGACATCCCGAATCTTTAGTACTAATTCTTGGGGTTGTGCGGCGGGCGTGGGATGGGGGATATAGTAGTTGGGGCCTGATTTACATGGGCCTCGTTAATTGTGCTGTGCTAGCCCTCGATAACAGCCGCTTGATAACGCAGCTATAATTTAATCCCAAGCCAGCACACGGGTGTTTGTCTTGGGGGCTGACATTTCAATTCGTCTTGTCTTGATCATTTGTAACGGACAAAAGAACGTAAAAAAAGAACTTTGTTATGTTAATGGCATTTGTACACAGCACATAATAGAAGAGATTATTATGCTATTCGATGGCAAATAGAAGGGAAAATCGAAAATTCCTGACTAACAAAGATATCGGTTTCTTTTTTATATTGTAAGAAGATTGAATTCCAAGATTTGTACTCAAGACAGTAAACGAGAAATAATACGTGAATAAATAGGGGTTGAAGAATACAAACTTTGGTATAAGAGGAAATAAGCCAAAATTTATCCCACTATGTTTTCTAAACTAACAAAGGATTATCATTTTTGTTAAAACTTTGCTACTTTATTTGATATATGGTACATTTATTAGTTTTCTTTGACTGACAACTTTTTTACCAAACATATATAAAAGATTGATGAATTGTACCTACTTATAACACACAGTTAACTCTAACATCTTCTATACAAACACGTGACGACAATTTTAGATTGAACGAGAAATAACACGTGAATGAATAGAGGGAGGTAAAGAATACAAACCTTGATTTAACCCAACAATAATACAGAGCCAATAATTATCCCTCTGTGTTTTTTAAACATAACACCAACAAAGGATAATTATTTCTTGTTAACACTTTGGTACTTAATTCGATTTATTTATTAAATATTATCTTTTGAGTGATAACATTTCTACCAAACACATAAAGTTAGATTAAAAATGATCATATTGTAGGTATATTTTAATTCAAATAGTTGATAGAAATAGGCCAAAATTAGTAAACCCGGAAAATTGGCTATCCAGTCAATCAATTGCCTTTTGAATTTTGAAGAAATTCAAAATTCGAAAGTACTTAACAACGCTGTTTTTAAACTATATATGTGTTTAAATTTAGAATCACTAGATCGCGAAATTGTACCAGTGAAGATTTACCATAAATCTTTGGGAAAAATATTTAGCGCGATACATTTGTCAAAGGGATCACCTGCCAGATTAGCCAATTTAACAGGATTGTTAATTTGGGGTTCGATTCCCGAGGGGATAAAAACAATCATTCTGACATATAATTAAAAATAATCCATTCCTTCTCGGATCAATGACAACTTATTGTGGATTTTCTAAGAAATCACGACAGTTAACTCGTGAAGACAATTAGAAGCCAAAATATCACGAAATACCTTCCTTATGAATAATGAACCCGAAAGAATTTTCCAGACTATCTAATGACATCCTTTAAAGTCTCAAACTTTGTCAAAAGTTAGGGTTTAACATGTGACCGCAAGTTTCTATCATTCAGTCTGTATAATATTTTAAAATGATACTAATATAAGTCTATTAGATATCCTTTTTTTTAGGATGAGTCAGTCATTCATATTCCCATTCATTTTTTGTTCCAGAAAGGGAAATGTCTGTGTTTTAATATTTGGGCCCCACCTAAATAAATAGCCGGCGTTTTTCGCTCTAGATTTTTGAGTGCATTTTTCGGTCTGAGTGTCGCCGATTATGGAAATAAGATTTTGGTGAAACGGAGGGTGCATCATCTCCCCTATTTTTGAAAATCGATGGCCTCACGCAACAACGATTTCGAAAGTCCCACAGTAGCCGCACAGTCCTTAGCTAATTATATTTATCTGCCCTTCAGTTATATAAATATTGAGAAGATGGAAATGGAAAAAAAACACCAAGACTAACCTTTTTGATCGGTGGTTGTTACGGTTGGTCATGATTTATAGGTTTCTCCTCCGCCCCAATTAATTACTTAGGTTAATTACCCACAAGCGCCTTCTGTTCTGGACAACCTGCAGAGATCTCTATCGTCCAAGGAAAACGGACGATATATTTTATATTCTCATTCTGAAATTATGATATTGAACTAATTCATCAAGACGATATGCATCAACTGGATTTATTATGTGTTTATTTATAGCGAACTAGAGTGAGTAGGTACATGTAATTCAAAACTCAGATGTATTTTTTGAGATTTAAATAAAGCTCTATTTAAATTTGTTTCCCGTTATCTATAACATTGATAGTGATGTCTAAATTACACCATCTAAGTTTTATGCAAGTTTTCAGCACTTTTTTAAAACTTCAAGTAAAAATATTCATTTAATCCGGATTATTCGGGTATTTGGAATATTTTAATATTTTCCAAAAAATATAGGTAGATACTATCAATTGGACTGCGTTATGCATAACTCGACCAAACACCAAATTGTCGATTTTAAGATAATATAGGGCATCTGGTGTAACCTAACTATAAGAAACTCGAGGATATATATATAGAAACTTTTATTTTAAATGAAATAAAGAAAAACTAAACTCCAATTGAATTGATATTTGTAAAAAGGAATATATGTTACAAAACTCAAATTTTACATGAGAGATTATAAAGGTGTAGTACTTTAATTGGGGTTGTTCATAAACTAAAGAAACAAATTCAGATAAGTGATATAAAAAAGCCACTTAAATCCAAGTGTCCAAAATGCTGATTGAATTCAATTTAATTTTTAAAATAAATAGTAATTAAAATAAATAAAACTTCTAATTAACAATTAAAATAAATAAAACTCGGAGAGACTTTAATTAAATGGAAAGCACTAAATGTTTATATTATTAAATTATTATTAATTAATTGTTTATATTATTGGTTAAATTAGTTTATTTTCAATTAAATGTATTAATGTAAAATATCAATGAATTTTGAAAATTATGTTTCGTTATTAATATTCCTTTTAAATTATGTTTTGATGTTTCAAATTTAATAGTTTTTTATATTATATTTAATCTGTTCTGTTAAGGAATCACGAGAGATTGTCTGGTACTAAATCCGAGCTGTCATGGATAATTTTTATTACATGTCAGAAGTCTTATATTGACCTCCTGAATGAATCATTCCACACCAACTCAACACAATTTTAACACATTTTTGACCTCACCATCTCAGATTTTAATGAAATGTATGTATCTACCAAATTTAAATGTGAGATGGTGAGGTAAAATCGATGTGTTGATTTGACCTGGAATGACTCGAATGGGACTAGAGTGCCAAAAACCCTATCTCATATATACCACGCCAAATATTTCACTCAATGATTTAAATTTAAAAATGAAGTTCGGATTTAATAGAAAACAATCTCTGGTGATATTTAAAGAAATTTCAAGTCCGCTACCATCATAATCGTGGAATAATGGTAACAATGAATTTATTTACTTATTTCCCTTGTACAAAACTCCTTCATGGTCATTTATCTCTTCAAAACTACACATCCATTAGCTGTTTCCTTTTTTTCCCATCATCACTTATCAGTGCTCGTATATCTATTGATATCGTGCCGATATGGGCCCCCAAGTCCCGGGGGCAGGTTCACCCAAAATGGTCATTAGGTAGACAATTTTATAAATGTGTGGCTCAATTCGTAAAAACGTAAAAACGCAAGGCCCATTAAAATTTATGACAGCGCCAACAGATGGTGTAAAAGAGTTTGTAACGAACAACAACAACACACACTCGGGGTCTTTCTTTCTCTCTCAGGTTAATTAACACAACACATCAGAGAACAGCCGCAGACCAATTTGATAAATATGATAAGAATTTTAAGTGAATGAAAATAATTTACTTCCTTCTTTCTCTCTGTCTAGAAGTCTATTTTTATATTCTGTGTGACAAATTCTTCTATATAGGACAGATAAATTCACGTTTTGTAACATTGGTTGTTTGTAAGTGTTTCGACTGAAGAAATCATCTAGATTAGATTTTTAATGGGACACAAACAGCATATTATTTGACTTCCGTTAGTCCTTGAATGTCTCTCAATCAATCATCAATCGGATGATATTTTTTTGTTATTTAATATATTGGTCAATTTAAAAGAAGATTTAATATTAATGTTGTTTTTAGAAACGGCACATCAGAAACTTTGGTATGTTATTTCTAATGAAGACAAACTGAATTAACTAGCTTATTTTGAAAAGAGAGACATACCAAAAAAATAAATTAGAATGTTCCGTGTGATTTTCTAAATTGACCCGAAATCCAATGTTCCCCTTTAAAAGAGTCCTGTTACTACACTTGTTTCACGAAAATGTGTGTGTTTTTAATGGCGCCTGAATGGAAGACCTTTTTCTTTCTAAAAAAAAGCACAACCTGACCATTAGGACCTATTGATGGGTTATAAAAATCCTCCGGGTCAGGTAGACAAAACAGCCAGGTGAAATTTTTTGCTCACTCTGCTACTGTTTTCAACCAAAAAAAACAACATAACATAATCAAACTAATAATAAACCGCGATGGAATCGTAGAAATATAGTTGGCGTGTGAAAAAGTAGGTACAGGGCGGGCACAGGGTGATCCGAAAATCAAGCGTCCCGTCTATCTTGCGATTATCGGTGGACACGCGGGTCTCGTGTTTTTTAAGACCGATTCGTTTCGTGTGATAAAACCCGAGCTGGCCACCCTTATTTCCCGCCCCCTCCTTTGAACTAACCCCTTATACATTTTATACCGAGTACAAAATGCTTTCCATTAAAAGGTCCACTTAGGTGGCGTGGTGTCCGTCCGTGTGGGCTTCGGTTGCACGCAATCTTCTGATTAGACTGCTGTATGGGCGCACACACTTAAACATTTCCATCTACATGTCGCGTAACGCTTACGATTATTTATTAGCCTCTTTGATTACACCAACTTGATAGAACACACCCAAAAACCCACCCAGAACTTTGGATGAATCACAGAAAATAATAATTGTTTTCACAACAACTAAAATACGATGATTTCTTAAATCAAATTCCATCTTATAATTGATTATTATATTACACAAACAGAACATAACACGTATTATGAGAATATAATATTCATGTTTGATTATGTAAATAATGAAATATAATATCATGAAGAAAAATTATGGGTAATTATTTATTATTTATTTGAAAATTAATTTTCTTTTTTTTAATAAGCAAGATTTAAATCAAAATTGGGTAATTTGAAATAGCTAACAAGTGATGGTGAATTGATTAGGTTATGTATTATATAATCACAAGTGTTGGTAATTAAGGGTTGATTTTATTGAACTAAGAAGCCGAGAAAAACTAGAAAAAAGTTTCAATTTATTTTGTTAATTTTACCATAGATCAGTGGCTCCCAAACGTGAGTGAATATTAATTTGATGGGCCCTGAAACTGATAGGACGATAGTCGCAAGACGATTTTGACAATATCTCAAACACGGTTCGTTTTATTGACAAATTCCGGGTACTTTTTGATCAGAGTAGTATTTGATGGTTATTGTATAAGGTGGGTCGCAACTGACTTAGAGGTCTAGACAACTTTGAGTACCACTGCCATAGATGGTACAACCCAAAAATATTCTTGGGATCGTCCATGATTTAATATTTCTTAAAGGGAATGAGGTTGTCTTGATGATAATAACCATATGTATATCTTGTTGATGTGGTTCTTTACAGATAATTCCACATTATTTGTGAGAAAGATTTCTGACTTGTCTTAATGTATCTTCTACTTCTTTGAATTAGATTATGTACCTAACTATCAGTTATTTTTTTAGATAACAAGGACTCTATAGATATATTTGAAAATTCCTTTTTAACACTGTATGCATTCTTCCGATTTCTTGTATGGATAAATGTCGAGTTTTTCTTTTGCCTCATTTCATCCTCTCATTTGCTTTGTTAAGTTTGGTGATTTCCAAATTCAATAAATAGGAAGATATCCAGAAGTGGGAGTTTTACTCTCTAAGTTTTTATTTTAAAATTGTTGGTTTTCAAAATGTATCGTAAGTTCCGATTACTTTATATTTTGGAGTTCAGATAAATCCACTACATTAGCAAATGACATTTTTAAGCCTGATACAATTTGTTTTAAATAAAATATTAGTATCTTCTTATTCTTTCTTATAACACATCACTCAATTAGTTCGTAGGATGACTAATAAAACAACAACTTTTAGGCAAAATTCGACTTTATTCATCAACATAGTTTATTCCAACGCATCTCTAATATTGCGATGGCTTTTTTGTAGAACGATTTATCTTTGGTCTCAAAATAAGCTTCAGTTTCGCAAACCATTTCTTCATTGGGGCCAAACCTCTTTCCCTGGAGCATTCTTTTTAGTTCTGCAAACAGATAGTAGTCGCTGGGACCCAGATCTCGAGAGAACGGTGGATGGGGAAGCTATTGAAAGTGAAATTGGTGAAATTTTGCCATTATTGTGTATCTGCATTTGGGGTCGTTTTTCGCAACTTATGGCTCAAATATTATTATGATTATAATTAATCAATTCTGCCTCAACTTGTGATTTAATCACTAAAAGTAAAATCTCTTTTATATCTTCTAAAATTCTAAGCTTAGATAAAAGAAATTTCAGAATGCGAGAAAATAAGATTTGGCTTAAGAAATAGCATTGAAATATAAAAAGAGTGTTTTATAAATCTAAAGGGTGAGGTTAGGATATATATTAAAGAGAATCTCAAAATTTTTAGACCAAAAATTAACGATATATGATTATTTGAAAAACACCCTATTCATCTGGCTCACTCTGTACCTACTTTCTAAAAAAAAATAATCAATTATTCTATACATCTCATGTGTACCGTACATATCCAATTTGTGTTTTAGTTTTATTATGCACTAAAAAAAAATAATAATATATAATAAAGCGCTTGTTTTTATAAATATAATATAATTGCGATTGTAAATGGAATTACGAGTGAAAGAATTTTTTTTATCTTGGGAATGAACGCAAAAGAGCATACAACTATACTATTCAATTGTAACGTTTCATAATTATTTAATAACTGCATAAATAAATAAATAAATAAATAAACATGGTCTTAATTAAAAGAAAGAAATGTTAGTCTAATGGCAATTTAATCTGATTTTCTCCTATTGTTATTTTTGATGTTTTCCCACTTTAAGGTTTATTTATTTATTGTTTTGTTCAATTCAAAAATAATTATTTGATGTGACCTAGGAAGGATTTTGGAACTTGGATGATTCCGATTAATTAAGGTTATATTAGAAGTGTGATTGTAATCAGGGTTTTATCACGATTTCTCTGGAACTACTGATGTTATTAGCATGAAATTTAGTAGCAAGGTTAGTTTTAATTGCTAAGAAGGGTTTTTTAAAAATTCCAATTTTAAAGGGATGAAACTAGGAAAAACAATGAAAATAACAAATTTCATTACAATTCCTACGAAACTATTGTGATTAGAAACTTGAAAGTTGGCATGAAAAGGCCATTTTTAGGAAACAAATGTTGGGTAAGAAAGATGTTTTTAAAAATTCAAATTTTTTATGGGTAAAAACAAAGAAAACAAAAATTCAAAAATTACGATTTGTTTTAAAAACTATTTGGCACTAGAAACTTAAAATTTGTTATGAAGGTTAATAATTTTAGGAAACATATACCTACCTACCATATATGCCCGGTAAGAAAGATTTTTTGAAAAATTCAAATTTTGAATTGACAAATAGAAATAAATTATTATTAAGGGTGTTCAGGACATATATACATTATTTTTGTTTCTTTGATTGAGTATTACTAAGTTCAAAAAATTTATTTAATTTTGTGAAACCACATCTTGAATCTAAAAAGTGAATTATTTTTGTGGAATGGTAGAACTCAATGTTGCAACTTGATGAAGAGGCAGCCCACTGGATAATTCGAAGGCACGTCCCCATTTTTTCAGGACTAAAAAGGGCCACCGAAGGTAACTTATTAATATAATTTTTAATTAAAATTTAGCTCAAAATTTCGTGGACTGCGATATGCTTTGATGATGGCCCTCAGCGGGTCAAAACGTTGGCAAAAAAATAAATTTTATTTCAAGCAAATATAAATCGACTATTTTACCTGAATTTAAAATTAAAAATAATAAAATATACGAGCTGCGAAGCCCGCTTTCTGCGGCCACTTTGCGACCTAGGGATCTGCGCCCCCTGGACTCCGTGGTGTGTTTTAAAATAATAATTTAAATTTCTTCATTTTAATCAATATTAATTGCCATGAACTATTAGTGGGTTTTAAAATAATAATTTAAATTTCCAAATTTTAATCAAATTTATTTGTCGTGAACTATTAGTAGGGTTTTACTATTTTCCAAATTTTAATCAATTTTATTTGTCATAAACTATTAGTGGGGTTTTATATAATAATATAAATTTCCAAATTTTAATCAATTTTAATTGTCATGAACTAATAGTGGGTTTTAAAATAATAATATAAATTTCCAAATTTTAATTAATTTTAATTGTCATGAACTATTAGTGGGTTTTAAAATAATAATTTAAATTTCCTAATTTTAATCAATTTTATTTGTCATAAACTATTAGTGGGGTTTTATATAATAAATGCAAATTTCCAAATTTTATTTGTCATGAACTATTAGTGGGTTTTTATATAATAATTTAAATTTCGAAATTTTAATCAATTTTATTTGTCATGAACTATTAGTGGGGTTAAAATTCCAAAATTTTAATCAATATTATTTGTCATAAACTATTAGTGGGATTTTATATAATAAAATATAAATTTCCAAATTTTAATCAATTTTATTTGTCATTAAACTATTAGTGGGTTTTAAAATAATAATTTAAATTTCTTAATTTTAATCAATTTTATTTGTCATAAACTATTAGTGGTTTTAAAACAATAATTTTAATCAATTTTTATTTGTCATGAACTATTGGTGGGTTTTAAAATAATCATTTAAATTTCTTAATTTTAATAAAAAAAAAATTTGACATGAACTATTGATGGGTTTTAAAATTAAAAAAAATTCACGTCGGCGTCACGCAAGCCGATTATAATAAGTATAAATAGATAGATAGAGATCACTTTTAACTAAAGCAAAAAATTATTGGGCGCGGTACTCCAGGTACTTTTTCATAATAAATTGAACAATTTTTTAATCCGCCTTTTGTAGTTATTTGTCACTTTGTACTTTTCAATTGGCTGGACAAAAGACCAAAACAAACTCACAAAAAGCATTTGACTTTTTGATTCACTTTGCTGACTGCTGAATGTATAGTTTCTATATATATAAATAAAATTGTTTGCGCTTTTTTTTCAACCCCTAAAGAAGAGAGACGAACGATATCAAATATCAACCCTCAAAAAGGAGGGTTGTTTTGGGAAAAGATCTTTGTATTAAGAAAGGCGAGCCCTCTCTTGTCGTCAAAAGAGAGTCAATTTGGGGCTGTGAATGGAGGCGTGACTTCATAATAGGATTAGTCAGACATCCGAGAGGGGCTTAAGTTGCAAGATGGCCGCCCGGGGACGGGGACGAGGGGTGCAACCGTTACAAACTGCTGCCCGGATTAATAGAGAGGCTGCCCACCCCGGCACCCTTCACCCTTCACCCTTCACCCATGGCCAGTAGTTAATGACCCAAACGCCCTGATCGGACCAATAAATTTCAACAATGCCGACAAATTGCAAGACACCCCCTTTGTTTATGCAATCCACCCTCTTCAGTTCATTTAATATTTGCCAAGGATCCTTCCGTTTAGGCATATATTTATTGAAAATAAAAAAATAAATAAGAATCAATAGTAAAACCTTATTTATTTTAATTAATTTGTGAAGTCTTTTTTTGGGGGATTCCGTTCAAAAGTACGAGGTGTAGAAACCTGGACAATTGGAAAAGCGGAGAGAAAGAGATTGGAGGCTTTCGAAATGTGGTGCTACAGAAGAATGATGAATATCAAATGGATGGATTAAAATTACAAATGAAGAAGTTCTTGGAAGAATCGGAGAAAGAAGAACCTTGTGGAAGAGTCTGAAGAAGAAGAGGTCAGATGATGGGGCACACACTGAGACATGGGGGACTGCTTGGGGATATCTTGGAGGGGGAGGTGGGAAAGAAAAGGGAAGGGGAAGACCCAGATTAGAATATTTCAACCAAATAATTGGGGATATGGGATGCCAGACATTTAGAGAGGTTAAACAGCTGGCGGGGGACAGAGTCGAGTGGAGACGGATTGTTGCATCAAACCAGTCTTAGGACTGTATACTCAATGATGATGTTCAAAAGTAAAACAATGCACTTTTAATGTCGGTAAAATGCCGGTAAGAGCATTTTGTAGCTCGTAAATCTAATAAAATACAAACTCAAAATTTAAAAGTTATATGGAAATAAGGAGTATATCTTTTATGCAGATAATTTATATTTTATTGCCAACGTTTCCTCAACTTTGTTGACTTCTTCAGGGTTCAAATAATTAACTTCCCTGCATATTTGTCATTTTTATCATTATTCTTTCTTAGTAAACATATCAAGGCAAGTAATCAACATCAACATGATGTGCAAAGTGATGATCACGCCTTGATGATTGGCCCTAAGCGGGTTAAAAACGTTGGCAAAAAATAAAAATAATTAAATTTTATTTAATTGTGGCTAGAAATAAAAATCGATCTCATTAAAGGCTTTATATTAGCTTCGCTTGTATGTAAACTGTAAACAAATCTTGAAAATCGATTTTATCCTATTTTTTAATTGTCATATCGATTTTAAACTTTCAATTTATATGTAATTCAGGTGACAATACAATAATTTTAAGCAATCGAGCTGAAAAAAATAACCAGGGACGGGGGGGGGGCGAATTGTTGCCCCCTTTATAAGACTAAAAAAGTAAAAAAAAAATTATAGTTTAAAAAAACTAAAAAAAAAAAAAAACAATATTGTACAAAATAAAAAAGTACAAAATAATGTAATAAACTTTTTTATGTCAAAAAGCATGGGGCACTTTGTCGAAATTAATTAAAAGTTCATTCTTCTCAAAAAAGCTCTCCACGCTTCGCTTTTTGACTTATTTGAGTTATTGGACATAAAATCGTTTATTACATTATTTTGTACTTTTTAGTGCATTACTTATTGACAAATTTTTTTTTTATTTTTTTTTAACTATAACTTATTAGACAAATTAACTTTTAAACTTTTTTTTCTTAAAGCAATTTGAACCGCGAAAATAATATGATCAATAATTTCTTATGTTAATTCTACATTTAGAAAATTATTTTATTATTTTTTGATGTTTTTTTTTGAAAAGTAAAAATAAATTGAGCAACCGACGGGGCTTATAACTTAATAAATTGAAAGTTATTTTGCCGAGAGTAGCAGAATTTTTATAAATTAAAGGCACATGCCGTTGAAATAAATAAATAAATCGAAGGCATGCGCGGATCCAGGGGGGGGGGGCGATGGGGGCGACCGCCCCCCCCAAAGCATTGGAGATCAACATTTTTTATATATGTTTATTTATTTATTTTTTTATAACATTAAATTTTAAAATTGAAGAAAATAAAGTTCTATGTGGGGGGGGGCGGCGACTCTGACCCCCCAAATCAGAGGTCTGGATCCGCGCCTGATTGTAGGAGACAATAAAAGAGTGTGTCTTCTGCTGGAATTATAAATTTTTAATTTATTTATAACGCGACTATAGTTTTGAGAGCTTTGCTCTTCATTCATACATTAATTCTTGTGAATGAATTGTAATAGACTGATGAAGAGGGCAAATCTCTCGAAACTATAGTCTCGTTATAAATAAATTAAAAATGTATAATTCCAGCAGAAGACACCACACTCTTTATTGTCTCCTTCAACTTATTTTTTGAATTTAAAATAAAAATAATATTTATTAATACTATATAATAATAATAATAATAAGCCTTTTATTTAACATAATTATAAACAAAACTTTAATTACAATTAATTATATGAAACTAGGCCCTTCCGGGCATAGGCCTCTCCAAGGAATTGCCATGCTCTTCTTTGTCTCGCAGTTCTACACCAATCCCTACCCTTAATTAATGATTTGATTAATACTATATATCGCTTTTAATTTAAAGCATAAAAATATCAAAATCTGACTCATTCACACAAGAGAAAGCGGAGTGAAGTGAGGATGAATGTAATCCAATCGACTTGATTGGGGAATAATGGAATTGAAATAATTATCGGAAAAGAGGTTTTTTTATCTAATTAGATTTTTCCTCTTATTAAAAACAAGGACTAAAGATGAATCAAGGACACTCGATGGTGGAGAAGCAATCTCCGGAATCGAAGCTAAAGATACAATGTATACATTAATTAATGTAAAATAATTGGTTTAATAAAATTTAAAAAAAAAAAAAAACAAGAGAAAGCGGAATGAATGAGGATAATTAATCCAATCGACTTGATTGGGGAATAATGGAATTGAAATAATTATCGGAAAAGAGGTTTTTTTATCTAATTAGATTTTTCCTCTTATTAAAAACAAGGACTAAATATGAATAAGGACACTCGATGGTGGAGAAGCAATCTCCGGAATCGAAGCTAAAATACAAGGTATACATTAATTAATGTAAAATAATTGGTTTAATAAAATTTATAAAAAAAAAAAAAAAAAAAACAAGAGAAAGCTTCCCGATGAATATAATAGAATTTAATTCGAGTGTGTATACCTATATTGAATTATTCTTTTATATAAAATTAATAATAATTTATGAAAGTTGAAGTGAGTGAGGAAATTTCGCAACTGATGTCATATTGTTATTTAGACAGTCATCACTCATCAGATAAAAAAAAAAACCAAGCGCTTATATTAACAAATTAACACTCGAATTTGAACGATAGATAAATAAAACCAGTAGTGGGCTCTTGTCTATCCAAATAGCTGGTATTTATTATTTCTTTTTTGACACAGACGGTGAAATCAGACACAAAAGGTTAATCTCTCCTTTGACGGAATGTTGAAGTGTCATGTCCATCAAATATGTCATTGGTAATCCTCGACCCTTCGGATTGAAATGCTATTGAGCGAAAAATCAGTCCTTTTTTGTATCATGAATAGCCAAAGAAGCAAACAATCTATGTATATAGAAAAGAAGTAAAAAGTCAGCCCAATTGCCAACTGGCCAATATCCGGAATGCCGAGTTGGCGGAAGATCCAGGAGGGTGCGGAGTTTGGGGGCTGCCACCCCCCAGGAGCTATCATTTAGTCAGGAAACGATAAAACACTTTTCGCCCTCCCTTCATCATCCAGAGATTCTTTACTATCAACTATTAAACCAGGGAGAATGTTGTAAATTAACTATTAAACCAGGGAGAATGTTATTTTTAAATGCAGGGAGGAAAACATTAGCATTCGAAAAAAAAACTGCAACGGATCGTTGCTAAACTTTATCCAAATTCATTTGAAATATTAATATGTTTGTTCCTTTATTATTAATCAGATATCACTTGCAATTTGTAGTTCATATTGAGTTGTTTACCAAAAAGAATTTAGTCTTTTTGATTTTAAGTCGATTCTTCCACGTTTTCAATAGGGGGTTGCCATTAATGGTCAAAACATCAAAAATGGAATGCAATAAGGTTATTCCTCTAGTATTAGATAAAAATCGATCGTTATTTTTGATTTTATGTCAATTCCTCCATGTCTTCAGCAATGGTTACCAATAATAATCGAAACGTCAAAAACCTACCTATGTAAATTGTTATTCCTCAAGTATTAGATGAAATCGATCCGTCTATTTTTGATTTCGATCGATTCCTCCATGTCTTCAGCAATGGTTACCAATAAAAACCGAAATGTCAAAAATCCAATATAGAATGGTTATTCCTCAAGTATTAGATGAGAATCAATCGCTATTTTTGGTTTTAAAGTCGATTTCTCTATGTCTTCAGCAATGGTTACCAATAAAAACCGAAACGCCAAAAATCCAATATAGAATAGGTTATTCCTCAAGTACTAGATGA